>JASPKZ010008400.1:0-287866 GCA_030220185.1 Diploptera punctata
TTTCCTTCCTTCTGCTGCCATTGTTTGTGGGGATACCCTTGCATATGTGTGGGACAGCGGGGAATCGCTTGTTTTTCCTCCCTGCTTACGTGACTTGGCGAGGGAGTTCGGGAAACTCTTCAGTCATCATAACTAACTCTCCTGGCCACACGTGAAAATTCTGCATATCACACTTTCTGCATTATATCGTTTTTCCTCTTCTGCTGCCATTGTATTGTGGGGATTACCCTTGCATATGTGTGACAGCGGGGAATCGCTTGTTTTTCCTTGCCTGCTTACGTTACTACTGCGAGGGAGTTCGGAAACTCATTCATCATTCATAACTAACTCTCTGGCCACACGTGACATATCACACTTTCTGCATTATATCGTTTTTTTCCTTCTTCTGCTGCCATTGTATTGTGGGGATACCCTTGCATATTGTGACAGCGGGGAATCGCTTGTTTTTTCCTTCCCTGCTTACGTTACTTGCGAGGGAGTTCGGGAAACTCTTCAAGTCATCATAACTAACTCTCTGGCCACACACGTGAAAATTCTGCATATCACACACTTTCTGCATTATATCGTTTTTTTTCCTCTCTGTGCTGCCATTGTATTGGTGGGGATACCCTTGCATATGTGTGACAGGGGGAATCGCTTGTTTTTCCTTGCCTGCTTACGTTACTTGCGAGGGAGTTCGGGAAACTCTTCAGTCATCAATAACTAACTTCTCTGGCCACACGAAAATCACATATCACACTTTCTGCATTATATCGTTTTTCCTTCTTCTGCTGCCATTGTATTGTCGGGGATACCCTTGCATATGGTGACAGCGGGGAATCGCTTGTTTTTCCTTGCCTGCTTACGTTACTTGCGAGGGAGTTCGGGAAACTCTTCAGTCATCATAACTAACTCTCTGGCCACACGTGACATATCAACAACTTCTGCTGCATTATATCGTTTTTCCTTCTTCTGCTGCCATTGTAATGTGGGGATACCCTTGCATATGTGTGACAGCGGGGAATCGCTTGTTTTTTCCTTGCCTGCTTACGTTTACTTGCGAGGGAGTTCGGGAAACTCTTCAGTCATCATAACTAACTCTCTGGCCACACGTGAATTCTGCATATCACACTTTCTGCATTATAATCGTTTTTTCCTTCTTCTGTGCTGCCATTGTATTGTGGGATCCCTTGCATATGTGTGACAGCGGGGATCGCTTGTTTTTCCTTCCTGCTTACGTTACTGCTAGGGAGTTCGGGAAACTTCTTCAGTCATCATAACTAACTCTCTGGCCACACGTGAAAATTCTGCATATCACACTTTCTGCATTATATCGTTTTTCCTTCTTCTGCTGCCATTGTATTGTGGGGATACCCTTGCATATGTGTGACAGCGGGGAGATCGCTTGTTTTTCCTTGCCTGCTTACGTTACTTGCGAGGGAGTTCGGGAAACTCTTCAGTCATCATAACTAACTCTCTGGCCACACGTGAAAATTCGCATATCACACTTTCTGCATTATATCGTTTTTCCTTCTTGTGCTGCATTGTATTGTGGGGATACCCTTGCATATGTGTGACAGCGGGGAATCGCTTGTTTTTCCTTGCCTGCCTTACGTTACCTTGCGAGGGAGTTCGGGAACTCTTCAGTCATCATAACTAACTCTCTGGCCACACGTGAAAATTCTGCATATCAACACTTTCTGCATTATATCGTTTTTCCTTCTCTTCTGGCCATGTATTGTGGGGATACCCTTGCATATGTGTGACAGCGGGGAATCGCTTGTTTTTCCTTGCCTGCTTACGTTACCTGCGAGGGAGTTCGGGAAACTCTTCAGTCATCATAACTAACTCTCTGGCCACACGTGAAAATTCTGCATATCACACTTTCTGCATTATAATCGTTTTTCCTTCTTCTGCTGCCATTGTATTGTGGGGATACCCTTGCATATGTGTGACAGCGGGAATCGCTTGTTTTCCCTTGCCTGCTTACGTTACTTGCGAGGGGATTCGGGAAACTCTTCAGTCATCATAACTAACTCTCTTGGCCACACGTGAAAATTCTGCATATCACACTTTCTGCATTATATCGTTTTTTCCTTCTTCTGCTGCCATTGTTTGTGGGGATACCCTTGCATATGTGTGACAGCGGGAAATCGCTTGTTTTTCCTTGCCTGCTTACGTTACTTTGCGAGGGAGTTCGGGAACTCTTCAGTCATCATAACTAACTCTCTGGCCACACGTGAAAATTCTGCATATCACACTTTCTGCATTATATCGTTTTTCTTCTCTTCTGCTGCTGCCATTGTATTGTGGGGATACCCTTGCATATGTGTGACAGCGGGGAATCGCTTGTTTTCCCTTGGCCTGCTTACGTTACTTGCGAGGAGTTCGGGAAACTCTTCAGTCATCATAACTAACTCTCTGGCCACACGTGAAAATTCTGCATATCACACTTTCTGCATTATATCGTTTTTTCCTTCTTGTGCTGCCATTGTATTGTGGGGATACCCTTGCATATGTGTGACAAGCGGGGAATCGCTTGTTTTTCCTTGCCTGCTTACGTTACTTGCGAGGGAGTTCGGGAAACTCTTCAGTCATCATAACTAACTCTCTGGCCACACGTGAAAATTCTGCATATCACACTTTCTGCATTATAATCGTTTTTCCTTCTTCTGCTGCCATTGTATTGTGGGATACCCTTGCATATGTGTGACAGCGGGGAATCGCTTGTTTTCCTTGCCTGCTTACGTACTACTTGCGAGGGAGTTCGGGAAACTCTTCAGTCATCATAACTAACTCTCTGGCCACACGTGAAAATTCTGCATATCACACTTTCTGCATTATATCGTTTTTCCTTCTTGTGCTGCCATTGTATTGTGGGGATACCCTTGCATATGTGTGACAGCGGGGAATCGCTTGTTTTTCCTTGCCTGCTTACGTTACTTGCGAGGGAGTTCGGGAAACTCTTCAGTCATCATAACTAACTCTCTGGCCACACGTGAAAATTCTGCATATCACACTTTCTGCATTATATCGTTTTTCCTTCTTCTGCTGCCATTGTATTGTGGGGATACCCTTGCATATGTGTGGACAGCGGGGAATCGCTTGTTTTTCCTTGCCTGCTTACGTTACTTGCGAGGGAGTTCGGGAAACTCTTCAGTCATCATAACTAACTCTCTGGCCACACGTGAAAATTCTGCATATCACACTTTCTGCATTATATCGTTTTTCCTTCTTGTGCTGCCATTGTATTGTGGGGATACCCTTGCATATGTGTGACAGCGGGGAATCGCTTGTTTTTCCTTGCCTGCTTACGTTACTTGCGAGGGAGTTCGGGAAACTCTTCAGTCATCATAACTAACTCTCTGGCCACACGTGAAAATTCTGCATATCACACTTTCTGCATTATATCGTTTTTCCTTCTTGTGCTGCCATTGTATTGCGGGGATACCCTTGCATATGTGTGACAGCGGGGAATCGCTTGTTTTTCCTTGCCTGCTTACGTTACTTGCGAGGGAGTTCGGGAACTCTTCAGTCATCATAACTAACTCTCTGGCCACACGTGAAAATTCTGCATATCACACTTTCTGCATTATATCGTTTTTCCTTCTTGTGCTGCCATTGTATTGTGGGGATACCCTTGCATATGTGTGACAGCGGGGAATCGCTTGTTTTTCCTTGCCTGCTTACGTTACTTGCGAGGGAGTTCGGGAAACTCTTCAGTCATCATAACTAACTCTCTGGCCACACGTGACATATCACACTTTCTGCATTATATCGTTTTTCCTTCTTGTGCTGCCATTGTATTGTGGGGATACCCTTGCATATGTGTGACAGCGGGGAATCGCTTGTTTTTCCTTGCCTGCTTACGTTACTTGCGAGGGAGTTCGGGAAACTCTTCAGTCATCATAACTAACTCTCTGGCCACACGTGAAAATTCTGCATATCACACTTTCTGCATTATATCGTTTTCCTTCTTGTGCTGCCATTGTATTGCGGGGATACCCTTGCATATGTGTGACAGCGGGGAATCGCTTGTTTTTCCTTGCCTGCTTACGTTACTTGCGAGGGAGTTCGGGAAACTCTTCAGTCATCATAACTAACTCTCTGGCCACACGTGAAAATTCTGCATATCACACTTTCTGCATTATATCGTTTTTCCTTCTTGTGCTGCCATTGTATTGCGGGGATACCCTTGCATATGTGTGACAGCGGGGAATCGCTTGTTTTTCCTTGCCTGCTTACGTTACTTGCGAGGGAGTTCGGGAAACTCTTCAGTCATCATAACTAACTCTCTGGCCACACGTGACATATCACACTTTCTGCATTATATCGTTTTTCCTTCTTGTGCTGCCATTGTATTGTGGGGATACCCTTGCATATGTGTGACAGCGGGGAATCGCTTGTTTTTCCTTGCCTGCTTACGTTACTTGCGAGGGAGTTCGGGAAACTCTTCAGTCATCATAACTAACTCTCTGGCCACACGTGAAAATTCTGCATATCACACTTTCTGCATTATATCGTTTTTCCTTCTTGTGCTGCCATTGTATTGCGGGGATACCCTTGCATATGTGTGACAGCGGGGAATCGCTTGTTTTTCCTTGCCTGCTTACGTTACTTGCGAGGGAGTTCGGGAAACTCTTCAGTCATCATAACTAACTCTCTGGCCACACGTGAAAATTCTGCATATCACACTTTCTGCATTATATCGTTTTTTCTTCTTGTGCTGCCATTGTATTGTGGGGATACCCTTGCATATGTGTGACAGCGGGGAATCGCTTGTTTTTCCTTGCCTGCTTACGTTACCTGCGAGGGAGTTCGGGAAACTCTTCAGTCATCATAACTAACTCTCTGGCCACACGTGAAAATTCTGCATATCACACTTTCTGCATTATATCGTTTTTCCTTCTTCTGCTGCCATTGTATTGTGGGGATACCCTTGCATATGTGTGACAGCGGGGAATCGCTTGTTTTTCCTTGCCTGCTTACGTTACTTGCGAGGGAGTTCGGGAAAACTCTTCAGTCATCATAACTAACTCTCTGGCCACACGTGAAAATTCTGCATATCACACTTTCTGCATTATATCGTTTTTCCTTCTTCTGCTGCTGCCATTGTATTGTGGGGATACCCTTGCATATGTGTGACAGCGGGGAATCGCTTGTTTTTCCTTGCCTGCTTACGTTACCTGCGAGGGAGTTCGGGAAACTCTTCAGTCATCATAACTAACTCTCTGGCCACACGTGAAAATTCTGCATATCACACTTTCTGCATTATATCGTTTTTCCTTCTTGTGCTGCCATTGTATTGTGGGGATACCCTTGCATATGTGTGACAGCGGGGAATCGCTTGTTTTTCCTTGCCTGCTTACGTTACCTGCGAGGGAGTTCGGGAAACTCTTCAGTCATCATAACTAACTCTCTGGCCACACGTGAAAATTCTGCATATCACACTTTCTGCATTATATCGTTTTTCCTTCTTCTGCTGCCATTGTATTGTGGGGATACCCTTGCATATGTGTGACAGCGGGGAATCGCTTGTTTTTCCTTGCCTGCTTACGTTACCTGCGAGGGAGTTCGGGAAACTCTTCAGTCATCATAACTAACTCTCTGGCACACACGTGAAAATTCTGCATATCACACTTTCTGCATTATATCGTTTTTCCTTCTTCTGCTGCCATTGTATTGTGGGGATACCCTTGCATATGTGTGACAGCGGGGAATCGCTTGTTTTTCCTTGCCTGCTTACGTTACCTGCGAGGGAGTTCGGGAAACTCTTCAGTCATCATAACTAACTCTCTGGCCACACGTGAAAATTCTGCATATCACACTTTCTGCATTATATCGTTTTTCCTTCTTCTGCTGCCATTGTATTGTGGGGATACCCTTGCATATGTGTGACAGCGGGGAATCGCTTGTTTTTCCTTGCCTGCTTACGTTACCTGCGAGGGAGTTCGGGAAACTCTTCAGTCATCATAACTAACTCTCTGGCCACACGTGAAAATTCTGCATATCACACTTTCTGCATTATATCGTTTTTCCTTCTTCTGCTGCCATTGTATTGTGGGGATACCCTTGCATATGTGTGACAGCGGGGAATCGCTTGTTTTTCCTTGCCTGCTTACGTTACCTGCGAGGGAGTTCGGGAAACTCTTCAGTCATCATAACTAAACTCTCTGGCCACACGTGAAAATTCTGCATATCACACTTTCTGCATTATATCGTTTTTCCTTCTTCTGCTGCCATTGTATTGTGGGGATACCCTTGCATATGTGTGACAGCGGGGAATCGCTTGTTTTTCCTTGCCTGCTTACGTTACCTGCGAGGGAGTTCGGGAAACTCTTCAGTCATCATAACTAACTCTCTGGCCACACGTGAAAATTCTGCATATCACACTTTCTGCATTATATCGTTTTTCCTTCTTCTGCTGCCATTGTATTGCGGGGATACCCTTGCATATGTGTGACAGCGGGGAATCGCTTGTTTTTCCTTGCCTGCTTACGTTACCTGCGAGGGAGTTCGGGAAACTCTTCAGTCATCATAACTAACTCTCTGGCCACACGTGAAAATTCTGCATATCACACTTTCTGCATTATATCGTTTTTCCTTCTTGTGCTGCCATTGTATTGCGGGGATACCCTTGCATATGTGTGACAGCGGGGAATCGCTTGTTTTTCCTTGCCTGCTTACGTTACTTGCGAGGGAGTTCGGGAAACTCTTCAGTCATCATAACTAACTCTCTGGCCACACGTGAAAATTCTGCATATCACACTTTCTGCATTATATCGTTTTTCCTTCTTGTGCTGCCATTGTATTGCGGGGATACCCTTGCATATGTGTGACAGCGGGGAATCGCTTGTTTTTCCTTGCCTGCTTACGTTACTTGCGAGGGAGTTCGGGAAACTCTTCAGTCATCATAACTAACTCTCTGGCCACACGTGAAAATTCTGCATATCACACTTTCTGCATTATATCGTTTTTCCTTCTTGTGCTGCCATTGTATTGCGGGGATACCCTTGCATATGTGTGACAGCGGGGAATCGCTTGTTTTTCCTTGCCTGCTTACGTTACTTGCGAGGGAGTTCGGGAAACTCTTCAGTCATCATAACTAACTCTCTGGCCACACGTGAAAATTCTGCATATCACACTTTCTGCATTATATCGTTTTTCCTTCTTGTGCTGCCATTGTATTGCGGGGATACCCTTGCATATGTGTGACAGCGGGGAATCGCTTGTTTTTCCTTGCCTGCTTACGTTACTTGCGAGGGAGTTCGGGAAACTCTTCAGTCATCATAACTAACTCTCTGGCCACACGTGAAAATTCTGCATATCACACTTTCTGCATTATATCGTTTTTCCTTCTTCTGCTGCCATTGTATTGTGGGGATACCCTTGCATATGTGTGACAGCGGGGAATCGCTTGTTTTTCCTTGCCTGCTTACGTTACCTGCGAGGGAGTTCGGGAAACTCTTCAGTCATCATAACTAACTCTCTGGCCACACGTGAAAATTCTGCATATCACACTTTCTGCATTATATCGTTTTTCCTTCTTCTGCTGCCATTGTATTGTGGGGATACCCTTGCATATGTGTGACAGCGGGGAATCGCTTGTTTTTCCTTGCCTGCTTACGTTACCTGCGAGGGAGTTCGGGAAACTCTTCAGTCATCATAACTAACTCTCTGGCCACACGTGAAAATTCTGCATATCACACTTTCTGCATTATATCGTTTTTCCTTCTTGTGCTGCCATTGTATTGCGGGGATACCCTTGCATATGTGTGACAGCGGGGAATCGCTTGTTTTTCCTTGCCTGCTTACGTTACTTGCGAGGGAGTTCGGGAAACTCTTCAGTCATCATAACTAACTCTCTGGCCACACGTGAAAATTCTGCATATCACACTTTCTGCATTATATCGTTTTTCCTTCTTGTGCTGCCATTGTATTGCGGGGATACCCTTGCATATGTGTGACAGCGGGGAATCGCTTGTTTTTCCTTGCCTGCTTACGTTACCTGCGAGGGAGTTCGGGAAACTCTTCAGTCTTCCTGTAGTTGAGTTCCTTCTCGCTTTTGTGTAATAAAGTTGTTTTGTATTGTCGTGCAAACTGAGCTGTGTTACATACCCTGTTTTGTCTGTATTTGAGTCAATACCTTATGTCTTTAAAGCGTCCATGTAAAACCCTTACACTGCTTGTAATTTGGGAACCCTTTATAAGAAGGAAAACTGCCAAGACGGAAATATATTTAAGGAACCCTCATGTTCCTTCATATACAGGTTTTACTGTATTTCGTTGAAGAACATAATTTTGCCATCTGTTATTGAGTTTCAAAAGACGAATATTCAGAGGAATGCACACCCCTTGCTGCCAGACTAACAAACCATTAACACGATAGTTCTGACCGATGTACAGTAGAGGAGGAAGTTAATGTAAAATGCATTAATGGTTAGTCCAGTACATTGAAGGGCTGCTAATGTTGTGAACATGGCCGCTGTTGAACTCCTTCAGGTCCTCGTTTGACGTCATCACAATTACCCTATTGATGCGAGGTCGAGTTTAGTAATAGCAGTGCATCAACCAGAGCACTCAACACCGCGCATCTCTCTTCCCCAACCAAGATGACATCATTTTTCATATGAAGCCATAACCTTCTTCGATTTTGTTAAAACAAAACTGAACGGGCAATTTAGAAATTAAGTAAAATATGTGAAACACACAACTTGGAAATATCTACTCTAAAAACAAAAGTTTTAGCTTTTCGAGGGTCTGAGCCAGTAAGAGTAAAAATCCAATTACAGAATAAAATAATAGAACAGGTGAGCAATTTTAATTACCTGGGATACAATGTGTTGGAAGTAAATATCAATAAAACAAAATATGTGGTCACACGTAGAAATACATTATATAATGGAAATTGACAGCTAATGACAAATGAGGGTAATTTTGAGGAAGTGGCTGAATTCAAATACCTAGGAACAATAATCACAAATAGGAATGAGATGCACAAAGAAATTAAACATAGGCTCAATTCTGGAAATGCGTGCTATTATGCATTGCAGGGAATTTTGACGTCCCAACTCCTTTCAAAAAACGTTAAACTGAAAATATATAAAACTATTATTCTACCACTTATATTATATGGATGCGAAACATGGACTCTTTCTTTAAGGAAGGAAAGGAGATTACGAGTATTTGAGAATAAAGTACTTAGGAAAATTTTTGGACCAAAGAGAGATGAACAGAATGGAGAAGACTACACAACAATGAACTACATAGTCTCTATAGGAAGCTAGATGTTGAGGTAGCGATATTCACCATATAAAATATTAGATTGAATTATTCATATTTACTTTATGGAAGGAATAACAACAAAATCTACTCTAGGGCGCTCTATAGTCTGTTGACGGTATTCAGGTTCGACATTCATAAAGCGTTCACACACAAGACTCGTATTATCGCCTCACTCTGATGGTTAACAGTTTATATAAACGCGGGTGCCGCGCGGCAATGCTTGACATGCGGTGTTGTCACGTTTCTCATAGCGCTGTGGGAGTTTATTACACAAGGACAGTAGACATTGATTATTTATGTTATTATTTAATTTTTATGTTATTATTTGGTATTGTTTAACTTTTAAAATTAAAATTATACATGTACTTATTTATTATATAATTTAATTCTAACATTATATAGCTTTTTTTTTTAATTTGAACAAGTTTTTAGAACCTGCGTTTTACCCTGTGGGTATATCGCAGGATATTTAGTTTACACTTTATATGGTTTTACAATTAATGGATTACAATAAATTAATATGGATTATTTCAGTGTATGGAATATTTCATTTATGTATTTGATTGTTTGTGGCATTTTAATAACTTTTCTTAGCACTATATTTGGGTTCTTTATGTGCGATGGTCTGTTCTTTTCTTGTAGCTTGCAGTGAAGTAAAAGATGCATAACTGTTTGGTCGTCTTCTGAGCATGAGCACTTCGGTGAGGCTGCTTTTCCAATTCAGCTTGTAGGTCTACATACATTTAATATTCATACAACATCATACTTACTTACTTACTTACTCACTGGCACTATCGAACCCGTAGGTTCATGGCCGCGCGGACATAAGCTCTCCATACATCCCTATCCTGAGCTAATGCTTTCCAATCATTCCCTGTATAATCTACTTCCCTCAAATCATAGTTAATGTTGTTCTCCCACCTCATTCTTGGTCTACCAACTGGGCGTTTTCATTCATACAACATCATGCTGAAAATATTATTATTATTATTATTATTATTATTATTATTATTATTATTATTATTATTATTATTATTATTATTATTATTAACTGTTCGGTCAGAAATATGTTCCCATGGCCAACGGATGTAATCACTTGTATATTTAACTAATATAATATGTAGATATTGTTTTATTATTCGAGCTACACATCACAATAAATCACTGATAATTATAACAATTAATTACGGTATATAATTTTATAACTGGATCGACTGCTCCACGTTCCGAGTTTTAATTGAAACTGAGGGAAGAAGAGCAATGTGGCAACATCGTGGTACTCGCGGCAGTCGAGATATTTGTATTTTAATAACATATAACAGCTGCGGGGAAACAAAGCGAGCCGCTTGTTAAGCATCATAGTGAGGCTTGTCCTGGACCAAGGCCTCAACGAGGGGCTACAACTCTCCATTTGGTCCTATTCTGCCCTAAGCTGACTCACAGGCTCTGAGTCATGAGGAAGTACATGAGTGACCCCATTAAATCGTCACATTCACATATTTTAAAAACCTGTGGTTTTCAAAACAAGACTATTTTTAACCTAGCGTGAGATGTGGTGAAAGATGATATCAAATTAATGAATGGAGATGAAATGGCGATGGGGAGGGAAGAGGAGGGGGAGAGCGGTGGTGGGATGAAATTCGGGAAGTGGGAGAAACCTCAGAAAAGTCCGAAAAATGTTGTCAACGTCTCCAGGATTTCATATAAAAAGTACATAACTTGTTTTATTATGAAACAGCAAGTGTCTTCTGTTATTGAATTCTTGTCTGTGGAATAGAATCGTGACTGACTCATGTTTTAAATTTTAAATGAACTGCTCGGTTGAAGCAATTGTAAGACACAAAATACGTTTCCATTTAATTTTATATGAATTCGTGAACGGTCGAATAGGAAACTCGATTGTAAACTTAGTACGAAACAGGCTCAAGTCCTCTGTTTGTTAGCAATTAACTAAGAAATTGAATCCCTTTCAAATTGAAAAATGAAGAAGTAATTCTTTTCCCATGTTGTGGCGATGTTTTGATGCAGCTAACTCTCTTCATGCCCGATGTTGTAGTAACATTTTGAAGGATTGGTGTCCCAAAAAAATTACTGGTTCAGGTGGGTTTGATTTTCGGTAGAGCTGGATTCTCTTCTCAAGGTCGGAAGTTCGTACACTGGATAGGAAAACACTTCACAGTCATAAAAAAAATGTTTCTTGTAGAAATAATTACAAATTTATTCACTTTGTAGGTTCCCAGCAGATTAAGTAAATGTAAGTGGTATTATTCTTCACTATCAATTAAAATATATTCTTTTCTTGTCTGGAATCAATTTCTCTTGTATTGCCTATTACATTGTATCTTGAGAACTCTTCTTACTTCTATGTTTATTGAAAGTTGTATGCAGAATGACTAGTGTAATTCTTTTATAATTTTAAAGAACATTATTACATCACATGATGTTAAGTTTAAATTATATTGGTTAATAGTCCATTAAATACAAGGTTTAAATTTGATTTGTTAAATCAAAAAGTTAATTGTTTTAACATCCAATCAGAATTTAGTTTACTTTCATTTAAAAATATGAAGTTAAGCAGGTGTTCTTATTACAGTTATAAAAGAAAGCTTTATAATTCTGACAACAATGACTTAAAACAATTTTAAAAGCATTATTTAGAAAGGACAATCAATAAGTACTACAAGAATAGACTAATAGCTCTAGAAATGGATTATTTACGAAGAAGTGCCAGAAAGTCTAAATTAGAACGTGTCACAAATAAAGAAATTAGAAACATAATGGAAGCAGAAGAAAGCATAATTGAAAGAATTGAGGAGAAGGAATTAAACTGGTTAGGACATGTTTTAGGAATGGAAGATGAGCGATGGCCGAAGCAACTATATGTATGGCATCCGAACAGAAAGAAGAAAAGAGGAAGACCAAGGTTAACATGGAAGGAAAACATGAAGACAGTAATGCAAGCTAGAGGGCTAAGCATTGAAGATGTCCAAGACCGTAGGCTTTGGAGGTTTGGCACGGGAAGACGGCAGCAGCTGTAAAAACCTGAAGATAGAGAGATTATTAAGAAAGGCTGTTTTGTAATACAATTTCTTTAATTGTTACTGAGACATTTTTTATTCAACAATAACCAACAATGAATTATTTAGATGTTTTTCTTTATTTAAGTTATATTTAAATGTTAAAATAATTTTAAAATATAAAATTATTAACTTAAATTTTCATATTTATTATGATATTAAAATCCTGCTTTAAAAAAATCCTAAACATTGCTTCGTCAGTCCGGGTGGACTACCGGTTACCATATACTTACCTCCCCATGTTTAGTATGAATTCAGGCGCGCGCGTGTGTGTGTGTGTGTGTGTGAGAATGGTGTGTTGTCTCGGAGGACGCTCTGACATTGAGCTGATCTCTCATTCGGGGAGGCCCTCCATGCCCTTGTGTGGTGAAAAAAGTTTATGGTGATTCATATTTAAAAATGCCTCTCCCGACAGGTCGGGTCACTAAGGGCCAGGTAGTGTGTGGCACATGATGAGGCGAGACGTTAAACTGCGTTATTGGAGAAAAAAGTCGGTTATGGACAATTACCTAAAAATAAACAAAAGACTGTTCAATGTAAAACAATTGAAGCCCTACATAACCTTCTGTTAGTAAACGTTTCCTCGTTACGTAACATTAAAAAAAACAAGATATACAAAATTTAATTTTATCATTTTTGCATTGCGGAATGCTAATAGTGCTAGAAAACCTTTCCAGATTGGAATTGCTATTAATTTTTTTAGACATATACCATCTTATTAGGCCGTAATTCATTTTGTGTGTGTGAGCGCGGATTGCGCTTGCGCTGTCATGTCCAACTGCATTGCAGATGGCTGGAGTCCCAGCCTCTGAGTCTCGCCTGTATTGAAGAAGCACAATCTTCCAGGTCAAGGTCGTAACGTCTGCTCCACTCTTGTAATAAAATAACATTTATTATTTACATAAATTTTACATTCAAATATTAATGTGTGTGTGGATGGATAATTTAAGTTTATTTTATTTTTCAAATTATTCTTAATTTGTCGTATGTCTGTTTCCTAACTCACAAAACAAAAAATAATATTAAAATTAGTTCTGACGAATGCTTTGATCAAGGAAGTAATATGCAACTAACATTTGATCCGAATTGATGTAGATATATGATCCAAAATTGATTTCCATTGGATGCCACAAAAAAGGGGAAAAATAAAAACGGATCTGTGGGTCATTGCATTTCAAAGGACCTCGGAATAAACGTACATTAATCCACATGATATGCTTTATTAGTGTGGGATTGAAACTTTTAAAAAAACTCTAATTTTTGTTCGATAATTGTGCGTTTACATCCTGAAATACAGGTTTTAATTATTATCGTTGCTGTATTACAAATATAAAACTGATCCAGTTTCGTAACGAATGAAATGTTGATATCCCATAGAAATGACTTTATATAGTGGAAATGGACAGCTAATGACAAATGAAGGAAATTTTGAGGAAGTGGCTGAATTCAAATACCTGGGAACAATAATCACAAATAGGAATTAGATGCACAAAGATATTAAACATAGCCTCAATTCTAGAAATGCGTGTTATTATGCATTGCAGAGACTCTTGATGTCCCAACTCCTTTCAAAAAAAGTTAAACTGAAAATATATAAAACTATTATTCTACCAGTTATATTATATGGATGCGAAACATGGACTCTTACTTTAAGGGAGGAAAGGAGATTACGAGTATTTGAGAATAAAGTTCTTCTTCTTCCTTCCAAGTATTAGGCCAAGGCCTGTTACGAGAGAGAGGGGTCCTCATCTAGGGGATATGTGGATGGCGACCACAAGGTGCCCAAGCTGTGCAAAACATTTCTTCCACTTACTTGTGTTTTGCACTCTTTTAACTTTACTATCTAACTTGGTTAACTCTTGTTTTTTTTTTCGACCCCGACGCTATTAGGGCATCCGAGGGCTAGGGAGTCTTCCCTTTCTTCTTTCCTTTATTTTATTTTCTTCCCCAAAAAAGCCTGACCAGAGGCTATAAGATGACAGCCCCATCACTGGTCTTGCCTTCCTTTGACCAGCAACCAATCGAATGGACTATAATTGTCTTCAAGTCTTATACGAGAATAAAGTTCTTAGGAAAAATTTTGGACCAAAGAGAGATGAACAGACAGGTGAATGGAGAAGACTGCTTAACAGTGAATTACATGGTCTTTATAGGAAGCCAGATATAATGAGAACAGTTAAGTCTCGTAGACTGCGATGGGCAGGACATGTGGCACGAATGGGGAATGAAAGACGTGCATGGAAGCTTTTTGTAGAAAAATACGCCTGTTTGTAAATCAAGAATGAGGTGGGAGAATAACATTAACTATGATTTGAGGGAAGTAGATTATACAGGGAATGATTGGAAAACATTAGCTCAGGATAGGTATATATGGAGAGCCGTTGTCCGCGCGGCCATGAATCTACGGGTTCGATAGTGCCAGTGAGTTAGTTAGTTTAAATGTGATATGAACATCTTTAACTACTCCCATTTCAATATACATTCAGCATTCTCAGATTAGTCGTTATATATTTTGATTCCGTTATAAGGCATGCTGTACAGGGTGTCTGAAAAGTATGTGGTATAAATTTTGCAGATTGTAGAGAATTGTAAAGTGAGTACTTTGAGATGAAGAGCAATTGTCGGAAATGTGTTTTCAGCCTCATTGGAATCTTGTCCTTATCAGAGTGTGAGCCGATAAAGATACCAAGAGTTGGCCAGAGAGCTAATAAAAGAAAAACGTTTGCACATCAGACTTTGAGAAGATGGTGTTAGATCCTGTGGCAGAAGCAAAAAAATCATTAAGCACACTCAACCTGCCTATTAAATGCATACTTCGGAAAACACTGTGTGCAAATTATTTTGCCAGTTGCTGTTACGCTATAATCTACTGCGAATAATGATGACTACTTTGTTATAGTTTCGAACTTCTTAGACAGAGTGTGTGTTGATGGTTCGCGGATGACGCCTATCACTTGATATCTCTCTTAGCGTCTGGAGTAGTATGCAATTGTGTCAATTGGTTGACAATATCAAAATATCACTTTATGGTCCGGGTGAACCAATACTAAGCTCTCCTCACAAGTAAACTGTCAACTATTGCATGCCTTGAAATTTCTCCCAGAGAAACTTACTAAGAGCGTGTTAAATAATTATTTGCAGCTTTTAACGCAAGGCACTAAAATACAGTGCCAAATCTCTCATTAAAAGTCTGGCACGTAATACAACTCCTGAATTGGCGGAATGGGTAACCCTCATAACTTGCCGTCCCTGCCGCGTCCCGTCACACTGCACTCCGTATTACTCATACAGGGAGTCCATCAGCATCGCACAGTGGGTTTCCATTCATTGATTTTGGATTCGACTTTTGTACCTTCCAGTTAAAAAATAATACTTTAAAAACTAAAACAACACGCTTTATTAGAAAAATAACTAAAAAATGAAAAAAAAATTACAACACGCTTGGGATAATATTAAAGTGTTTAAGTTTTCTTCTTAGAGACTTTACTTTTACGAATATCTGTTTATTATCAAATATATTAATTGATATAGAGCACCCCACGCTTTTGATGGTAAAATTATTTTTTTTGTAGATAACTCTAGTTTTATTTTAGATGTGTTGGAGATGATGTTTTTGTTGACCACTTTAATTTTATCCCAAGCGTGTTGGAAATTAAAATTATTTTTCATGTTTTAGTTAGGTTTTGTAATAAAGCGCGTTGTTTTAGTTTTTTAAGCTATTATGTATTATTTTAATTTTTAGTTTAATTGATTTTCATAAACCGGAATCCCATGAAAATTTAATTGCTTACGATATTTTTAGTGTTTTTAAATTATTATTATCTAACATTATAATATCTTCTAAAAAAATCTCCCGGCCGGATTTGAACAGCGACTTATTGATTACTGAAATTATATACCACTACAGTCCACCACTCTACCAACTGAGCTACCAGAGGATATAATAATAATTTCTTAGAACGATGGACTAAAAATTCGGTAAGTCCGCAACCTATTATACATTATATTTTATAAATTATATATTGTTTATGAAATTATTGTATTGTCATTGATCCTTTGCAAGTATACAAAGTTTCAAGTCGATGCAATGTTTTTAAGTGGGTGAAAATCGTGTTAGAAGATTCCTACATAGATAGATACAGGTCAAGCTAATATAAAGCGTGTAAAAACAGCAGATATTTTTTTACAGTCACATATTTTTTTACACAGTCATGGAACCTGACAGCGCTTCTCTGAGAGAAATTTAAAGGTAGGTTTCGTCAAACAATGGTTCCTAGATTCCTTGTCAGGCACCGAAGTGCGCCTGTCAAATCTAGCCGGAGCCGATGGATTTTTAAGGCGAAATATCTAGTATGACTTCCTTCGGAACGAAATTAAAGGCGTTCGTTTCGTAGCATAGATTTACATCACAAAAAAATACTATTTTATTTATTTATTTATTTATTTATTATTTATCTAGAATGTTGGACGATCACTAAAGACAAGAACAAAGATTGGAAGCAGCTGAGATGAGATTTTTAAGAAATATAGCAGGATATACTCTGCTGGGTAAGAAAATAAATTAAGATATAAGAAAGGAACTAAATATTTTCAAACTTACAGACCGAATAATTAAATATAGGAACGACTGGAAAGAACATATTGATAGAATGCCAGAAGGAAGATTTCCAAAATTATTGCTAAATTATAAACCGCACGAAAGGAGAAATATTGGACGCCCACACAGAGATGGTCTGAACAATTTTAACGATTCTAGCTTCCATTAAACCGGAACGAGCCAACAGGCTTAATCCCTGGATGATGATGATGATTTATTTATTTATTTAGCCTGGTGGAGTTAAGGCTATATGACCTTCTGTTCCATTCACAAGAACAAACATATGTTACATCAGAATATAACAATCACAATTAACTTTAATATTAAATACTAAATAAATATTTGATCAATAAGATAATATCTATTATATTACGATCTATAATGCAACCAGTTAATGTTAGTTAAAATTAAGACTAAAACTAATAATAAAATGTATTCTAGCAAGATCAAATAAATTGTTGGTAGACCGTCCCTGTCTAATGTAGGGGCCTATATAAAAAACAAAAAGAAAAATAATAAGATATACTTACTTACTTACTTACTTACTTACTCACTGGCACTATCGAACCCGTAGGTTTATGACCGCGCGGACATAAGCTCTCCATACATCCCTATCCTAAGCTAATGCTTTCCAATCATTCCCTGTATAATCTACTTCCCTCAAATCATAGTTAATGTTGTTCTCCCACCTCATTCTTGGTCTAACAACTGGGCGTTTTCCTTCTGGCTTTCCTACAAGAAGTTTCCATGCACGTCTTTCATTCCCCATACGTGCAACATGTCCTGCCCATCGCAGCCTACGAGACTTAACTTTTCTTATTATATCTGGCTTGCTATAAAGATCATGTAGTTCATTGTTATGTAGTCTTCTCCATTCACCTGTCTGTTCATCTCTCTTTGGTCCAAAAATTTTCCTAAGAACTTTATTCTCAAATACTCGTAATCTCCTTTCCTCCCTTAAAGTAAGAGTCCATGTTTCGCACCCATATAATATAACTGGTAGAATAATAGTTTTATATATTTTCAGCGTAAAGTTTTTTGAAAGGAGTTGGGACATCAAGAGTCCCTGCAATGCATAATAGCACGCATTTCCAGATTTGAGCCTATGTTTAATTTCTTTGTGCATCTCATTCCTATTTGTGATTATTGTTCCTAGGTATTTGAATTCAGCCACTTCCTCAAAATTTCCCTCATTTTTCATTAGCTGTCCATTTCCATTATATACTGAATTTCTACGTGTGAACATATAGTTAGTTTTACTGATATTTACTTCCAGTCCTAATTTCTTAGTGTTACTCAATAGTGTCTGTGTGTTGGCCTTTAGTATCTCCTCGCTATCGGCCAGTAGTACTACATCATCAGCATAAACTAACATCTTATTAATACCATTGAAAAATAATGATATATAGAAAACTAAATTTACGGTTATACAATATTTAAACAAATGAAAATATTTGTTAATTTTAATATTATTTTCATAAATAATTCTATCAGTGAGATGTATAAGTTTGTTTGTTATTAAATAATTCTTTAGTTAGTTTTAAAGGATGTTATAGTTTGACCACAACTAAAACTAGAGCAACTAAACACAACAATAGTGATATACAGAACAAACTGGAAAGAACACTTGGCAAGGATGACTGAGAATAGAATACCAAAAACAGCATACAGCTATTCATCACGAGGAAGAAGAAATTTGGGAAGACCAAAGAAAAGATGGAAAGAGCACCAATTTGGAGCCGGAACAGGCTAATAAATAAGCCTAAACCGAGAAGAAGAAGAAGAAGAAGTTATAGTTTGACAGTCTCTGACGTAGGGCGGAAGGGAATTCCATGTTTTGGCGAGTGACACGGTAAAAGATCAATTTAAAGAAGAGAGGCGTGGTATCAACATTTGTGGACCCTTTATCACCAGATTTTTAATTGCGATTCTAATGAGCTGTGTATTTAAAGATGGTCGTTAAATCAGATAATACCTATCGTTAAAAATGCATATAATTTTGTCCCTAAAAGTGAGAAATCCTGTATACGCCTAAGAGAGATATAACTTAGATTTATAGTGCCACTATTTTCGACAAAGTACTGTTTTTTATTTTAAAATGTTTGTAAACAGTGAATCATGTACCAAGTACAAGAAAATGCTTTTAAGGTCTAAATTTCTGAGTGTTACTAATAAATACTCGAGTGATGTGTTCTTTAATAAATAATAGTTTTAAAAAACTAAAACAACACGCTTTATTAGAAAGCCAAACTAAAAAAATGAAAAATAATTTTAATTTCCAACACGCTTGGGATAAATAATTTTACCATCAAAAGCGTGGGGTGCTCTTTATCAATTAATATTTTTGATAATAAACAGATATTGGTAAAAGTAAAGTCTCTAAGAAAAATGTAATAATCATAAAAAGCACCCCACGCTTTTGATGATAAAATTATTTATCCCAAGCATGTTGGAAATTAAAATTATTTTTCATTTTTTTAGTTCGGTTTTCTAATAAAGCGTGTTGTTTTAGTTTTTTAAAACTATTATTTATTTTTAATTTTTTAGTTTTAATATTTTACAGAATAAGATAAAAATGTAAATATCTTTAAATTCGATACAATTGTAGTATGAGCTAAAAGTAATACTCTTCTAAAAAAAACTCCCAGCCGGATTTGAACCAGCGAGCTATGTATTGCTGAAATTATATACCACTACAGTTCACCGCTCTACCGACTGAGCTCTTACAACAATTCGCTAAAAAGTCGACAAGTCCGCAACCTATTGTACCAGTTTTCATTTTTCTGATTTTCTGATGATTCTGGCCAGGATTTTAGAAACAAATATGAACAGATTGTATTGTCCCGAGTCCTCTACAAGTATACAAAGTTTCAAGTCGATCCAATGTTTCTAAGTGGGTGAAAATCGTGTTCAAAAATTCCGTTACATAGATATAAAGACACTTTATTTGATTTTCTGACGATTCTGGCCAGGATTTTAGAAACAAATATGAACATATTGTATTGTCACGGGTCCTTTACAAGTATACAAAGTTTCAAGTCGATCCAATGTTTCTAAGTGGGTGAAAATCGTGTTCAAAAATTCCGTTACATAGATATAAAGACACTTTATTTGATTTTCTGATGATTCTGGTCAGGATTTTAGAAAATAAATATGACATTATTGTATTGTCACGGGTCCTTTACAAGTATACAAAGTTTCAAGTCGATCCAATGTTTCTAAGTGGGTGAAAATCGTGTTCAAAAATTCCGTTACATAGATATAAAGACACTTTATTTGATTTTCTGACTATTCTGGCCAGGATTTTAGAAACAAATATGAACATATTATATCGTCACGGGTCCTTTACAAGTATACAAAGTTTCAAGTCGATCCAATGTTTCTAAGTGGGCGAAAATCGTGTTCAAAAATTCCGTTACATAGATACGAAGACACTTTTTTTTATTTTCTGATGATTCTGGCCATGATTTTAGAAACAAAATATGAAATTATTGTATTGTCACGGGTCTTTTACAAGTATACAAAGTTTCAAGTCGATCCAATGATTTTAAGTGGGTGAAAATGACGTTAAAAGATTCAGTTAGATAGATAGATACGGTTCAAGCTAATATAAAGCTTGTAAAAAGCGATCTTACTTCCACTTCTTCTTTAAGTGATTTCATGACGATCAATAAAGTTTTAAGAGGAAGGAGTTTGCGTGCTTGAAACCAACAACTTGTTTCTATCCCTTTTCTGCAAGAGTGGGGTTCCTTATTCTTTTAATTCACTTGAATATTCAAATTTCTAGGATGACATTTATTGAATTCGTCTTTTTGAATGCTTTAACATTTCGTGTTATATTACGCCTAAGGCATTCGTGTTATATCAGTACATTGATCAGTAATCTAAGTTATGCATCCCGTCCAACGCTGTGGTTTCGAGGTAGCGTGCTGCTTTGTCAAGTAGCGGGCCCTGGTTCGATCCCCGCTCGGGACATGTTTAATGGGTAAGTTTTTTTTCGGGGTTTTTCCTCACCTTTAAGGCTCGTATCTATGAACGCATTAGACCGTAAAAGTCGTTCTCAACATGTTCTCTGCTGAGAAAGTTGCATCCAAATACGTTTCGCATACTCAAGAATCTGTTCATGCGATAATAATTGTCGAAATTCCGTAAGCTACCTGGCGAGCGGACTTTGCAGAGAACGAATAGTGAGCAACCCGATGGGAACCGATGGTAACCGATGTACTTGAGACCTTGTTGCCTGCCTTGCTGCCTTATCCAATATGTCGGACCTTGAAGACTTCGATCATGTTTTCGGTATACGCGGAGAAGCGGAATTTGATAGAGTCTACCAAAGAATTCAACTGGAAGAACAGGAGAATCGGCGTAATATCGCGCGACGTAGACGTCGTTGTATACGGTTTTATTTGCGGGACGCAAGCGTAAATGCGTTCCTCTAGCAGACGAAAATAACGGAAGTAGTTTTATCGCTGAGAATTCTGGGTAATTTCTTGCCAATATTACGAAAAAAAACTACTTTCATACATGACCGGTCAGCGACTCGCTAATTCGAACTTTGCACGTTCTCACGGAAAACTCAACTCACCAGAGACTAATGTATTTGCATGCGGCCCTAAGACAAATTTCAGGATACTTTAAGGCCCAAACGGTCCCCGAACATCATGTGGTCATCATTATCATCAATATCATATTCACCTCATTAGATTAAGTTTAGGTTTAAGGCCTCTCCTGGTGCATCATTACCCATCGTCTTCACTCATCATATCATTGGGGCAGTGTAACCCCGCCTACCAGGCGCCCCAACCTCAGAAGTGGGTTACAATACAACAATGCCAGGAGAGAATACCTGAAATGTAGAATGACAAACAGGTGGCATTGAAGAAAAAAAAAGTTATGCATCCCAGCACGTTTCTAGTATAGATTTAGCTGTATTAATTTTAACCTAACGCTTTATAGTCGCTTCAGCTTCTAATAGTCAACAATACAAATATGACATCTTGTAGGGAAATCTTGCTTGATTTTTATATATAAATTAAATTTATTTAGTTGGGTTTGAATTCATTGCAGAACTGTGTTATCAAATTGCTACTCTTTTATATTTCTTAGGACTTGTGATATAATGATTAAGGAAAACTAGCTTGTTATGACGTAAATTGAATCAATAAATTTCCTCGATGACCGAGATAAACCACGAACATTCTCCATTCAGTTTCATCGGCTCCTCCATTTGAACTCAAATATCACAGAGGCAGATGGTACTCCAGACAGTATAGGGGTCCTCCAGCCGATAAAGCTGGTTTCCTGAACCTGGAGCCTC
Organism: Diploptera punctata; assembly: GCA_030220185.1. Taxonomy (NCBI): domain Eukaryota; kingdom Metazoa; phylum Arthropoda; class Insecta; order Blattodea; family Blaberidae; genus Diploptera; species Diploptera punctata. Next base: position 22,256 of record JASPKZ010008400.1, read on the forward strand.
TACTTATTGTAACCACCCAAATGCCTCACGATGCTGGGTGGGCACCGGTCCCAAACTGCCAGAAATTCCATGAGAATATTTGTCCCCCCCCCTGGACACTCGAACGAACTCAAGTCTCAAAGTTGTGCGCGAAAGCGCCTTGCCTTAACCACACGACTGTGGCGCGGGAACATGGAACTATAGGTGTGGATATTATTTACATTAAATTACACTGATCAACAAAAAATAACTTTTTTTTTGTCTCAGAAAGAAAAATATGTGATTCTGATAGTATATTTTCTCCTGAATTCAAATATGGTATCGGTTTTTCTCCATCACAAAAGGTTTCCGAGAGAGAGGCATTTATAATTTCAAACACTTTAATATTTTCTACATTCGTAACTACACAATATTCGAACATTCGGACTCACCTAGAAAGTAAGAAATTACGATTTTCTGCTATATTTCGCCTGTGGAGCATCCCTCTTGATGGTCCAACAATAATCGGCCAGCATATTAGGATTCTATTTGCTTTGATATTTCCTTTCTTAGATGAAATAATTTGAGTTACCTCATTTGGTTTTATTTTACAATGGGCAAATGGACGAAAAAACGTTTATTAAAAAAATAATTATTTAAATGCATTAATTGAAATTGAAATAAAAAAAACTGTGGGTGATGGAGAAATTCCGAATACATATTTGAAACCACGATAAAAAAACTGCATTAAGTACAACTATTGGTACTCATGAGACAAAAATCATGTTGACCAGTGTTATACTCTGAATTCCATTTTCATATATTATTATGTATGGAGTCCACCGCTGTGGTCTAGATATAGCGTGCTGCCTTGTCACGCAGCAGACCCGGATTCGATCCCCGGTCGGGGCAGTTTTTCTGGATGAGCTTTTTATCGGGGTTTTTCCTCACCTGTAAGACAAATGTCAGGAAACCTTTAAGGTCCAAACTGACCCGAAATCATATGGCCATCATCATCATCATTCTTCACCGATGTGGAAAGCAACGGGAAGCTACCACACTTACAATTACCTAGTAAAGCTGCAAAAGATAGCATGAAAACTCTATGAATGCAGTGAAAGACCTGCCCTCGGGCAGAATTACTATGGATGGATCGTGGTAATAAATATCAAACAATAATTTGTCTTGACGACTAAAAGATGATACAAAAATTACTCAGTCTATTAGGTTGGTCTTGGATTTGAACTCAGGACTTTCGTATAAATGTCTCAAACGCTATTCTCCGAGCCATTATTTTCCATACGAAGGTCTTGCAACATCGAGTGAAGTTACAGAATTACTTAAGTGTTGTAGGGTCTCCTAATATATCTTCATGCATGCAGAACACATTTAAAAGTCGTAAAAAGGTCAAGTTAGAGAGGAGATGGGTACGTTAATTTTAAAATTGAATAACGTTGATTGCTTTCTCTAGCCATTTATTACAGGAGAGTTTATGGATGTAATCTTGCCGGGGATAAGTTTTCCCATTTAAATAACTGTGTTTACACGTTCAAAAATAGTTTGTATTGATCTGAAATTCAACGAATATCTTACTGCTGTAAATATTTATTTCAAGTAGGTCTACTCTCCTGTGTAGATTTTTATATTCATATAAAACCTTTAACTTTTACTCTTACTTGCAAATTTCTGAAATATCCATTTCAAGCTTATTTTATTTATTTATTTGTAAACCGTGTCCGTAGAAACATTCCTGATATACCATCGCTGTCAATTGGTGTATCTGTATGTCATTTGAAAGAGAAACTCAAATAACACTGGTCGACAAAAATGAACTTTTTTTGTTTCACAAGAATAAAAACATGAGATTTTAAAAGTATTTTTCATCCTGGATTTAAATATCATTTCAGTTTTTTCCTATCAGACAAGAGTTTTCTGTGACATTCATTTTAATTTGTCATAATTTTTAATAAAATCCATCTAACTCTAACTCATTTTGACTTACCTAGAAAGTGGTAGATAGTGATTTTCGGGCATATTTTGCATCTGGAACATCTGTCTTCTTGGTCCAACAGTAGTCAGCCAGCATATTAGAACTCCACTTGCCTTGGTACCTCTTTTCCATTGTGGAAATTTGCTGATGAAAACGCTCACCGTGCTCATCAGAGACAGCCCTTAAATACAGCTTCAATAAAATCGCTACGTATAAGGTAAAGGTTCCTATGACAGGTCAAAGAGAATGCTAAAATCAATTTTAAAAAAGTAGCTATGACAAAAAAACTGTGCCTGATGGAAAAATTCTGACTACATATCTGAATTCAGTATGAAAAAATGCACTAGATTCACTTATCAGGTTTCTTGTGAAGAAAACCTTGTCGATCAGTGTTACTTATAATTGATAATAAACAATTTTAATGAAATGGAAACAAAGCTGCAAAGGTATGGGGATCCCAACAGGCAACAGATTTTTGCTGACATTACAATTTGCCGATGATCAACTGGTTTTAGCGCAAGACAAATCTGATATGGAATTCATGATAAAAAGGTTGAAAAACACATATGAATCATGGGGTCTCACAGTAAATTTACAAAAAACAGAATATCTGGCAATAAATAGCAATGAAAGAGAACATTTAATATTGGAAGAAGGAATCCAAATAAAGCAAGTGAAACAAACTAAATATTTGGGAATAATTATGGATAACATTGAAGGTATAGGCAAAGAGAACATAAAACATAGAATTGAATTGAGTAGCAAAATAATATCATCGTTAAATTCCATATGGTGGGATAAGCATATTTGGAAAGACACAAAAAAATATATTGGTAAAACATTGGTGGAATCTGTTGCAATGTACGGAAGTGAGGTATGGACAATCAATAAGTACTACAAGAATAGACTAATAGCTCTAGAAATGGATTATTTACGGAGAAGTGCCAGAAAGTCTAGATTAGAACATGTCACAAATAAGGAAATTAGAAACATAATGGAAGCAGAAGAAAGCATAATTGAAAGAATTGAGGAGAAGGAATTAAAGTGGTTAGGACATGTCTTAAGAATGGAAGATGAGCGATGGCCGAAGCAACTATATGAATGGCATCCGAACAGAAAGAAGAAAAGAGGGAGACCAAGGTTAACATGGAAGGAAAACATGAAGACAGTAATGCAAGCTAGAGGGCTAAACATCGAAGATGCCCAAGACCGTAGGCTTTGGAGGTTTGGCACGGGAAGACGGCAGCAGCTGTAAAAACCCGAAGATAGATAGAGATAATAAACAATGCATTACAAGAATAAAAATTAATATATTTCCATCTATTTCGCTGGGAACTAAGATAATGTATTTTCCAGCTGACCCCCGAGGTTTCCTGACTTTATCTATGGCTTCTTCTTATGGTATGACGTAAATAATCTTGCCTATGTAACTTGAGGCGGGGTAATTCCTAGAATTAATTTGGTTACTATTTGGGACCACACAATAAGCTTTGTTATACAGTGGTTAACGGTAACTCAAGGGTTGGCAGGTACAGGAACCTAGCGAAGCGAAACTAATGTTTATGATAAAAGTGTAAATTTGATTGACGTGTTGAATATGTTCATGTTTGCAAAACAATTCATTTTGTTAAAAGGAATACTTGAGCCAATTTTAAAACTTCCTTGGGAAATTAATATAAAAGGCCAGTTGTTCTCGTATCATCAGATTGAACGATAGAAATAGGAATGACAGAGATGTGGAGGATACTGTCGGTAGATTAATTGGGTGCAGCAAAATATTGTTAAACCGTCTAAATAAATAAATAAATATTGTTATTATTACTATTTTATTATCATCGTTGTTATTGTTAGATTCCCTCCATGGTATCTTTACCTTGTCGTGGTGGAGTCGCTTGCATGCTTAAATGATTCCGAGAGCTATGCCGGTGGTAGCATTGCTGACGATAGGGTTATCCATGCCGGACTGGTCGAAGGTGATAAGCCAGACGAGAAAAGTACCTTGGTCGAAAGAGTGACGATCTTTCACCGTAAAAATACAACCGTCAAAAAATGCGGAGATGGGTGCAACTGGGGTAAAATTTTCCGGAGGTCAAATAGTCCCCCATTCGGTTCTGCGGGCGGGGATTACTTCAGGGAACCCATGCCAAAGGCTCAAACCTAGGGACATGTTCCTAGGAACATGGAATGTTAGGACTTTATACAATCGATTTATACTGGACGTTCCCGGATTGAAATTTAAATGTCAAATTTTCTTCCAGTACCACCAACTGTACCACATCTCTAAGTTTGTCACATAGTCTCTCGAAACCCCTGTATAATATTACATTACGTGGGCTGATGCACATTGAAATAATTTATTGCACATAGGCCTATAGGTCTACTTGTTTCATAATGAAATCATGAACGATTGCTCTTTCGTTCCACAAACTTATTTTCTAATTTCTACATTTCCTTAGCGTAAGTTCTAACGTCGCTTTTCTTCTGAAATTCATTAAACTTTTAAATGGCATTTCTATCCATCCTGAGAGTTGTTATAACTTTTGATTTGATTATATAATTTCACTGCTGTCAACATCTTCATGCAGACGTCTGGAGAGTTCGCAACGCACTCAGGGGGAATAACCAGATGTAACAGGAATATTATCCTGAATCATGCAGTACGGGAAGTTCCAAGATACATACTTTAAGCTAGGAAATCCCCTGGTGTAATTATAGAAGAACATTCTTATATATTTTTAGATGCGCTGTGTTTAAACTCATTCAGAGTGAAAAAATGAAGCACCTTTCAAGTAAAACCTGGCACGCAAATCAGTTATTATCAAATACAGGTATCTCCAAAACACTTATTAATTTGTAAAATATATGAGAATACTTATTCACTTTCATCGAATAATAGACTCTATTATGACCTAACAGATACCCCATTATGTCCAATACATAATACGAGTATACAGGGTCAACTTAATCTGTATAGTAAACTTGAAGAAGTAATTCTTGAAAGAATAAAAAAAGAAGTAATTTATAAAATCTAAGAGGTCCACCGCTGTGGTCTCGAGGTAGCGTGCTGCCTTGTCACGCAGCGGGCCCGGGTTCGATCCCCGGTCGGGACAGTTTTTCTGGGTGAGGTTTTATCGGGGTTTTTCCTCACCTGTAAGACAAATGTCAGGAAAACTTTAAGGCCCAAACGGTCCCCGAAAGCATATGGCCATCGCAATCATCATCATTCATATTCATCTTAGGCTAAAGCTTAGGATTAAGGACTCTCCTGGCGCACCACTATCATCACCTATCATATCATCGGGGCAACGTAATCCCGCCTTCCAGGCGTCCCAACCTCAGAAGTGGGTTACAAGTACGCCATGCCAGAAGAGAAACCAGGAATGTCGAAAGACAAACCTAGGGCATTTTGAAAAAATAAATAAAATCTAAGAGAATTGTTGTGCATAGGCTCAATTCAGGAAATGCGTGCTCTTATGCATTACAGAGACTCTTGACGTCCCAACTCCTTTCAAAAAACGTTAAACTGAAAATATATAAAACTATTATTCTACCAGTTATATTATATGGATGTGAAACATGGACTCTTACTTTAAGAATGGAAAGGAGATTACGAGTATTTGAGAATAAAGTTCTTAGGAAAATTTTTGGACCAAAGAGAGATGAACAGACAGGTGAATGGAGAAGACTACATAACAGTAAACTAGATGGTCTTTATAGGAATCCAGATAAAATGAGAACAGTTAAGTCTCGTAGACTGCGATGGGCAGGATATGTGGCACGAATGGGGAATGAAAGACTTGCATGGAAGCTTCTTGTAGGAAAACCAGAGGGAAAACGCCCAGTTGGTAGATCAAGAAAGAGGTGGGAGAATAACATTGACCATGATTTAAGGGAAGTGGGGGAGTATTGGAAAACATCAGCATATATTTCCTTTTAAATTTCTGTAGTTTCCTGTAAGTCGCGGTATCATAAAAATTAATCATAGCTCTGAATCCACATGACAGAGCATTGAGTATGTTTATTAAGAATTGTTTCGTATTTTAACATTTTCTTATTCAGTGTGTGTCGACATATGCCCTTCTTGTTGGTCTCAAGATGTCGATACATAATTCCATTCCTACTCATGCACGCAATAGCACAGCATCAATTATTCAGTTTCATTTTATCCTTATGCGGAATGTTTTGAAGGAGCAAAATCGTCACAAAACTCTAGCTATAAAAATCAGTGACTTCTTTATAGCATATGGTACAAGCACGTTGCATTTTTCTACAGTGGTATAATTTATTTATTACAATTAAGTTCTTAAAATAATTATAATATAAAAGGAAAAATAAAGTCCTGAGGCTTTAAAAAATTACAAATAGTGGATTAAGTTCATCATCATCATAGTACATTCACGAATTTAGGCCATTTTTTGACCTGTTTCGGCCTCAAGAGAAACACCATCCAAAAGTCTTTTGAGTGGACGTCCTGGTCTTCTTCTTCCTGCAGGTTGATATCTTAACATTTGTTTGGGTATTCTGTGATCTTCCATTCGATGAACATGTTGCATCCATCTTGACTTATAATCAGAAATTTTGTTTTCTAAAGATTCCATGTGCAGTTCTTCCAAGATGTCTTCATTTTTTTGTGATCTAGTAGTGTGTATCCTGCAGTCCTCCGAAGATATCTCATTTCAACAGATCTAAGTCTCTGTATATCCTTCTGTTTCAACGCCCATACTTCGCTACCATACAAAAGAGTTGGAAGAGCCAGTGTTTTATACACTTTCAGACTAGAATGCTTTTGGACTAACTGTGGCTTGAAGATAGAATTTATTAACCCTAAAATTCTTAAAAATTTAGATATTTTTGCATTTACATCTTTTTCTTCTTCATATGAGATATTGCATCCTAGATATGTAAAATTATTCACCTGCTCCAAAATTTTATTGTCCAGTACAATTTTACTTCTGACAGGATCTACAACAATTCCTTCTGGATTTTTTCGTGTTGAGACTTTAAAGTAGTTTTGAAGTTCCTTAGGTGACTCGGTCCTCAGAGCCTCGTTTGTGAAAACGGGTTGTACCACGAGAAGGTGAGGATGAGAATTGGGTAGGAGAGGTTATACACACGTCACTACCCCTTACAACCCTGGATTAAGTTATAATTTTTTATTATTATTTATTAATTTATGCTTATCACTGACGAGTTATTGAACTTAAAGGGTCGGTTTCAGCAACAGAGGTAACTGTATTACGCCAGATTAAGCTATGTATTATATACAGGGAAACTGGAGTAATACAGTTACCTATATTGTTTAGTTGTTTCTTCATTCACCTCATACTTTTTAACTCCCAAGCAGAATCAAGTTTCTTCACTTCATTTGTGACATTGTCAATGCTGTATTACGTTCACAACTGATATCCAACGGCCTCCTCTCTTGCTGACTGACCTCCACGCCATCTGATGGCTGCCGTCGGTCATTAGTTGTGAACGTAATACAGCATTGAGAATGTCACAAATGAAGTGAAGAGACTCGAGTCTGCTTGGGAGTTAAGAAGTATGAGGCGAGTCAAGAAACAACTAAACAATATTAAAATAAACCTCATAGTGTTATTTCCTACCTACATAACTTAATACAGTTACCTATGTTAGTGAAACCGACCCTAAGTCTCCCCTTTGTACGTAGAAATACTCTGCATGATATTGTAGGTGTCTGGATTGATTGTACATGAGGTTTATTTCAGCGGGTCCTGATTAAAATTTTGATTGAATCTTGTCACTGCGAATTGAGGGTTAGTTTAAACTTGTTAATTAAATATAATTGCTACCGTGAACGTGTTGCTGTTGGAGATTTAATTAATTTAACAACGTTGTAATATTTTAGGGTTCATCATTTCCCCAGGACACAACATAGCAAAGAACCTGGTATTGGTGTTGTGGTTTTTCCATCACAATTAATTCTCTAATTAGTATGACTGCACTCAAAGCGCCATGTAACGCGTTACTTGCGCACCTGTGACCTCATTGATTGATGGGAGATTTCAGTTTCACAGCTCTGATTAACTAACCTTAATAATTTTAAAACAATAATCTAATCAGTTGCTTTATATAGTAAGTATATTAGCTAAACTCATTTTCTAGACCAAACTTGGATTTCCTTAGAATTTTCACATTGTCTTGTTTTATTTTCTAAATTCAATTACGGTAAAGACAAATTCCACTTAAAATCCAACATGACAAATGAAAATTGCCTATTTCATTAGTGGGATATTTGATGTCTCACACATTTGGTTCTTGTTGATGTTGTTGTTGCATATCCCATGTCCATTAGGCTATTGTTATCAAGTAATTTTATTACATTTGCAGGTTAATTTAAGAGATTTGTTGCTGAGTTCTTGATGCATTGGAATATATTTCGTGGCGATGCTTCTTTTGTATTATACTTTGGGCAAATTGGGATTGTCTTCTTGTCGTCTATTATTATTATAAATAATATTAAGAATAACAAATATTTTCATTTGTTTTGTTTTAAATGTTGTACAGTCGTAAAATTAGTTTTCTATATTTCATTATTTTTCTTTGTTTTTTATATACATTAGACAGGGACAATTTAATATGTCTTGCTTGTATACATTTTATTATTAGTTTTAGTCTTAATTTTAACTAACATTAACTGGTTGCATTATAGATCGTAATATAATAGATATTATCTGTTTGATCAAATTTTTATTTAGTGTTTAATATTAGAGTTAATTGAGATTGTTATATTCTGATGTAATATATGTTTGTCCTGGTGAGTGGAAGAGAAGGCCACATAGCCTTAACTCCACCAGGCTAAATAAATCTAATCTAATCTATTTTAAGAGTTCTAAGGTGTTCTGTTTTTTTTAAATCTTCCTGTAGTAATATCATTCTACATTCTAATGAAGTCTCCTGGGATTCTTTCCAATATACCAGTTGTGTTGAGGTGCTAACTTCCATAATTTGTTAGTCTTGGCTTTGAATTTTTAATAGACCTCAGTGAACCATTTATCACCTAGAGATTTTAAAATTAGATGCTTCCTATATGGTAAAACTGTTAACATATATAATATATATCACCTACCGAACAAACATCACCTCCCAAGTAATTCATTGAGCTCTATAGACCTCAGTGAACCATTTATCACCTAGAGATTTTAAAATTAGATGCTTCCTATATGGTAAAACTGTTAACATATATAATACATATCACCTACCGAACAAAGATCACCTCCCAAGTAATTCATTGAGCTCTATAGACCTCAGTGAACCATTTATCACCTAGAGATTTTAAAATTAGATGCTTCCTATATGGTAAAACTGTTAACATATATAATATATATCACCTACCGAACAAACATCACCTCCCAAGTAATTCATTAAGCTCTATACTAGAACCTAATGCAATTTTAAAAGGAGATTTTAATGCAAAACACAGTTACTGGCATTGTAAGTCAAACAATCAAACAGGAATAGATGATGCAGAAGTCCTGGATACAACTGACCTAATTCTAAACGACGACACACTAAGGTACAGATGGAACTGTATTACGTAAGTTTAAGCTATGCATTATACACGGGGAAAACTGGCGTCATACAGTTATCTCTGTTGGTGAAATTGACCCTAATAGGTCTAATTTTACTTTGGAGGCTGATGTGCAAATTCCCTTAATGTTACATTGTAGTATTTTAAGAGTTGTCATCTGATTTGGAGACTATAACATACATCCTCTATATAAATATAAATGGCGGTCCTTTTGAATCTACGCCACGACCGAGGCAGTATGATTACTTTTTTTTTTTTTTGCTGCTCATAGTTTTTTATGATTAGAAGACAAATGATGAACGCGTGGTGACATATTCCGATTGAGGGTCTTTCCACTTTTGAGCGGTTGCCCTTTTACCAGCCGGCTGCTGGCCCTTCACATCCACATGTGTCAATCACAGAGATAGTTGATCAACAGCCAGTGCAGGGGTGACATGTGGTTAGCATGTCGAGTCCCCCAGCCGTTATAGCTGGTTCCTCAACCTGGAGCCGCTACTTATTGTAGCTACCTAATTTCCTCACGATGCTGGGTGGGCACCGGTCCCATACTGGCCGAAATACCATGAGAAAATTTCTCTCCCCATGGAGACTCGAACCAGCGCAAGTCCCCTAGCTCTGCGCCAAGGCTTCCTACCTTAGCCACTCGGCTACGGCGCGGACGTGGTGACATATCTGGTATGAAATAATTACATAAATTAATTACTTTGAGGTTATGGTCACAATATAAAAAAATAAAACTTAGTTCATGATAGGTGCGTCGTCCTTAAGTTGGTTAAAATATTTTATTTTATATTCTGGTATTTAATTTTATCATTAATAACACAGAACAACAAAAAATAAACTTATTTTTGTCTCAGAAAGAAAAATATGTAATTCTGATAGTATTTTTTCTCCTGAATTTAGATATATCAGTTTTTCTCCATCACGCAAGACAGGAATTTATAATTTCAAACACTTTAAATAATTTTCTACATTCGTAACTACACAATTTTCGAACATTCGGACTCACCTAGAAAGTAAGAAATTACGATTTTCTGCTATATTTCGCCTGTGGAGCATTCCTCTTGATGGTCCAACAATAATCGGCCAGCATATTAGGATTCCATTTGCCTTGATATCTCTTTTCCATAGCTGAAATCTCCTGATCAAAGTGTTCCCCGTTTTATTTTACAATGGACAAATGGACGAAAAAACGTTAATTAAAAAAATAATTATTTAAATCCATTAATTGAAACTGAAATAAAAAAAACTGTAGGTGATGGAGAAATTCCGAATACATATTTGAAAACACGATAAAAACTTCATTAGGTACATCTATTAGTACTCATGAGACAAAAATCATGTTGACCAGTGTAATTAAAGGACAAATGGTAAAAACGAGATAACATATTAGTGATAAAATAAATTCCGAAATAAAAGGTTTTGGATGGGTAGTTAAAAATATTATGGGTTATTCAATATGGATAGAACGTAATGCAATTCCATTTAGGTAACAGTTACAATATAAAATAACACAATTAGTACCTGATAGCTTCCGTCGTTCTCAACCTGGTTACATTTTTTAAATCAAGAGTTTATATTATTTTATATTGTGTTATCTAATAGTTTCATTAAGGATCAGAAGACATATGGTGAAAGCGAGGTGACATATCTGGAATAAAATCTTCTTCTTCACTTCCTGGTTTAGGCAAGAGTTGCCTGTTCCGTCTTCACTAATAGATCTAAGACCATCTCTTCCGAGGATGTCCGACATCTCTTCTTCCTCTTGGAAAATAATGGAAGATTTTATTTGGTAATGGAATAAAATAAATACAGAAATAAATAGGTTGGAAGGGCCCTTACAAATATTGTAGGTTTTATCTATGGGTTATGCTAAAAGCAGGAAAAATGAGAGAAAATTAAATATCCAGGCCTATATATATATATATATATATATATATATATATATATATATATATATATATATATATATTTACATTTATTCAAGTTATCTTGGTATTTCCAGTTTTATATGCATTATTGTATACATTTATTCCAAATATTGATTTACTATAGGTTTCTAAACTCATCCTTAAATGCGCCATCTGTATAAACATTGTCTTTCTTTAAAACTTTTGCAGGGCTGGGAGTCATTTTTTAAGTTTTCCCTTGGCTTGAGAAAGCCTCTCGGTGAAATTGAAACACTCCTGTCGGTCACTGTCTTCAGTCAAGTTGCGCCACTTCTCTTGATTCTGTGAAGAATCGTTCGTAAGGGTACTATTTACTTTACTTAATGTATCCTCTTTTTTTTCATCATTTTATTCGATCCCATGTCCTAGAGCGTCATAATAAGGCTACGAATGTAATGTAAAAGTGGTTGCATGAGTTAAAAGATTAATAATTAGTGAATTCATATACGGATCCTTCTATCCAACGTCTAAATTTGACCATGTTACACCGTCCCTGGAACAATTATCGTGGCTTCGTCTAAGAGATCGTAGAACTATCCCTTCTCTATAAAATCCTTCACACATCATCGCCTAATTATTTATCACGCCGCTTCATCAGACTATCCGACACACATAATCTTGACACTAGATCCCATCAGCACATTGTCCTTTATATCCCGCCTCATCACACTGTATATTATTCATTATCTTTTACGGTCTCACTTACCAAAACATGAAATTCCCTTCCGCCCTATGTCAGAGACTGTCAAACTATAACAACCTTCAAAAACAAACTAAAGAATTGTTTAATAACAAACTAACTTATACACCTCACTGATAGTATTCTTTTAACAATTAATACATTTAATTATATGTGAAAATAATATTAAGATTAACAAATATTTTCTTTTGTTTTGTTTTAAATATTGTAGAAACGTAAAATTAGTTTTCTATATCTCATTATTTTTCTTTGTTTTTTATATACATTAGACAGGGACAATTTAATATGTCTTGATTGTATACATTTTATTATTAGTTTTAGTCTTAATTTTAACTAACATTAACTGGTTGCATTATAGATCGTAATATAATAGATATTATCTTTTTGATCAAATTTTTATTTAGTATTTAATATTAGAGTTCATTATGATTGTTATATTCTGATGTAATATATGTTTGTCCTGGTGAGTGGAAGAGAAGGCCACATGGCCTTAACTCCACTAGGCTAAATAAATAAATAAAATAAAATAAATAAAAATACTTTACTTCATGGCGCCATAGAGGTCCTAGCTACCTGCTGACTCTACATGAACAAGAGTTAATTACGGAGGGCGATCATCTAACCAGCATAGGGATGACATGTGGTCAGTATATCCGTTTCCCTAGCCTTTATATCTGATTCTCTCAACCTGAAGCCCCTATGGATTGCAGGTATTAGTATATTAAGAAGCGAAGTTGGGAAGTGGTTTTTACAGAATCGAGGAAAATGTTTAAAAACCGAGCGATAGCACATGGAATGTACAAGGGATTAACTATAAATATGATCATATCTGGGCCATCCTATGAAACGCTGGAGGGAAATTTTTCTATAGGATCGTAACAGGCCTTGGCCTAATACTTGGAAGGAAGAAGAAGAAGGTATATTTTGATATTACTTTTGTATTTTTGTGAATGTTGGCTACAATGTGGAAAGAGATATTGACTCCAAAATAAATAAATTTCAGACGGTGTGTGGAACAATACAGAGAACATTAAAATATAAAATTAGAAAAGAAACAAAGATAAAAATGTATAATGTTATGGCGGTTCCCACAATATTGTATGGATGTGAAACTTGGGCTTCAGTGAAAAAACAGAAGGATAGAATACAGACGGCGGAGATGAGGTTCCTAAGACAAGTAAAAGGATGTACAAGACTTGATAGAATAAGAAATGAGGATATAAGAGAAGAATTGAAAGTACAGCCTTTATTGGATAAAGTCACGAATTACAGACAGAAATGGATTGATCACATGGATGGAATGAGTAAGGAGAGATATCCATTGTTAGCAAGAAATTATCAAGCAAGAGGAAGACGTGATGTTGGAAGACCTAGAAGACGTTGGGCTGATGCATTATGAAGTCGGATCGGGCATTTGCCTAATCCCTGCAGTGATGATGATGATGATGATTTTTGTGAATATATTAAAAAAACAAAATAATGTTTTACAAACTGATAGAAAGATGGTTTTAGAAAAACAAGTTGGCTTATCCAAGCGAAAATTAGTAGTTTGAGATTATTTCAGCTGACATGAAATTTGTATCTGACACAGTGCACTTTGACCTTTCGTCGATACAATCGATTCGTGAGCAACTCTGTGTACAGAAATGGAATACAGCTCTGTATAAATCACTTCACAGAAGTGGAAACTCTGAGACCAGCAGCTACATTTACGACCTTCTTACAAGAAACACAAAGCAGCAACAGAATTTCCTTCCTTTGGAGGAATTTAGTTTACACAGAGAAAAATATTCACTACATTTGAATATATTCTAGAATACGAGTAATAATATACCATCATGAGACCAAACGTAGTTCAAATTAAGGTAACTAACTAACTCGCTGGTACTATAGAACCCGTAGGTTCATGGCCGCGCGTACATAAGCTCTCCGTACATCTCTATCCTGAGCCAATGTTTTCCAATCATACCTGTATAATCTACTTCCCTCAAATCATAGTTAATGCTGTTCTCCCACCTCTTTCTGGATCTACCAACTGGGCGTTTTCCTACAAGAAGCTTCCATACACCTCTTTCATTTCCCATTCGTGCCACATGTCCTGCCCATCGCAATCTACGAGACTTAACTGTTCTCATTATATCTGGATTCCTATAAAGACTACGTAATTCACTGTTATGCAGTCTTCTCCATTCACACGTCCGTTCATCTCTCTTTGGTCCAAAAACCCTCCTAAGAAATTTATTGTCAAATACTCGCAATCTCCCCTCCTCCCTTAGAGTAAAAGTCCATGCTTCGCATCCATATAATATAACTGGTAGAATAATAGTTTTATATATTTTTGTTTAACGTTTTTTTTAAAGGAGTTGGGACATCAAGAGTCTCTGCAATGCATAATAGCACGCATTTCCAGAATTGAGCCTATGTTTAATTTCTTTGTGCATCTCATTCCTATTTGTGATTATTGTTCCTAGGTATTTGAATTCAGCCATTTCCTCAAAATTCCCCTCATTTGCCATTAGCTGTCAATTTCCATTATATAATGTTTTATTGATATTTACTTCCAGTCCCAATTTCTTAGTTTCATTCAGTAGTGTTAGAAAATTCGTAATAATGGTTATTTCTTGCAAATATTTTAAAATGTATTTTTATAAGTATAATTATCATAAGTAATGCCACGAGTGATTTCCAAATTATCGATAAATTCACGACTCACGAAGTGAGGAGTGAATTTGTATAGATAATTTGGAAATCAAGAGTGGCATTTGTTAGGACTATTTAACGAATAAAATTAAGCTGTTTACTCACAAATCATTATTTAACTATAGTTATTTTAAAAGATGTATATATTTAATGTAAACAGCGATGTTTGAAAACAAATGAGAAACGATTGTTATGCTTCATTTTTCCATCACTGCAGCCAGATCATACTATTTGTTCCCAAACGAACGGAAGATTTTAAGAATGCACCATAGTGGAGAAATTTATAACCAACATTCCATCCATAATAATTCTGCCTGAAGGCAGGTTATTCACAGCAAATCGTAGCATTTTCATGCTATGCTTTGCACCTTTACTAGGTGTGGTAGCTTCCCGTTGCTTACCACACCGTTGAAAGATGATGATAATGATAAGGATGATGATGATGATGGCCGGATGATTTTTGGGGACCGTTGGGTCCTACGCTTCCTGACATTTGTCTTACAGGTGAGGAAAAACCCCGAAAAAACCTCACCCAGGAGCCTGTCCCGACGCGGGAGAAATCGAACTCGAGGCCTCGCTGCGTTGAAAGTGACATAGCACGATACCTCCAGACCACAGCGGTGTGGAACTAACAACATTATAGGTTATTAACTAAATTTTGATGTCCTATGATGTCAAAATATATCAATTATAATTTTCTGAGGACGTAATATCCTGGGGGGAAATAAACACGTTTAAAAAATGCAAACAGTGGGTTTCTTCTCTTTTTTTTTTGTGTTTTGGTGGTATAATCAGTTGCTACAAAACGTTTTTATATTACATCCCGCAAGCACTCAAATGCTAAACATTCGTGCACTGTATATACAGTCTGATAGACATATGCAGTCACTGCAAAATAAATTCTATGACCTATTCAGAATGTTAAAAAGGAAGATGCTTAATTTTCTCCGATTGAGGGTCTTTCCACTTTTCAGCGGTTGCACTTTTACCAGCCGGCTGCTGGCCATTTCATTCATCCACATGTGTCAATCACAGAGGTAGGATGATCAACACAGCAGTGTAGGGGTGGACATGTGGTTAGCATGTCGAGTCCCCCAGACGTTATAGCTGGTTCCTCAACCTGGAGCCGCTACTTATTGTAGCTACCCAATTGCCTCACGATGCTGGGTGGGCACCGGTCCCATACTGGCCGAAATACCATGATAAAATGTCTTCCCCCATGGAGACTCGAACCAACGCAAGTCCCGTAGCTCTGCGCCAAGGCTTCCTACCTTAACCGCTCGGCTACGGCGCGGGACGCTTAATTTTAAAGTGATACAATTAAACTGATAAAATCTAGGTGAAAAACGACTGTGATTGGTTGTAAATAAAAAGTCATTGAAATGTGATTGGTCATTGACTCCCATTTGGGAAATGAATTAAATAGTCCTGTAATTGCTCCTCATTCAGAATTTTATAACCAAGTGGATGTCTCATTTGCATAGAATGACCTCTGGAAGAATATCACTCTAGATGCTACGTTATATTCAAGGAAAAAATATCTTTAGGCTCCCGCTAAATCGAATGAGTGACTCCATAAGAGACCACAAGGAATGACACGTAAAAGGACGAAGATGAAAATGGTTTTATCTGATGAAAATGAGCGAAAGAGTTCTAAAGAATAACTTACATAACTTTTTAAACCCAGAGTTTATTATAAAATACAATAAGTTAAAATATACCTTCTTAGGTAAAATCCGTCGTCCTCAACTCATAAATTATGTAATATTTATGCCTGTAGGCCTTTCAGAACATCCGTTCCATGTTCAGCAGGTCACTCTTCGCTACAACATCCAGTATGATGGTTGATGCTGCTGGTCCTAATGTGGCGTTGTCACGACAACAGCAGGATCAACCATTATACTGGATCTTGTAGCGAAGAGTGACCTGCTAAAGATGGAACGGATGTTCTGAAAGGCCTACAGGCATAAAGATCACATGTTTTATAAGTTGAGGACGACGGATTTTACCTAAGAAGGTATATTTTAACTTATTTTATTTTATGACTCCCCACCTCAACGGTTTTATCAATGAGTTTTTTTAGTATTGCCAGCGTTTATTACAATCAACATGGATACATTTTTATCATGGATATCTTATCAGTTATCACAAAATTTCAGAGTTTTAAAAATATGTCTTTATATGTTATATTTAGTTTAGTTTCGTAAGATTCCTATACTGCTAGACTCTGGAATTCCTTAGCACAAGCAAATTCATAAACCATTAACTTATTATTCTACTGAAAGCCTAATTACAAAAGATATTTTGAATTTATTTTAAAGAAAGTTGATATCGGTGAAGTCCGGAGGGTATAACTTAGACAACTCCTCTCTGCTCACCTCCAAGTCGGGGCCCCACGCGACCTTCTTAAGCATCTTAGAAGATTTTAAGATGCAAAAGAGAGAGAGAGAGGGAGAGGATGTGGAAAGAAACGCACGTATATATTCCTAGTAAAGGATGGTTTGGGGAATGCCGAGTTTGCAAAGACCTGTTTTGCGCAGAATACAATGTATGTAGTATGAGTAGATTATATCATCAGAAAAAAAAGTTGAATATGATGTCACAATTTTTTTTACTGTCATCACGTGGTTTTAAATAGTGAAGCTTAATTTTTAAATATGAGACAGAGGAGAGCTAATGTTGGATGGAGGGAATCTGTGGGAAAAGTAACTCACATCTCACATGGCGGCGCCACTGTTGAATTAACAATAACCAACCACTGGTAATGTAGTTAGAGGCGCCTGTTTCCTTTCCTTAAAATATCTTACTTACTTACTCACTGGCACTATCGAACCCGTAGGTTCATGGTCGCGCGGACATAAGCTCTCCATACATCCCTATCCTGTGCCAATGCTTTCCAATCATTCCCTTTATAATCTATTCCCTCAAATCATAGTTAATGTTATCCTCCCACCTCATTCTTGGTCTACCAACTGGGCGTCTTCCCTCTGGTTTTCCTACAAGAAGCTTCCATGCACGTCTTTCATTCCCCATACGTGCAACATGTCCTGCCCATCGCAGTCTACGAGACTTAACTGTTCTTATTATATCTGGCTTCCTATAAAGACCATGTAGTTCATTGATATGTAGTCTTCTCCATTCACCTGTCTGTTCATTCTGTTTGGTCCAAAAATTTTCCTAAGTACTTTATTCTCGAATACTTGTAATCTCCTTTCCTCCCTTAAAGTAAGTGTCCATGTTTCGCACCCATATAACTGGTAGAATAATAGTTTTATATATTTTCAGTTTAACGTTTTTTGAAAGGAGTTGGGACATCAAGAGTCTCTGCAATGCATAATAGCATGAATTTCCAGAATTAAGCCTATTATTATATTTTTAAATATTAAATTTAATTATTTTATTATCATCATTATCATCCATTCAAGTATTAGGCCGTGTGGCCTGTTACGGTCTCAAAGAGGAATTTTCCACCCAGCGCTTTTTTGGACGTCCCAGCGATCTTTTTCCTTGGGGGCAGTAGGGAAATGTGATTTTTGGAATTCTATGGGACGGCATTCTCTGAAGATGGGCTTTCCAGTTGTTCTGGTAGTTTTGTATGTGGTGAAGATTGGGTTCTACATCCAACTCTTCCATAATTACCTCATTTCTTTTATGGTCCCACTCTGTGTAGCCTGCTGTACGGCGCATAAATCGCATCTCATTTGCTGTTATTCGGCCTTCATCTCTTCTTCGTATTGTCCAATTATTTTATTATATGGTGCGGAAACATGGAGGTTGAAGAAGAAACACAGAAATAAATTATTAGTTACAGAAATGGACTTTTAAAGAAGATCGGCAAGAATATCAAAATTAGACAAAATAAAAAATAATATAAGAGATACTAATGTAGAAAAGGATATTGTTAAAAGAGATTGAAGAAATCCAACTAAGATGGTATGGACATATAATGAGAAGAAGGGACACAGAAACAAACGAAGTATTGAAAAAAATACCTCCTGGAAAAGGGAAACGAGGTAGACGAAAGACAACGTGGATAAAGGGAATTCAAGACAATATGAAGAAGAGAAATATGACAGAAGCAGACTCACAAGACCGGGAAGGGAAAAAAATGTATATTTTGATTGAGGATACCTGTGTATATAACAGAAGCAATCCTCAAATAATAAAAAAAATATCAAATAGGCGTAGGTTTTTAAGAAACATCTTTGATCACTGTCGAGGTAACTATACAAGTTATATTGATACAAAAGTATCTGAGAGCCCCGGTCGTCCTCACTTAAATTGTAGATGAGGAGGTTCTCGTAAGTATTTCTATATCAACCTAACTCAAATATGGGCTAATTTAGTTACAGCAGTAATTGTAATACAGGAAGGTTGCGCAAGAACTTGAAACTTTGTTCTGTTAAATGTATCTGCGTGTAACTGATCCTGCCAGTTTTTTAAGCTCGATTCGCCAAGTGCAACAACACTTAGCAGAAAGATCAACGCAAGCAATAATGGCAATAAATGATATATGCAATATACAAGCTCTAAGCCTGGAATCAGCGGTGAAACTATTCAATGCAAAGATCCTCCCAATAATAACTTACGGGATAGAAATCATATGGCCACATCTTACAGAAGCTAATCTGAACACACTGGAAAAAGTGAAAGCTACGTACATAAAAAGGGCAATAGGAGTATCAAAAACGACAAGAGGCCGTCTAGTGTACCTACTGGCAAGGGAGACCTTCCTTATCGAGGACCTGAAAACATCATACCTACTACCAACCACAGAAACCTATGAACATGCGCTACAAAGACTACGCAGGAAAAGCGTGGAAGTATGGCCGGAATTCTTCAGCCCCGGAGCGATGATAGACAGGAACTGGACAGAAGCAAATTTCCAGATACGACACGTCATCACAAGACTAAGCGTGCATGGATTCCACCACCAAATGTGTAGAGATAAAACATTCCATGATCCGAAGATGTCATGCATATGCGAAGTGTGTGAACAGAAATGCGAAAGATATCACATCGAAACATGTACACAAAGAACAAAAACAATTAGTGATTACGCAAGACAAAGCTAAAGTGTTAGTGGTTGTTAGCTGTGTCATCACATTTGTGAGCAATCCATTTATATATATATATATATATATATATATATATATATATATATATATATATGAAAATTGTACAGAATATTTTTTAATAATACTTGTCTTAGCGTAATAGGTTACTGATTCTTATTTTTGTTCTAGGTGTAAGTTACGGATGGAGGACCTGTGATGATATACGGTAGCTTTAAGGTAAGATCTGTATCAATTTCACTACCTTACAGCGATTGTTTCTTCTTTTAAGGTTTAATTAGCTTAGCTTTAATCTTTCAAGAAAAAATATTGAACATTTCCTCGATTTTTTAATTGTCTGTAGCAATTTTCTAGCTGTTGAGTTCCATTCATTGTTGACATCGGTAGATAATTCTGTAACTTTGTAAAATCAATAATTGTAATAATATTAGTGCAATAGTTTAATGTTTTTATTTATCTTTTATTGAGAAAGTTGGCTCAATATGTAACCCATAAGATACGTAAGATTGAGTCCATATGATCAAATTCGGGCTATCACAAACTGGTTCTTTTTCGTGTTTTTTCTCAGTCTCCAAGGCCATATGACTGTTTTTATTAAAAATTATTTCATGATCACCCTTTTTATATTTTATTAAAGTTAAATTCACGACTTCAAACAAAATGGACTGGTATGAACTGGAAGATTCATAATTCTATATGTTATTCAGGGACGTTGACTGAGTCCTTGGATGTGAGGTACCGTAAATCGGGGAGATAACTTTGGCAGGAAATACGAAATCTGAAATTTACGCGCTGTCTTAAAGTTACACCCGTCCCGTCCCAAAGTTACCTTGATTTGTGGTACCCATGGTATGGGGTATATTATGTTATTAGTTATGAAGTTACACAATATATATATATATATATATATATATATATATATATATATATATATATATATTATAAAAGGAATTCTGAGATTCTCAAAGAATTAGACACAGAATCAGTCATGGAATATGTACAAAAATACAGAAACAACTGGAAATCTCACGTACGAAGAATGAGCAGAACAAGAATACCACGTCAGATCTTAAATTACCAGCCACCAGGCAAGAGATCTTTGGGCAGACCCTTCAAACGTTGGATTGAGATCGTAACAGACCACTAGGTCTATCACATCAAAGGAAGAAGAAGAAGAAAATATATATATGTTATGTCGCAGATTTTCGCGGATATAAGTATGAATAAGAAAGTTTTCTTGGGTTTTCCGCGTCTTGGATTCACGTTCGGTCTCTGCCCACTGATTGCGACGTTTCGGCATGATCCCACATGTCATTATCAAGGAATGAGTCACAGGTTTAGGTCTTATATAATAAAACACAGCGAAAACTCTATGTATTTTATTACATAAGACCTAAACCTGTGACTGGAACTTATCGTTCCTTGATAATGACATGTGGGATCATGCCGAAACGTCGGAATCAGTGGCCAGAGGCCGAACTTGAATCCAAGACGCGGAAAACCCAAGAAAACTTCCATATCCATATATATATATATATATATATATATATATATATACGTGTGTGGAACAATACAGAGAACATTCAAAAATAAAATTAGAAAAGAAACCAAGATAAAAATGTATAATGTTATGGCGGTTCGCACAATATTGTATGGATGTGAAACTTGGGCTCCAGTGAAAAAAACAGAAGGATAGAATACAGACGGCTGAGATGAGGTTCCTAAGACAAGTAAAAGGATGTACAAGACTTGATAGAATAAGAAATGAGGGTATAAGAGAAGAATTGAAAGTACAGCCTTTATTGGATAAAGTCACGAATTACAGACAGAAATGGATTGATCACATGGATGGAATGAGTAAGGAGAGATAGTCCATTGTTAGCAAGAAATTATCAAGAGGCAAGAGGGGAAAAAGACCGTGATGTTGGAAGACCTAGCAAGAAAGACGTTGGGCTGCATTGCATTATGAACGTCGCGAACGGGCAATGCGCCTAATCCCTGGAGTGATGATGAATAGATTGATACTACGTTAAGTGAAAAAACTTTGTACCCCTTTTTAAGCAGATTGCGCGCACGGAGGAGTGTGATATTTGGTATAATTAAAGTTGATATAGAGAAGGAGAGCAGAAAAATAAAATGTTATGAATAACATAATGTGTTTACAAATAAATTAAATTAAACAAAATAAAATGTCTCTAAGGAATTTACCAAGACGTGGTGTGCGCTCAATAATTTCTGCTGCCGCCAGAATTCGTGCAAGAAGATCTTCCTCCAACTCGATATGTGTACACCTGGAAGAAGAAGTTTGAGGTTGGTGATGGAATAATTCCCTGTAAGCTATTGTTTAAAAAAACATTAACACTGATAAGAACGATGGCAGCGACACATATAATTACGTATGTTATGTCAAAGCACGAAACATAACCTCTAAAGCAGAAGCCTGGTATTAATTTAAGGACGTCGTGTTCAAGATTTTTACGCCGTGGAAAATCCATCGAACCCGACCGGGTTCTGAACCTTGATAAAGAGACAAAGTTAGTAAATGCAATATGTAGCGATTATAATTTTAAAATTTCAATAAGTAAAACAAAAGTAATGGCATTTTGTGGAAGAAATACTCTGCGTGCAAAAGTAGTAATTAGAGACGAAATTATTGAACAAGTATCCCACTTTAAATATTTAGGATGTGACATCAGCTATGGGTATGATAAAGATATTGAACACAAAACACATCAGTTTCAATCTATTTGTGGTACAATAAATAGAACATTGAATAATAAAGCCCATAAACAAACAAAATTAAAATTTTATAAAACAATGGCTGTCCCTGTCCTTTTGTATGGGAGTGAATCTTGGATTACCACTACCAAACAAGAAAGTAAAATCCAAGCAGCCGAGGTGAAATTTTTAAGAAGAGTAAAAGGCTGCACTAGAATGGACCAGATAAGAAACGAGGATATCCGTGAAGAACTGGAGATCTATCCATAAAAGAAAATATATTTAACAACAAGATACAGTGGAAAGAACATGTAGAAAGAATGGAAGAAAGTAGATTACCAAATAAAATGTTCCATTATTTTCCAAGAGGAAGAAGAGATGTCGGACGTCCTCGGAAGAGATGGTCTTAGATCTATTAGTGAAGACGGAACAGGCAACTCTTGCCTAAACCAGGAAGTGAAGAAGAAGAAGAAGAATTTAGTAATCGGTAGATCACTTACTAGAGATCATAAACAATCAGCGAAAATCGATGAACATTTCCGAAAGTTTGCCAGTAGAACTGGTTTCCACTCTGTATAAGATAATAGCAAAGTATAATGTATAACATGTTGTAAGTGGGTCAACAGGTGATTGGGCCAGTGGGTGACAGACACAATGTGTCCACTCCTCTCTATTCAATACAAGGCTATTCCTGATTTGTCAAGGGCGTCACGGATCATCTCTTATTTCAGATTCAGGCCTACACCTAATAAATTGCTAGTGGTTCCGAGCTTCGCGGATTCAAACACAACCAGGATAGGTAGACTTTTATCCAAGGTCGATGGATTTTTTAGGTTGTAAAAACCCTAAATGAATGTCACCACATCTGTTGTTAAGAGGATTGAAAATCAAACTCTTTTAAATGGCATGACCATGTACAAAGAATGGATAATAATAATAATAATAATAATAATAATAATAATAATAATAATAATAATAATAATAATAATAATAATAATAATACCTAGGAACAATAATCACAAATAGGAATGAGATGCACAAAGAAATTAAACATAGGCTCAATTCTGGAAATGCGTGCTATTATGCATTGCAGAGACTCTTGATGTCCCAACTCCTTTCAAAAAACGTTAAACTGAAAATATATAAAACTATTATTCTACCAGTTATATTATATGGGTGCGAAACATGGACTCTTACTTTAAGGGAGGAAAGGAGATTACAAGTATTTGAGAATAAAGTACTTAGGAAAATTTTTGGACCAAAGAGAGATGAAGAGACAGGTGAGTGGAGAAGACTACATAACAATGAGCTACATGGTCTTTATAGGAAGCCGGATATAATAAGAACAGTTAAGTCTCGTAGACTGCGATGGGCAGGACATGTTGCACGTATGGGGAATGAAAGACTTGCATGGAAGCTTCTTGTAGGAAAGCCAGAGGGAAAACGCCCAGTTGGTAGACCAAGAATGAGGTGGGAGAATAACATTAACTATGATTTGAGGGAAGTAGATTATACAGGGAATGATTGGAAAGCATTAGCTCAGGATAGGGATGTATGGAGAGCTTATGTCCGCGCGGCCATGAACCTACGGGTTCGATAGTGCCAGTGAGTAAGTAAGTAAGTAATAATAATAATATTATTATTATTATTAATAATAATGCTTTATTTTAGCTGCAGAGTTAAGGCCATAAGGCCTTCTCTGAAAGATGGCCAAAAATATATACCAATGGTCACCCACTGGAAGAAGTAAACGTGGCAGACCAAGATGGAAATGGAAAACTTATGTCAGAACAATAATGAATAATAGGAATTTGGAAGAAGGAGATTCGAATGATAGAAATAAATGGAAACTGAAGACGGCAAACCTTAAGTTGCTTTATGACCATTCACCTTAACGGAATTTTATTAAGAATTCTATTAATATTAATTTCATTTTGATGTGTTTGGGAAAGGATGTGGATGACCTCATACTTGAAACAGGGAAAATAAAAAAATGTGAATTTTTTAAATATCTTAGGTCAATATAATTAGAAGTTGTAGGTACCTGTGAGGGAGATGTACGACTAAAACTGCAATGGCAAAAAATGCAACTAACACATTACATGGAGTAATTTGGAACAAAAATATTACAAAGGAAACTAAAAATGAAAATTTATAAGAGCATAATACAGAATATTTTGTCACATGGAAGTGAAACCTGGTGTTAAACGGAATTACAAAAGAATAAAATTAAAACAGTTGAATTTGATTATTTTAGAAGAAGCCTCCAAAAAACAAGACAGGATAAAATCCGATTGAGGGTCTTTCCACTTTTCAGCGGTTGCCCTTTTACCAGCCGGCTGCTGGCCCTTCACATCCACATGTGTCAATCACAGAGGTAGATGATCAACAGCCAGTGTAGGGGTGACATGTGGTTAGAATGTCGAGTCCCCCAGCCGTTATAGCTGCTTCCTCAACCTGGAGCCGCTACTTATTGTAGCTACCCAATTGCCTCACGATGCTGGGTGAGCACCGGTCCTATATTGGCCGAAATACCATGAGAAAATGTCTTCCCCCATGGAGACTCGAACCAGCGCAAGTCCCGTAGCTCTGCGCCAAGGCTTCCTGCGTTAACCGCTCGGCTACGTCCACTCTTGCTTTCTAAATTCCAAATTCTCAGGATAAATTCACTCCTCACTTCGTAAGTGGTGAATTTATCGATAATTTGGAAATCACTCGTGGCATTACTTATGATAATTTTAATTTTATTATGGAACCTTGGAACGTATCCCGTATACACCCATACAAATTACCATTCCATGTTCCCGATTTCTGTATTCGAGGCATATTTGCGGAACATATCCCCCGCGAATAAGGTGCTTTTACTGTATTTTGTTTCAGATGTCTAATAAATGTAAACCTAGAGTGAAAAATATTTTATTGTCAAATTCGAAATATTATAAACATGAACCCAGTTTCTGAAACTTACCCTGAAACGGTGTAAAGATAGAATAAAAAACATCAGGAAGCTGTAAATATAGTTTTTTATTAATTAAATAAAAATAAAACGTAGTTTTATTTGATTTTCATATTTATTATATAATTCAGTGACAGCTGTTTCGGTACACTGTACCTTCTTCAGACATGTTAACAAATTATGAATTGTGTTCCAACTGATCTAAGCAACAATACGACAATATTTATTTAATTTTTTAAATTTAACAAAGGGGATTCATTCAAATCAAGTTGAGAATTTTAACAGTTTGTTACTACTTTTAAATTGATTAATTTCTACAGCCTCCAAAAGGTCCAACTTCTTATCCTTATCACAAATATGTAAAATTTCAGAATTTGGATCGAAACAATGATTAAATTGGAATAGGTGGTTAGCATAGTTTGAATTTTCTAAATTTCTGTTATATGCTCTCATGTGTTCCTTTATCCGAGAGATAAAAGGTCTACCAGTTTGTCCTATATAGACATTGTCACATGTGCCACACTTCAATTTATATACACCTGATAATTTTTCTTTTTTGTTTTGGTTTTATTGTTTTTTATTATATTTTGTAGAGTTTTATTAGTTTTAAATGCCACATTAATGTTCAACTTCTTAAAGTGTTTAGATATTTTATTTGGAAGTGGGTCTATGTATGACATTACGACATATGTCTTTATGTTTTCTTTGGGTAAAGGAAAAACTTTGTTAATTGCTTTTTTGTAATGAACCTTCTTAATTAAACATTCTATAATTTCAGGGTCGTAGCCATTATTAACAGCCAATTGTTTAATAATATTCAATTCATTATTATATTCCAAGGGTGAAAGAGGGATATTTAAAAGTCTATGAATGTAACTATTAAAGGTTTTTTTTCATCTCCAACTCTATTAGCTCTCACATTATTACAATAAAATGAAGTTTGTCAAAGCGTATCTTATGTCCCTTATACACGGAACTGATGTTGATACTAGTTCAAAGTGTTGGAGCGTTTCCTGTACGCCCTTTTCCCTTGAATGACGTCATCAAGTGTCCCATTCAACCATTTGATGATAACGAACTGGAAGGTCTCACAAACCCTACCCTAACTGTGTCCACGTGAACTTACATATATGTGGGAGCGTTGCACCACAGCCGATTATACGTTGATCAACGCAAATTTATCATAAGTAACGCCACGAGTGATTTCCAAATTATCGATAAATTCACGACTCACGAAGTAAGGAGTGAATTTATTTAGAGAATTTGGATATCAAGAGTGGCATTTGTTAGGACTATTTAACGAATAAAATTAAGCTTTTTTACTAAAAAATAATTATTTGAATATAGTTACCGGTGTTTGAAAATATTTATATAGTTAATGTAAACTGCGATGTTTGAAAACAAATTAGAAATGTGAGGTTATGTATATTCACTGCAACTCGATCATATTATTTATTGCCAAATAGGATCGCAATATTGTAAGAATGCACTCTAGTGGACAAATAATGAAACACATCAAATTATTATAATCAACATTATAGGTTAATCATTTATATTTTGAATAAACAACTCAGTAAAATCACTGAATCTATTCATTATTTGCTATATTCAATGTATTTGTTGGAGAAAAATAATTATCTAACCTGTTCAGAATATTAAAAAAGGAGGAGCTTTGTTTATCACAAAAGCAGGGGCTGATAAAGAAAAGTCAATAAAGAGCGAGGTGAAACTTACTTACTTACTTACTTACTCACTGGCACTATCGAACCCATAGGTTCATGGCCGCGCGGACACAAGCTCCCCATACATCCCTATCTTGAGCTAATGCTTTCCAATCATTCCCTGTATAATCTACTTCCCTCAAATCATAGTTAATGTTGTTCTCCCACCTCATTCTTGGTCTACCAACTGGGCGTTTTCCCTCTGGCTTTCCTACAAGAAGCTTCCATGCACGTCTTTCATTCCCCATACGCGCAACATGTCCTGCCCATCGCAGTCTACGATACTTAACTGTTCTTATTATATCTGGCTTCTTATAAAGACCATGTAGTTCATTGTTATGTAGTCTTCTCCATTCACCTGTCTGTTCATCTCTCTTTGGTCCAAAAATTTTCTTAAGAACTTTATTCTCAAATACTCGTAATCTCCTTTCCTCCCTTAAAGTAAGAGTCCGTGTTTCGCACCCATATAATATAACATGTAGAATAATAGTTTTATATATTTTCAGTTTAACGTTTTTTGAAAGGAGTTGGGACATCAAAAGTCTCTGCAATGCATAATAGCACGCATTTCCAGAATTGAGCCTATGTTTAATTTCTTTGTTCATCTCATTCCTATTTGTGATCATTGTTCCTAGGTATTTGAATTCAGCCACTTCCTCAAAATTTCCCTCATTTCTCATTAGCTGTCCATTTCCATTATATACTGAATTTCTACGTGTGACCATACATTTAGTTTTACTGATATTTACTTCCAGTTCTAATTTCTTAGTGCTACTCAATGGTGTGTGCGTGTTGGCCTTTAGTATATCCTCGCTATCGGCTAATAGTACTACATCATCAGCGTGAAACACGACTGTCATTGGTGTAAAACAGAATTCATTGAAACGTGATTGGCCATTGACTACCATCTGCGACATGAGTTAAATAGTCGTCAGAATTTCTTATTTCACAAATTATGAAAATTGCACAACTACTTTGATAAGAGCATACAGTAGAGTACGTTTACTTACTTAAAATCCAGTCAACACTTTTGAAATTCATATTAAAACACCGTTGAGGTTATGTAATAAGATGTTAAATATATAATTTTTACCTGGTAAGTCAGTCGTCCTCAACTAAGTTGTTAAATCATCATCATCATCATCGTCCTTTCAAGTATTAGGCCCAGTGGCCCGTTACTGTCTCCCGCCATCTCCGAAAAGGTCGACCCACAGATCTTCTGCCTCGAGGAATGTAGTGAAGAATTTGTTTTTGTATTCTGTGACGATCCATGCGCTGAATATGGGCTAGCCAATTGTTTCTATATTCTTGGAGGTATTCAGATATAGGTACGATGTTTAACTCTCTGGCTATTGTTGAATTTCTTTGGTGGTCTAGAAGGCTATAACGTGCAGTTCGTCGCAAAAATTTCATCTCCGTGGCTGTAATATGACGATCATCCTGAGCTCTGATGGTCCAAGCTTCACTGCCATAACAGATTATGGGTCTAGCGAGAATTTTATAGATTTTCATTCTTGTGTGTCTCTGCACTTTTTATGGTTTAAAAACTTGGTTGATAATTCTTAAAGCTTTATTATAGTTTTGTATTTTAAAGGATATATCACATTCATTATAAGTTAGATTATATCCTAAGTATTTAAATGAATTAACTTGCTCTAATATTGAATTCTGAATACAAATTTTACTTCTTACTGGGAATTTCCCTTGAAAGGCCGTAACTTTAGATTTTGTTGTTGATATTTCCATGTTAAATCGTTGGGCTATTATATTAAGATGATGAGTGGAATATTGTAATTCATCTTCATTATTGCCGAAAAGAGCCTGATCATCTGCATAATATAAGAGTGTGTAATAATAATAATAATAATAATAATAATAAATGTTGTATCTCAAATAATAACAAATGGGTTTTGATGCACTGAGTCTACGTAATTTATTGCACCCGATTGCTTCCGCTCCTCCCGTCTCCCACGGTTCGAATCCCACCCGATGCAATCACAATCATTCAATCGTGAACAACCTTGCGTTTGTCATACAACTACACGTAGTAGAATCAATAAATGAACCTGTGCATTTCTCACTCAAGTGTAAACATATGTTCACCATTCTACATCACATCACTATCAAATTTCAGTTATATCGACAAATCTTAAAAAATAATTTCAATGTGCACGCCTCTACCTCTAACTGAAATGAGTACCAGACGCTTGTTCTGGGGTAAAGGCGGCCGTCACGCAGGGCTGACAACCCGGCTGACATCAAGTGCCGATTGTCAAGAAAAAGTGGGAGCCTTAACCTCCTACTACCCCAAGGGCCTCCTGAGGCCTGTAGTGGGATCACTTTACCTTTACGCCTCTACATGTTCATGTAAATATTACCCTCCCTTTAATAATTGTAATAATAAGAATAGTAATAATAATAATAATAATAATAATAATAATGTTAATAGTAATAATAATAGTAATAATAATCCATCCATAGTAATTCTACCCGAGGGCAGGTCCTTCACTGCAATCGTAGCATTTTCATGCTATGCTTGCAGCTTTACTAGGGAATTATAGGTGTGGTAGTTTCCCGTTGCTTTCCACACCGGCGAAGGAGGATGATGATGATGATAATGATAAGGATGATGATGGTGATGATGGCCATATGATTTCGGGGACCGTTTCGGCCTTAAAGCATTCCTGACATTTGTCTTACAGGTGAGGAAAAACCCTGATAAAAACTTCACCCAGGAAAATTGTCCCGAGCGGGGATCGAACCTGGGCCCGCTGCGTGACAAGGCAGCACGCTACTCCGAGATCACAGCGGTGCACTATGTTTCTAATGTAAATGTAAATATCTGTTTTCTATTAACAAGGAAACTGTCAAACATTGCGCGCCCAAATCTACCTTGAAATGTCTCCCGGAGAAGCGTTGTGATGTACCAAGGCCGCCGCGGTAGGGGGGGGGGGAGAAAAAGAAACCACCGTGCGGTTATTATAGACGGATATGTGTGAATAACTCAATACATTATCAAAATATTCACTCGCATTATAAAACATAGATTGATCAGAGAATACAAAGATATGAAAGAACAAAGTGGGTTCCATGCAGGCAAATCATGCACTGATAATATATTCATACTGAGACAGGTGTTAGAGAAATGCCGAGAGAAATCGCAACCAGTAGATTTGATCTTTATTGATTTATTAAAGGCGTGTGATAGTGTAGCCAGAATCTTGCTCTGGGAAGTCCTAGAAGAGGCGAACATGAATGAGAAAACAATTAGTATTGTAAGATCATTATACTCAGAGAACAAATGCCAAATTAAGATGGGAAACAGACTTTCAGAAAAAATTCCAAACATCAAAAGCTCTACTACAAGGATGTAGCTTGTCGCCAACGTTGTTCAAAATATATATTGATAATTGTACGAAGAATAGGTCAAGACACTGCAAATATATGGGAATTCAAATAGAAGATAATTATTACCTCCACCATTTACTATTCGCAGATGATCAGGTGGTGATTTCTCCACATCCAGATGATGCATCTTTCATGTTAAGGAAATTAGAGATAGAATACAAGAAATGGGGATTACAGATAAATTATAATAAAACAGAATATATTTCATTGGATACAACAGGTAAGCTAGAATGTAATTCAGGAAGAATACGTAATGGTAAACATTTTAAATATTTAGGATCTATTTTAGATAAAAGTGAGAATTCAACTACAGAAATTGAAAGAAGACTAACTGATGTAAGAGGAATCATTGGTTTGTTGAACTCAGTGCTTTGGGATAGAAATATAATATACAGAATGAAGAAAACTATATTTCAAGTTCTGTTACAAAGCATTTTATTATATGGGTCCGAAACCTGGACAGTAAGAGAAAACAAGCCAACAAAGCTGTTAGCAGTAGAAATGGATTTTTGGAGGCGATCGACAAGAATTTCAAGATGGGATAAGGTCAGAAACAGCACAATAAGGGAAATTATACAAGTTGAAAAAAACATATTAGGAAAAACGTTTGAAATAGTATGGACACCTCATAAGAATGGAAGAAGAGAGAATACAAAGAAGATCCTTAATTGGAAAGCTAATGGAAAAAGTGGAAGTGGCAGGCCTAGAGAACGATGGATGGATGGATGGAGTAAAGAGAAGTATGGAAGCTAGAGATTTGAGGGAAGAAGATGCTTTAGACAGCAACCTCTCGCCACAAATCACTTTGGGTTGAAGGAGAAACACTGTATTGTAAATAAATCAAAATTATTATTATTATTATTATTATTATTATTATTATTATTATATTAAATTCTCTATTGAAATGTTAGTTTCATCAAAAGTAATGCCACGAGTGATTTCCAAATTATCGATAAATTCACCACTTACGAAGTGAGGAGTGAATTTATCTAGAGAATTTGGAAATCAAGAGTGGCATTTGTTAGGACTATTTAACGAGTTAAATTAAGCTGTTTACTCACAAATCATTATTTAAATATAGTTATTTTAAAATATTTATATATTTAATGTAAACGGCGATGTTTGAAAACAGGTGAGAAACAATTGGCACGCTTCGTTTGCTGCTTCTTTTGTTCACTGCAACGAGATCGTATTATTTATTGCCAAAGGAACGCAATATTGTAAGAATGCTCTCTAGTGGAGAAAAAATGAAACATCAAACTTTATATTAACTAATTTCTGATGTCCTATGATGTAAATATGACAATATTTTTCTGGAGTGTTATTACCTGGGAAAAATACATTTAAGAAAGTGCAAACAGTAGTTTCTTTTTTTGGTGGTATAATCAGTTGCTACAAATGTTTTTATATTAACTCCCGTATCCGCTATGTGTTGACATTCATGCACTACATATGCAATCTGGTAGCCGTATTTTTTGGGGAGTCAGTCACTGCAAAATAATGCTATGACCTATTCAGAATGTTAAAAAGGAGGTGCTTTCTTTATTATGATAACCTTTAGTTGGTAAATTCTAGGCAAAACACGACTGTGATTGGTTGTAAATAAAAAATCATTGAAATGTGATTGGTCATTGACTACCATTTGGGGCATGAGTTAAATAGTCGCATATAATAAAATTAACTAGGAGCTGAACATGAAGACCCATGTTTACATGTTCACTATCTTCTGAATAGTGTAATTTATTTATCGCTTAAAGATAAGGGAATCGAGTGCATTAATACTATATGTACTAAGTGTTAAAATATTTTCCATACACAACTATCGCTTGTTCTGTTTTCAATGTCACCACATATAACCTACGTCATTGCATCGCATAAATAACAGTAAATTCCAAAGTATGTCCCTACGTGTAAGATACAATACCAGTGCTCTGCTATTATACAGTGTGTCACATTGGCTTCTTGCTGCACTTCGGAAATATACTGAAGTGTATATCGACTTCTGCATGTACCAATGTTACCTTACTTTATTTACTGAGAACGCAGCCCAACAAGATATACTAGATTGATCTTGTTTATAAAGTGAATGTTTGTTTGTTTGTTTGTATGTTTGTTGGTTTGTTTGTTTGTTTGTTCGTATTCCATGGAACGCAATATTGTAAGAATGCTCTCTAGTGGAGAAAAAATGAAACATCAAACTTTATATTAACTAATTTCTGATGTCCTATGATGTAAATATGACAATATTTTTCTGGAGTGTTATTACCTGGGAAAAATACATTTAAGAAAGTGCAAACAGTGGATTGATCTTGTTTATAAAAATGAATGTTTGTTTGTTTGTATGTTTGTTGGTTTTTTGTTTGTTTGTTTGTTTGTTCGTTCGTATTCCATGCGCGGCCATACCGTTGATCCGATTTTGATGGGATTTTTTGCAAAATGTTCAGGAGAATCCCGGGATGAACATGGCTATAAGATAGTTGTGATATTCAACCCCTTCACCCCTAAAAACAACCCTTTGTAGTGAGCAACGTGAAATAAAGTTCGTATTTTGACGCTTAAATGGCTTACGCTGCCTAAACCATAACAAATTCACAAAATTAATGTACACAGAATTGAATATCTCAAAAACTCTGCAAAAAAGTCCGCGACAGCATATGTTTATCTTCTACGGATAACTCACAATAACCATTTTTGTTTTTCATTGATGTCAAGAAGATCGGAGTAAGTCGATTCCCGAACAAGCGTGTTCTGCCATACTGTTCATCCGATTGAGATGGGGCTTTTTGAAAAATGTTCAGGAGATTCCGGGGATGAACATAGGCTATAAGGAAGTTGTAATATTCAACCCCTTCACCCCTAAAAATCACCCTTTGTAGTGAAAAACGTGAAATAAAGTTCTTATTTTGACGCTTAAATGGCTTACGCTGCCTAAACCATAACAAATACACAAAATCAATGTACACAGAATTGAACATCTCAAAAAACTCTACAAAAAAGTCCGCGACAGCATATGTTTATCTTCTACGGATAACTCACAATAACCATTTTTGTCTTTCATTGATGACAAGAAGATCGGGATGTGCAGATTCCGGCGAACAGTGCACGGCTGGTGATAAAAACATATTAGCATTTATTTCGGCGTAACAGGGCACGCTGGGTATTAGGTAGTGTTTTATAAAATGCTAGCTAATACCCGGGTTGCGCTGCTACTCCTAAATATATGTTAATGTGTTTTTATCAGCAGCCGTGCACGGTTATACTTGCCCGGGAATCTACTTATCCCGATCTTCTTGGCATCAATGAAACACAAAAATGGTTATTGTGAGTTATCCGTAGAAGATAAACATATGCTGTCGCTGACTTTTTTGTACAGTTTTTTGAGATAATTCTGTGTACATTAATTTGGTGTATTTGTTATGGTTTAGGCAGCGTAAGCGTCAAAACAGGAACTTTATTTCACGTTTTTCAGTAAAAAGGGTGCTTTTTAGGAGTGAAGGGGTTAAATATCACAACTCTCTTATACCCTATGTTCATCCCGGGAATCTCCTGAACATTTTGTAAAAAACCCCATTAAAATCGGATTAACGGTATGGCCGCGCATAAATTAAGAACAAACAAACAAACATTAATTTTTATATATTAGATTGGCAGTTCCTGCATTGCTTTATGGGAGTGAAACTTGAGTAATGACAAAAAAATTACAAAGTAGAATACAAAGCGTAGAAATGAACTTCCTTAGATGAACAAAAGGCTGCACATGATTGGATCGGATAAAGAATGAAGATATAAGAATAGAGTTAAATATATATCCACTGAATGATAAAATCAAAGAATATAGAGATAAATGGTTTAGACATGTAGAAAGAATAAATGTAACAAGATTACCAAATCAGCATGAAACTACAAGCCAAGAGGTTCAAGGAGTGTAGGAAGGGCAGTGAAAAGATGAACAGAACAACTGTGAGGCGGAACAGGCAATTTACCTAGCCCGTGAAGTGAAGAAGAAGATCGAGAAGAGAATGTAGCCAGAGCCAAATCAAAATACAGTGGCTGCTTAGATTTTCTTGTCTCAGAAATTCATAATTCTTTAAATATTATAAGTTCAAGTGTAAGTGCCAGATGGAGCATTTTAGTTCCCGAACCAACATCTGATCGAGTAGTTCTTCCTGGTGTGCCTCTGACGTCAGAAAAATGTACAGGTTGATAGCACTGCAAAATGTGTACGCGTAGTACAATACTGGTAATTTAGTAACAGACTCGCACATGCTGGTTATGTTGCATTATTATTATGTACCGAATTATACCTTCCATTGCACCGCGATTATATTATATTATATTTTATTACATTACATTATCGCGCAACGCACCTCGCACCGCCCCACATACCGCGCAACGCTCCTCACCGCGGACCCCACATCGCACCGCACCACACACCTCACGGCGAACCGCGCCCCGCACCGCGCACTGCATCGCGCACCAC
Source organism: Diploptera punctata (assembly GCA_030220185.1). Classification (NCBI taxonomy): domain Eukaryota; kingdom Metazoa; phylum Arthropoda; class Insecta; order Blattodea; family Blaberidae; genus Diploptera; species Diploptera punctata. The sequence continues at coordinate 57,463 of JASPKZ010008400.1, forward strand.
TCCACTCAACGCACCTCGCACCGCACAGAGCACCGCCAACGCTCCGCGCAGTACACCGCTTTATATTACATTACATTACACAATACTATTTCTATTACTATTTCTATATTATACTATATTACATATAGGATATTATATTATATTACATTACATTACACTATACTCTTACTATTACTATATTTTATATTATATTTATATTATATTATATTATATTATATTATATTATTATATTATATTATATTATATTATATTATATTATATTATTATATTATATTATATTATATATTATATTATATTATATTATATTATATTATATTATATTATCTTATATTATATATAATATTATATTATATTATATTATATTATATTATATTATATATATATATATATTATTATATTATATTATATGATTTAATTTATATTATATTGATATTATATTATATTTATATTATATTATCTTATATATATTATATTAGTATTACTATTATACTTTCTCCCTCTCTTCTCTTCTCTTCTCTTCTCTTCTACTTCTCTTCTCTCTCTCTCTTCTCTTCTCTTCTCTTCTCTTCTCTTCTCTTGTCTTGTCTTTGTCTTGTATTGTCCTTGTATTGTCTTGTATTGTCTTGTCTTGTCTTGTCTTGTCGTCTTGTCTTGTCATTGTCTTGTCTTGTCTTGTTCTTGTCTTGTTTCTTTTCTCTTCTGTTCTTATTCTTCTCTCTTCTATTTCTCTTCCTGTTCTCTTCTTTTCTCTTCTTTTCTCTTCTCTTTCTCCTTCTTTTCCTCTTCTCTTTTCTATGTCCTTCTCTTCTCTTTCTCTTGTCTTTTATTTTCTTTTCTTTTCTTTTCCTTTTCTTTTTTATTTCTTTTGTCTTTGTCTTTTCTTTTTCTTCTCTTTTCTTCTTTATTCTTTCTTTTCCTTCTTTCTCTCTTCTTTTCTCTTCTTTTCTCTTCTTGTTCTCTTCTTTTCTCTTCCCTTTCTCTTTCTTCTTCTCTTTCTCTTCTCATTCTCTTCTTCTCTCTCTTCTCTTCTCTCTCTCTTCCTTCTCTTCTCTTCTCTTTCTTCTCTCTCTTCTCTTCTCTTCTCTTCCTCTTCTCTTTCTTCTCTTCTCTTCCTCTTCTCTTCTCTTTCCTTCTCTCTCTTCTCTTCGCTTCTCTTCTCTTTCTTCTTCTCTTCTTCCTTCCCTTCCTCTCCCTTCACCTACATTACCTTACACTATCGTCCATCGCACCTCGCACCTCACCAGCGCAACGCTCCGCCGCACTGCACACCGCGCAAACGCTCCAACTTACCGCACCGACCCGCCAAACGCTCGGCTCACCGCAGCGCACACCGCCACCGCACAACGCTTCCGCTCAACGCCACCGCCTTTCGCACTACGAACACACCCGCACCGCACTGCGCACAGAACCGCGCCTCGCACTGCGCACAGACCCCGCATAGAAACGCGCATCGCACCACGCACAGAACCGCTGCACCGAACCCCGCGCGCCGCGATCCGCACCGCACTGCGCACTGCGAACCGCACCGCAATGCGCGCCGCTGTAGTTTCCCCCACTGCGCACCGCACCGCGATACGCACCGCGTACCGCACCGCACCGCGCACCGCACCGCTGGGCACCGCAGTGCACCGCGCCGCGCACCTCACCGCGGACCCCACCTCGCACCTCACCGCGCACCTCACGGCGCACCGCAACCACGCACCACGCACCTCACCTCATCCCGCACAGGGCACCGCACAGCGCATCGCACGCGCACTGCTCAGCACACCGCACAGCACACCGCAATGTATTACATTACACTATACTATTAATATTAGTATTTCTATATTATACTATATTATATTATATTATATTATATTACACTCTACTCTTACTAATACTATATTATATTATATTTATTATATTATATTTATTATATTATATTTTATTACATTACATTACATTATCGCGCAACGCACTTCGCACCGCCCCACACACCGCAGCGCGCACCGCTCCTCGCACCAGACGACGCACCGCTCCGCTCTACGCACCGCACCACGCGCACCGCTTACCACTACGAACCCCGCACTACGCACCGCACCGCGCCCCGCATCTCACCGCGGACTCCACCTCGTACCTCACCGCGCACCGCACCACGCAACTCACGGCGCACCGCACCGCAACGCACCGCGCCCCGCACCACGCACCTCACCTCATCCCGCACAGGGCACCGCACAGCACACCGCATTATATTACATTACATTACACTATATTCTTACTATTACTATATTATATATTATATTATATTAATATTATATTATATTATATTATATTATAATTGTTATATTATATTATATTATGTTATATTATGTTATATTAATGTTATATTATGTTATATTTATGTTATATTATATTATATTATATTATATTATATTATAATATATTATATTATATTATATTATATTACATTACATACTTACATTACATTACATACATTAACATTACATTACATTACATTACATTACATTACATTACATTACATTACATTACATTACATTACATTACATTACATTACATTACATTACATTACATTACATTACATACATTACATTACATTACATTACATTACATTATAATTTACTATATATTATTATATTATATTTTATTACATTGACATTACATTACATTACATTATCGCGCAACGCACTTCGCACCGCCCCACACACCGCAACGCTCCGCGCACCGCACCGCGCAACACTCGGCTCACCGCACCGCTCGGCTCACCGCACCGCTTACCGATCCGCGCCCCGCACCGCACCGCACTGCACCTGCACCATGCCCGCACCGCACCGCGACCCGCACCACGCCCCCCAACCAAAATGCACAGCGTACCGCGCACCGCACCGCACCAGGCACCGCGCCCCGCACCCCACCTCGCACCGCAGCGCGCCGTGCCCCGCATCGCGCACCTCACCTCATCGCGCACAGTGCTTCGCACCCGCACCGCACAGCACAGCACACCGCAATATATTACATTACACTATACTATTAATATTAGTATTTCTATGTTATACTATATTACATATAGGATATTATATTATATTATGTTATATTATATTATATTATATTAATATTTATATTATATTATATTATAATATAATATATTATATTATAATATAATATATTATATTATATTTATATTATATATTTTATATTATATTAAATTATAATTTTATATTATATTGTATGTAATTATATTATAGTATATTACATTATATTATATTATAGTATATTATATTACTATTATATTCTATTATATATAGTATATTATCTTTATATTATATTATTATTATATTATATTATATTATATTCATATTATATTATATTATAATTATATTATATTATATTATATTATAATATATAATATCTTATATTATATTCCTATTATATTATATTATATTATATTATATTATATTATACTTATATGTTACTATTATATTATATTATATTATATTTATTATATTTATTATATTACTATATTTATTATTTATATTTTATTACATTACATTACATTATCGCGCCAACGCACTTCGCACCGCCCCACACACCGCAAACGCTCCGCGCACCCGCACCGCGCAACACTCGGCTCACTGCACCGCTCGGCTCTCCGCACCGCTCGGCTCACCGCACCGCTTCACCGATCCGCGCCCCGCACCGCACCGCACCCTGCACCATGCCCCGCACCGCACCGCAACCCGCACCAAAAGTACACCGCGCACCGAACCCGCGAACCGCAACGAAACACCGCACCCAGCCAAACCGCCCCCCCGCACCGCGAACCGCACCGCACCGCACCAGGCACCGCGCCCCGCACCCCACCTCGCACCTCTCGACGCACCGCACCACGCACCGCTTCGCGCCGTGCCCCGCACCATGCACCGCAGCGCGCCGTGCCCCGCATCGCGCAACTCACCTCATCGCGCACAGTGCTTCGCACCCGCACCGCACAGCACAGCACAGCACAGCACACCGCAATATATTACATTACACTATACTATTAATATTAGTATTTCTATGTTATACTATATTACATATAGGATATTATATTAATGTTATATTATATTATATTATGTTATATTATATTATATTATATTTATATTATATTATATATAATATTATATTATATTATATTTATTATATTATATTATATTATATGATATTATATTATATTATCTGATATTATATTATTTATATTACTCTTATCTTCTATTATATTATATTATATTATTATTCTCTTCTATTATACTTTATATTATACTATATTATATTATATTATATTATATTCATCCTTCTCTTTATCTGCTCTTCTCTTCTCCTTCTCTTCCTTATCTTCTCTTCTCTTCTCTTCTCTCTCCTTTTCTCTTCTCTTCACTTCCCTTTTCTCTTCTCTTGTCTGCCTTCTCTTCTCTCTCCCTTCTCTTCTTTCTCTTCTCTTCTCTTCTCTTCTCTTCTCTTCTCTTCTCTGCCCTTTCCTCTTCTCTTCTCTCTTTCTCTTCTCTCTTTCTCCTCTCTTCCTCTCTCTTCCTTTTCTTCTCTTTCTTCTCTTGTCGTCTCTTTCTTCTATTCTCTTTTAATTACATTACATTACATTATTATCGCGCAACGCACTTCGCAACCGCCCCACACAACCCAACGCTCCGCGCACCGCACCGCGCAACGCTCCGCGCACCGCACCGCGCAACGCTCCGCGCACCGCACCGCGCAACGCTCGGCTCACCGCACCGCTTACCGATCCGCGCCCCGCACCGCACCGCGCCCCGCACCATGCCCCGCACCTCACCGCGTACCGCAGCGCGCACCACACCAGGCACCACTGGACACCCCACCTCGCACCTCACGGCGCACCGCACCACGCACTGCAGCGCGCCATGCCCCGCACCACGCACCGCAGCGCGCCGTGCCCCGCATCGCGCACCTCACCTCATCGCGCACAGTGCTTCGCACCCGCACCGCACAGCACAGCACACCGCAATATATTACATTACACTATACTATTAATATTAGTATTTCTATATTATACTATATTACATATAGGATATTATACTATATTATGTTATATTAATATTATATTATATTATATTATATTTATTATATATATTATATTATATTATATTATATTAATTATATTATATTAATATTATATTATTTTATGTTATGTTATGTTATGTTATGTTTATGTTATTGTTATGTTAATGTTTATGTTATGTTATGTTATGTTTATGTTTATGTTATGTTAGTTATGTTATGTTAATGTTCATGTTAGGTTTATGTTTATGTTATGTTATGTTATGTTATGTTATGTTATGTATATTATGTTATATTATGTTATGTTATATTATATTATATTATATTATATTATATATATTATAGTATATTATATATATATATTATTATATATATTATATTATATTATATTATATTATATTATATTATATTATATTATATTATATTATATTATTTTATTATACATATTATATTTAATTGTATTTTTATTATTATAAAATAGTCATTAAAATAACAATTTACAGTAAAACTTATGTTTTATACATAATTATCTAATTCCCGGCGTGGAGTGCAACGCCTAAATAAGTTAAATGTGTTTTTTCGTTTATTTGGACAAGTTAAAAAAATGTATATATTTAAAGTATAAATTTAAATTCTAACTAACTCACTGGCACTATCGAACCTCAAGGTTCTTGGCGTGGCGGACATAAGCTCTCCATAGGTCCCTATCCTGAGGCAGTGTTTTCCAATAATTCCCTGTATAATCTACTTCCCTCAAATCATAGTTAATGTTATTCTCCCACCTCATTCTTGGTCTATCAAGTGGGTGTTTTCCCTCTGGTTTTCCTACAAGAAACTTCCATGCACGTCTTTCACTCCCCATTCGTGCCACATGACCTGCCCATCGCAGTCTACGAGACTTAACTGTTCTTATATGTCTGGCTTTCTGTAAAGATCATGTAGTTCATTGTTATGTAGTCTTCTCCATTCACCTGTCTGTTCATCTCTCTTTGGTCCAGAAATTTTCCTAAGAACTTTATTCTCAAATATTCGTAATCTCCTTTCCTCCCTTAAACTAAGAGTCCACGTTTCGCAACCATATAATATAACTGATAGAATAATAGTTATATATATATATATATATATATATATTTGAGTTTAACGTTTTTTGAAAGGAGTTTGGAAGTCAAGAGTCTCTGCAATGCATAATAACACGCATTTCCAGAATTGAGCCTATGTTTAATTTCTTTGTGCATCTCTTTCCTATTTGTGATTATTGTTCCTACGTATTTGAATTTAGCCACTTCTTCAGAATTTCCCTCATTTGTCATTATAAATATATATATAATTGTGTAATTTAGAATACTATATATTTAAGATAATTTAAAAATAAGTCAAGTGGTTTATTACTAGGGTGCTCATTTTTATGTTCCAAAACTTAAGATTGCAACATAGTATAGCGATAAAATTCATTTAACGACTCTTTATGTCCAATCAACTGTTCTTTTATAATATAACTTAACAAAACCGTTTATTTATATTTCACGTCTCACTTTTTAATTAATAATAAATAATGTAGATAGAACACTATTTCTTTTTAATTTAAATGTAAAATGTGTGATATAACTGTAATAATGATAGATTCAACACATAAATTATTCATAAGTAATGCCACGAGTGATTTGCAAATTATCGATAAATTCACGACTCACGAAGTGAGGAGTGAATTTATCTAGAGAATTTGGAAATCAAGAGTGGCATTTGTTAGGACTATTTAACGAATAAAATTAAGCTGTTTACTAAAAAATAATTATTTGAATATAGTTACCGGTGTTTTAAAATATTTATATAGTTAATGTAAACGGCGATGTTTGAAAACAAATTAGAAATGTGAGGTTATGTATATTCACTGCAACTCGATCATATTATTTATTGCCAAATAGGATCGCAATATTGTAAGAATGCACTCTAGTGGAGAAATAATGAAACACATCAAAACTATTATAATCAACATTATAGGTTAACCATTTGTATTTTTTGAATAAACAACTCAGTAAAATCACTGAATCTATTCATTATTTGCTATATTCAATGTATTTGTTGGAAAAAAATAATGGTCTAACCTGTTCAGAATATTAAAAAAGGAGGAGCTTTCTTTATCACAAAAGCAGGAGCTGATAAAGAGAAATCGATAAAGAGCGAGGCGAAACACGACTGTCATTGGTGTAAAACAGAATTCATTGAAACGTGATTGGTCATTGACTAGCATTTGTGGCTTGAGTTAAATAGTCACAGTAATATAATGTACGATTAAAAACTATAATCTAGTTGCCTTGTAGGTCCGTCTCCTCAACTAAAGTTGTTTTAATACACTGTAGGCCTTTCGGAACTAGTCCCATCATCAGCAGAATGTATTAGGTCCGTACTTGTTGACCCTTGTTCAAGCACTGACTTAGTTGTGAGTATTTTGTATAGAGGATTGTGTGGACTGGGTGTGTTCTCATTAAGAATCAGGTTGTTGTCGATTTCTCTTAGGATTGCGATTTCTACAATAAACAAATAATAAATAAAATCCTAAATAAACAAAAATGAAAAAAATATTACCAACATAACCAAACTTGAAAAAGAATTCAACAAAAATAACAACAAATGGATAACTCTCACATACACTGGTAATAAATTAAACAATTTAATAAACAACAATATCGAAGAAAAAATTTAATTCAACAATAAAGGTATCTACAAATTAACATGTACAGACTGCAATAAATTATACATTGGAAAAACTAACAGAAACTGTAACATTATATTCAAAGTACATTTCAGAGATTTTATTTATAATGGAGGAAAATCAAGTTACGAAAACATGTAATTCAGGCTGGACACCATATGCATAACATCGATAACACCCTCACAATATTACATAGAGAAAACATTCCAACGAGGATAAATATACTGGAGGAAATCGCAGTCCTAAGAGAAATCGACAACAACCTGATTCTTAATGACAACACACCCAGTCCACACAATCCTCTGTACAAAATTCTCACAACCAAGTCAGTGCTTCAACAAGGGTCAACAAGTACGGACCTAATGCGTTCTGCTGATGATGGGACTAGTCCCGAAAGGCCTACAGAGTTTTGAAACAACTTAAGTTGAGGAGACGGACCTACAAGGTAACTATTTTATAGTTTTTAACCGTACATTATATTACTGTGAACTAATACCTCAACGGAAAATCACCATGAATTTTACTACTATCAATAAATTATTAAGAAACCTTTTTTGTAAGTTATATTATAAAGTCTATTTAACTCATGCCCCAAATGGGAGTCAATGACCAATCATATGTCAATGATTTTTTATTTACAACCAATCACAGTCGTGTTTCGTCTAGAATTTACCAACTAAAGTTTATCATAATAAAGAAAGCACCTCCTTTTTAACATTCTGAATATGTCATAGGATTATTTTGCAGTGACTGACTCCGTAAGAAATACGGCAACCAGATTGTATATATAGTGCATGAATGTCAACACATAGCGCATGCGGGAGTTAATATAAAAACATTTGTAGCAATTGATTATACCACCAAAAAAAAAAAAGAAACCACTGTTTGCACTTTCTTAAATGTATTTTTTTTCCAGGTAATAACATTCCAGAAAAATATAATGGTCATATTTACATCATGGGACATCAGAAATGAATTAATATACAGTTTGATATGTTTCATTTTTTCTCCACTAGAGTGCATTCTTACAATATTGCGTTCCTTTGGCAATAAATAATATGACCTGGTTGCAGATATGAACAAAAGAAGCAAATGAAGCGTACCAATCGTTTCTAATTTTTTTCATTAAATATATATTTTAAAATAACTATATTTAAATAACGATTTGTGAGTAAACAGCTTAATTTTATTCGTTAAATAGTCCTAACAAATGCCACTCTTGATTTCCAAATTCCCTAGATAAATTCACGAGTCGATAATTTGGAAATCACTCGTGCAATTACTTATGAAAATCAGTTGATTGGATATAAATAACTTATTGCATTAATTTTATCACTATACTATGTTGCAATCTTAAATTTTAGAACATAAAAATCCGCTCCTTGTTTATTACCGTATATAATTTTGTTTGATCCACACACACCTAGAGAATTATTTTGGTGGTTCAAGACAATGTAGAGGCGCTGTGAGCGGAATGCTGAGGGACCGAAAGTCGATACCTGGCAGACCCTATACGAATCGATAGTTTAGCGGCAGCCATCGCGACTCTGGCTCCGCCCACGCTAGCATGGAATTCATTTGAATATTGATTGCCGCCCGCTCCTCTCATACTGTATATATTCACATCTTATGTAACACCGAGCCGTACTCTTTTCCCATTAAATGGTTAGGTGGATCCAGTCACACGGATGTGCACATTCTTTTACATCATTTCACAATAACAATTTAATTTTATGCAAAACAGCATTTTGTTCAAACGAGACACAGTTTTGTTTTTCGTAATTATATAATTATCACATCCCCATGTGGAGCAAGGGTGCTCTCTTGCTAAAGTTATTTACTTACTTATTAAATTAATAAATAATAGTTTTAAAAAACTAAAAGAACACGCATTATTAGAAAACTAAAAAATGAAAAATAATTTTAATTTGCAATACGCTCGGGATAAAATAAAGTGGTCAACAAAAAAACATCCCCAACACATATAGAATAAAATTAGAGTTATCAACAAAAAGAAAATAATTTTACCATCAAAAGCGTGGGGTGCTCTATATCAATTAATATATTTGATAATAAACAGATATTGGTAAAAGTAAGCTCTCTAAGAAGAAAATGTAAAAATCATAAAAAGCACCACACGTTTTTGATGGTAAAATTATTTTCTTTTTGTTGATAACTCTAATTTTATTCTATATGTGTTGGGGATGTTTTTTTGTTGACAACTTTATTTTATGCCGAGCGTATTGCAAATTAAAATTATTTTTCATTTTTTAGTTTTCTAATAAAGCGTGTTCTTTTAGTTTTTTTAAAACTATTATTTATTTTTTTTATTTTTTTAGTTTTAATATTTTACAGAATAAGATAAAAATGTAAATATCTTTAAATTCGATACTATTGTAGTATGAGCTAAAAGTAATGTTTCTAAGTGGGTGAAAATCGCGTTGAAAGATTCCGTTACATTGTAAAAAAAAACACTTTTTTTGATTTTCTGATGATTATGGCCAGGCTTTTAGAAAATAAATATGAAATTATTGTATTGCCACGGGTCCTCTACAAGTATACAAAGTTTCAAGTCGATCCAATGATTTTAAGTGGGTGAAAATAGCGTTGAAAGATTCCGTTACATAGATAGATACAGGTCAAGCTAATATAAAGCGTGTAATATTGAGAAGCTAAAGCTATTACTATGATACAAATAAGTAAATTAATGTACACAATTAAATTATTGTTAATTTAATAAATAATGCTATAGCTGTGTGGAGTCCCTTCATGTCATCTTCAGGTAGAAGCCATTCATTGTGTATTTGTGAATGAAGATTCATAGCAGTTGAATGTGGGACCAGTAGAGTAAGGTAAAGGAAGGATTTCTGCTTGGATGGGAATGAAGCCTGAATTAGCTCAGTGGTCTGAGCATTAGCACGGAAAGCTAAAGATTCGAGGCTCGATTCCCGGTTCAGGCAAAAATGTTTCTCTTTACCATTGATTTACTTACTTTACTTACTCGCTGGCACTATCGAACCCGTAGTAGGTTCATGGCCGCGCGGACATAAGCTCTCCATACATACCTATCCTGAGCTAATTTTTTCAATCATTGCCTGTATAATCTACTTCCCTCAAATCATAATTAATGTTATTATCCTACCTCATTCTTGGTCAACCAACTAGGCGTTTTCCCTCTGGCTTTCCTACAAGAAGCTTCCATGCAAGTCTTTCATTCCCCATACGTGCAAAATGTCCTGCCCATCGCAGTCTACGAGACTTAACTGTTCTTATTATATCTGGCTTCCTATAAAGACCATGTAGTTCATTGTTAAGTAGTCTTCTCCATTCACCTGTCTATTCATCTCTCTTTCGCCCAAAAATTTTCGTAAGTACTTTATTCTCAAATACTCGTAATCTCCTTTCCTCCCTTAAAGTAAGAGCCCACGCAGAACTTACTTTTACAAACTAATTTTGGTACTCTTATTTCCCTATAGATGTCAGAGAGTGGTAAGTGGTTAGCACATCGCCTCAATGGGACATCTAGTAGGCAACTAAGGTATTATTTGGATTGGAAAGACCAATTAAATTTTGCTCAGAGGTAAATAAAGGCTTGAGATTTTTTCACGAGCCTGAAAATGTTCAGAATTGGTAGCCACGGCTTATAAAGTCCCTCCAGGAAGACTTGATTATCATAAGTAATGTCGCGAGTGATTTTATCCTACCAGATATGGATGCGAAACATGGACTCTTAATTGAAGGGAGGAAAGGAGATTACGAGTATTTGAGAATAAAGTAAGTATTCCCACTACAGGCCTCAGGAGGCCCTTGGGTTAGTGGGAGGTTAAGGCTCCCACTTTTCCTAGACAATCGGCACTTGATGTCAGCCGGGTTGTCAGCCCTGCGTGACGGCCGCCTTTACCCCCAGAACAAGCGCCTGGTACTCATTTCCGTTAGAGGCTGAGTCGCCCCCAGGGCCATAGTGCCACCAGAAGGTTTGGGTCAGTTTAAAAATCCTGGCCCCACCGGGACTTGAACCCTCGAACTTCCGGCTTGTAGCGCAGTGCCTTAACCACTACGCTACGGCGTGCCCCCATGAGAATAAAGTTCTTAGGTAGGAAGCCTTGGCGCAGAGCTACGGGACTTGCGCTGGTTCGAGTCTCCATGGGGGAAGAAATTTTCTCATGGTATTTCCGCCAGTATGGGACCGGTGCCCACCCAGCATCGTGAGGCAATTGGGTAGCTACAATAAGTAGCGGCTCCAGGTTGACGAACCAGCTATAACGGCTGGGGGACTCGAGATGCTAACCACATGTCACCCCTACACTGGCTGTTGATCATCTACCTCTGTGATTGACACATGTGGATGTGAAGGGCCAGCAGTCGGCTGGTAAAAGGGCAACCGCTGAAAAGTGGAAAGACCCTCAATCGGAGGAACATTTTTGGACCAGAGAGAGATGAACAGACAGGTGAATGGAGAAGATTACGAAGCCAGATATAATAAGAACAGTTAAGTCCCGTAGACTGCGATGGGTAGGGCATGTGGTACTAATTGGGAATGAAAGACGTGCATGGAAACTACTTGTAGGAAAACTAGAGGAAAAAATCGTCCAGTTGGTAGACCAAGAATGAGGTGGGAGAATAACATTAACTATGATTTGAGGGAAGTAGATTATACAGGGGATGATTGGAAAACATTAGCTCAGGATAGGGATGTATGGAGAGCTTATGTCCGCGCGGCCATGAACCCACGGGTTCGATAGTGCCATTGAATTAGTTAGTTAATGTCAGGAGTGATTTCCAAATCATCGACAAATTCGCGAGTCAGGATGTGTAATTGTTAAATTAATTTAATTACAAATTTTCCAGTCTCGGGGCCGGAGAGATGCTAATCGCCAGATTGTGCAAACCTCTCCACAATACTTACGTTGAGAAGGTCTGTGGTGTCTGCTGATAGCAATTTGTCTGTCGGAAGGGGACGTTAAGCCTGGCAGCTCCCTTGTTGTTTTTGGATAGGAGTAGGGTATGTGCCGACACCGGGTTTCCGCTTCTCCCTTCTCTCCATCATACAACACACTTTATCCAACACAATCATAAACGTACAGTCGTTCTACACTTCTCTAATACATACAAGAACACATCATCTACGTAAAGTGGTCTGCCGAAGTGGTACGTAAATTTTAAATAGACCACATTAACGCTATCTATCCGCCCAGCGCAGGACCCGAAGCACGTAAAAGTGTAGTGGGTGGCATTATAAAACACATTTTTTTGTATCAGTACAGCTTACTGCTCATGCAATCAATTTGTAAATAATTTTTTGTGCAATAGCGCGTTTTGTCCAGCAATGACAACCATGATTGAAAGTTCAACTTCCTACATTTCGGGGTTGCCAACCTAAATAAGTATACTGTTATAAAATAAAGGAGGAGGAGAGGAAGACCGAAGAAAACTTTAACAGAATGGGTACAAGCGGCTATGAGTATCAGAGGATTGGAGGAAGATCAATGGATGAACAGAGAGGAATGGCGTTTGGTTTCCGGAAGACGGCGGCAGCTGCCATGATACCGGATGATGATGTAATAAAATAACTAAACTGTAATATTACATATTACAAGCCACGTGTGGGAAATAAAACCACTGCCCTCTGTGTATACTACATATAATGTATATACCAAAATATATCCAAAAGGTAGTGATAATATATATTATACGAAACAAATAACTGAATTTTAAATTAACTGAACTTCATTTGAAACAATATAAAACAATAAATATGTACTTGCCGCCATTTTATGACTGATTGGTGTCACGGCCTCCTGCAGTTTCAACTAATAAACATTGCCCACACGTTAACGTTAGTCAATTGTTTACAATGAAAACGCAAATATTTCCAACAAAGATATTATTTTACTGTTATCTACTATTTTGAAAACACCATCGCGCAAAAAATAATGTACAACGCACGTTTATGAAGTGTTTTAGAGAATCTCGGAAATTAAAAACCGAGTTATCGCTCGGTTTTTAAACATTTTCCTCGCTTCTGTAAAAACCACTTCCCAACCTCGCATCGTTATGTACTATTGCTTAGTACTAAGGGTCGGTTTCACCAACAGAGGTAACTGTATTACGCCAGTTTATGTTATGTATTATACATGGGGAAACTGGCGTAATATAGTTACCTGTGGTGGTGAAACCGGCCCTTAGACCTATATTTTTTACTGTTATGAAATCCTACTATTACTTGAATGGTTTTATTTTCTGTTGAAACAGATTATCAAAACGTAAATTTTAAACTTGGTCTGATAATATCATAACTGAATGCTATTGGGCTGCAACTCAAGAGATTTGCATCCATAGGCCCCAAATTAATACTCCCGAATAATAGATTTCACTCATCATTACTTACTTACTTACTCACTGGCACTATCGAACCCGTAGGTTCATGGCCGCGCGGACATAAGCTCTCCATACATCCCTATCCTGAGCTAATGCTTTCCAATCATTCCCTGTATAATCTACTTCCCTCAAATCATAGTTAATGTTATTCTCCCACCTCATTCTTGGTCTACCAACTGGCCGTTTTTCCTCTGGCTTTCCTACAAGAAGCATCCATGCAAGTCTTTCGTTCCCCATACGCGTAACATGTCCTGCCCATCGGACTCTACGAGACTTTACTGTTCTTATTACATCTGGCTTCCCACAAAGACCATGTAGTTCATTGTTATGTAGTCTTCTCCATTCACCTGTCTGTTCATCTCTCTTTGGTCCAAACATTTTTCTAAGTACTTTATTCTCGAATACTTGTAATCTCCTTACCTCCCTTAAAGTAAGAGTCCATGTTTCGCACCCATATAATATAACTGGTAGAATAATAGTTTTATATATTTTCAGTTTAACGTTTTTTGAAAGGAGTTGTGACATCAAGAGTCTCTGCAATGCATAATAGCACGCATTTCCAGAATTGAGCCTATGTTTAATTTCTTTGTGCATCTCATTCCTATTTGTGATTATTTTTCCTAGGTATTTGAATTCATGCACTTCCTCAAAATTTCCCTCATTTGTCATTAGCTGTCCATTTCCATTATATAATGTATTTCTACGTGTGACCATATATTTAGTTTTATTGATATTTACTTCCAGTCCCAGTTTCTTAGTGTTACTCAATAGTGTGTGCATGTTGTCCTTTAGTATCTCCTCGCTATCGGTCAATAATTTCACTCATTATTAGGGCCGAAAAAAAAGGTATCGGTATCAGGATAGTAACTAATTTCTATACACATTGTTTACAAAATGCATGTGTTTGTGGAGCGTCTCCACTGCCTGCCCGGAGCGGAGAGTGTGTATGTTCGACTCTCCTCAGTAATAGACCTGTTTACGTGACGTGTGGTTGTATCAGAATGCAGAAACAAAAATTGTGCAAAGATGAGTCCATTCCTACACAAAGCGGACT
Source organism: Diploptera punctata (assembly GCA_030220185.1). Lineage (NCBI taxonomy): Eukaryota > Metazoa > Arthropoda > Insecta > Blattodea > Blaberidae > Diploptera > Diploptera punctata. The sequence goes on from JASPKZ010008400.1 coordinate 72,669, forward strand.
GTACTAGAAGTCTGTCCCGAGTAGCGCGTGTCAACGTGCAGTTTGTAAACACAGCGGTCTATGTACGATGCAGCCTAGCCTGTAACCAATACATTTTTTCAGCCCTATTCATCATACAGAACGCATGCTTTAAATAACATAATTCGCAATAAAATTATACTGCAAAGAGCCGCATCAACTAGTTTTTAATGCGTCATTAATTTTAATCATCTCTAATTCAGTGCCACGTGCTATTTTCAAAGGATTTCTAACCGCTAGTAATTTCCCGCATAATTCGAGTCTGATTCACATCAAACACGTCCGATTTTCCATGATTATCTCCACATACTACTTGCCGCCGCTTATCGTATCAAGGATTCAACTGCTACAACAAAAATAATATAATTCTTATTTTTCGTCCAACCAAGTCTTAGGTCTATAGGCCTGTTACGATCTCACTGATGAATTTTGTATCCAGCGTTTCCTTGGACGGCCCAGAGATATCTCCCCTGTTGGAAAATAACGAAGCATGGCCTTGGGATCGCTATCTGAACTCATTCGTCGCAAGTGATTCATCCAGTTGTCCTAGTATTATCGCCTCACTCTGATGGTTAACAGTTTATATAAAAGCGGGCGCCGCGCGGCAATACTTGACATGCGGTGTTGTCACGTTTCTCATAGCGCTATGGGCGTTTATTACACAAGGACAGTAGACATTGGTTATTTATGTTATTATTTGATATTGTTTAACTTTTACAATTAAAATTATATACGTATTTATTTGTTAAATAATTTAATTCTAACTTTATATAGCTTGTAATTCTACATAAATTTAATATCCATATAAAATCATGCTGAAAATATTATATTTATTATTATTATTATTATATTTATTATTATTCATCATCATCATCATCCGGTATCATGGCAGCTGCCGCCGTCTTCCGGAAACCAAACGCCATTCCTCTCTATCCATCCATTGATCTTCCTGCATTCCTCTGATATTCATAGCTGCTTGTACCCCTTCTATCCAAGTTTTCTTCGGTCTTCCTCTCTTCCTCCTTTCCATTGGAATCCATTCCATAACAATTTTTGGCAATCTTTGCTCTGGCATTCGTTTGACATGACCATACCACTGCAATCTTTTCTTTTCTTTGATGTCCGGCTCCTCTTGTACACCCATAATTTCTTTATTTCGTATTCTATCCATTCTAGATTTTCCAGCTGATCTTCTTAAAACATCCATTTCTGTACTTAAAATTCTTTTCATTTCCCTGGTAGGAATTTGCCAGACTTCAGCACCATATGTTAAAATACTGTGAATTATGGTTTGATATATTTGTAATTTTCTATTTTTTGTAATATTTTTGCTCCACCGAACAGAGTTTAAAGCATTTATTGCTTGTTTTGTTTGTGCGATTCTATTTTTAATTTCCACTGTGTTATCGCCTGAATGGTCTAATTTTGTTCCTAAATAAGTGCATTCAATATTAGGTTTTAGTTCTCCATTGTTGAAATTTATATTTTCCATTTCTTCTCCTATAAACAGATATTTAGTTTTCTCAATGTTTATATAAAGTCCCCATTTTTCATATTCTTCTTTTAGTTTTTTAGCCATATATTCTATGTCATCGTGGTCCTGTGCTATTAATACCTGGTCATCTGCAAAATTTAATGAATATACATTATTATTATTATTGTTATTGTTATTATTATTATGATTATTATTATTAGTATTATTATTATTATTATTATTATTATTATTATTATTATTATTATTATTATTAACTGTTCGGTCTGAAACATTTTCTCATGGCCGCCACGTGTTGAAATCACATATATTAAACTAATATTAATATGTAGATATGGTATTATTTTTATTTTAGCTACATGTCACAATAAATCACTGATAATTATACCAATAATTACGGTATGCAATTTTATAACTGGATCGACTGCTCCACGTTCCGAGTTTTAATTGAAACTGAGGGAAGAATAGCAATGTGGCAACATCGTCGCAGTCGCGATCTCTGTATAACAGCTGCGGGGAAACAAAGCGAGCCGCTTGTTAAGCATCATAGTGAGGCGATAATATCTATGTATGTATTGAATGACCGGTTCTAAACGTAGTTCCTTCAAGATATCATCCCCGTCGGATATTACTTTAGAGTTGCTTTCAATTCTCACAAACAATATAATTATTGGTTGGAAATATTAGGTATACACAGAAATATATTACTACAAATTTTAGCTGATGATAACGTTCCACAACAATATATTACTAATATCTTCAACATCTATAAAGATAATGAAATCTCTGTTAAACAAGATAGCAAATTATCTTCTTGGGAAAAGATCAGCACTGGAGTAAGACAGGGATGTGGACTTTCACCGGTGCTTTTCATTATATATATGAATAAATTAATAAACGAATGGAGGAAAACACAACGAGGATATACAGGGTGGACCGCTCGAATGGACCTAATTTCAATTGCTTGTTACTGGCAAACGGTTGAAGATAGAAACTTAAAACAACGTTCATAGTACAGAAAAACTCACCAAGTTTCGAATCCTGTCGGTAGATGGCACAAAGATACGTTTCTCGTTCTTAGATTTAATTGTTTGTGAAAATGGCGACTCCGCAGATGAAAGCGCAAGCTGTTTTGTGGTATGCGGAGTTTAAATCAATCATTAGAGTTCAAAGGGAGTTCCGGCGTGTGTTTAACCGTGATGCTCCAACTGCTAGAAGCATAAAGAAGTGGCGTGATACATTATTAGCTACAGGATCTGTGTTGAAGAAGCATGGTGGTGGTCGCAGAGCATCCGATGAAATGGTAGCAAATGTTCAAGCCGCATTTGAGCGAAGCCCCCGGAAGTCATTAAGAAGAGCTTCGCGGGAACTTCAAATACCAAAATCGACATTACAACGGATTGTCCACAAACGCCTCAAACTGCACGCATATAAAGTGCAGTTAGTGCAACGTCTGGAGCCGAATGACATGCCGAAACGAGTGGAATTCGCCAATACGATGCTGGACCGTCTCGGCGCTGATCCTGACTTCATGACCAAGATTTTCTTCTCGGACGAAGCCACTTTCCATTTGTCAGGCAAGGTAAACCGGCATAATGTGCGGATCTGGGGATCGGAGAAATCCTCACGCTATTCAAGAGCATGTTCGTGATAGTCCGAAGATGAATGTTTGGTGCAGTTTGTCACATAATAAGGTCATTGGACCGTTTTTCTTTCTTCGCCGAGAAAACTGTTCGTGGTACCACATATCTTGACATGCTGGAGCAGTTCTTCTTTCCACAAATTGAACAACTGCAGCCTAACATCTTTTTCCAGCAAGATGGTGCTCCCCCCCACTGGTCCAATGAAGTTCGTACGACTTTGGACAACATTTTCCCTGGCCGTTGGATTGGTAGGGGAGGACCAATCGCGTGGCCCCCGAGATCTCCCGATTTAACACCACTGGATTTCTTTCTCTGGAGCTATGTCAAAGATAAAGTTTACACCACCCCAGTCAAAGACCTTCGTGATCTTCGTGAGCGCATCATAGAGGCTATTGAGAACATTCCAGAAGACATACTCCAACGTACTTGGCAAGAAATTGTTCATCGCTTTGATATCGTCACAGTGACTGCTGGGGCTCATATAGAGATGTGGTGATCTGGATATCAAAACTTGGTGAGTTTTTCTGTAATATGAACGTTGTTTTAAGTTTCTATCTTCAACCGTTTGCCAGTAACAAGCAATTGAAATTAGGTCCATTCGAGCGGTCCACCCTGTATACCCATCAATAGGAACCTCAAACTCGATGCTGTTCTTTTTGCAGACGATTTAGCTCTTCTGGCACTTTCCGAAAATGATTTGCAACGATAAATTTATAATTTACAAAAAATAGCTGTCAAATTTAATATGGAAATATCAATTAACAAAACTAAAATTATGGCATTTCATGGGAAGGACCCCATACAAAGTAAAATCTGTCTCCAGAATAAAATTTTAGAAAGATCTAATCAATTTAAATATCTTGGATATTATCTCTCTATCTGGGATGAAAAGGATATCCCTGAAAAAATTACTAGTTATAATAAAAGTTTAGGAATTATTAATCAAGTTATGAAACCATCCCTTGTACAAAAAACACCAGATTACGTTTATATAACACTTTGGCTAGAAGACAACATGAAAGCAGAATAACGGCTTGTGAAATGAGATTCATGCGCAGAACAGCGGGTTACACCAGATGGGATCGGAAAAGGAACACCGATATCTTAAAAGAATTGAAGACTACGTCAATTTTGGATTATATTAAACAGTAACAACTAAATTGGAAACACCATCTTGAAAGAATGAGTTCAAATCGGATCCCCAAAGCTGTTTATAATTATATACCAAGAGGACGAAGATCACTGGGCCATCCTATGAAACGCTGGAGGGAAAATTTTCTATAGGATCGTAACAGGCCTTGGCCTAATACTTGGAAGGAAGAAGAAGAAGAAGAAATCTACTGGGAATTCGAACCCTGACAGCCCTTATGCTAATAGTTGTTTACGTTACAAGGGTTAAAAGTAAGGTTTTACAGGCGAGTTGAGATTTTCACAGCCAAAGCACATCTGAGGTCGGATTTTCTAAATAATTTCATAAAATATTTTTAATTCTTGCAAGTTAAAACAGTTATATTATTTTCAATAACTTGTATTTTTATTCATTTATCTACAGATTTTTAATGTTTACACATCTTTCTGTACCTAAAGTTTTATTTTCATTCTCCACTCGTCTCTATCCATCCACTCCGTGTCCTCCAGTCCTCTTGGTGTCATTCCAGTTCTTGTTTCTTGCATCCACGAGATTCGAGGTCTTCCTTTCCTTCTTCTTCCAGGTGGACACCATTCCAATGTTTTGCTGGGTTATAACTTTATATATATATATATATAATATATATATATATATATAATATGATAAGAAAAATAAATGCCTGGACGGGATTCGAACCCGGAACTTTGAGTCTGTACCTCAGCGTGTTATCCGTTACACCACCAGGCGAATCCAATCCAAACACTTATTTTTCTTATGTATGTATTATATTCTCCATTATTGCTAGATGTCGCGAGAACTCGTTCTTCACTGCCATCTAGTAGCTGACTGTAACAAGTAAGCAAATTAAAGAGAATATTTTTACTTATAGCAGTGACGCTTTATCAATGTTATAATTAAATGTTTAACATTGAGCAATGCAAGCTTAACATGGTATGATAAGAAAAATAAACACACGCTGAGGTACAGACTCAGAGTTCCGGGTTCGGATCCCGTCCAGGCATTTATTTTTCTTATCATACCATATTAAGCTTACATTGCTCAATGTTAAATATTTAATTATAACATATAATCACTAAATAATGGAGAAAAAGTATTTTTTGGATGTTAAAGCATCTAAAAATAAGAATAAAAATGCTTGAATCAATCGGAAAACGCTTCAGTCATCACGGAAAGTGTTCCAGGTAGTTTAAGTAATTTGGCAAAGGAAATGACTGAGTTAAAAACACAGTTGCAATTTTGTAATCATAGAACGTCTATCTAAACAAATTCCCGTTCTGTATTTTGTGATTTAATTAAAAGCAGATAGGCATGCGAAAGCGAGAACAGTATATCGTGTACAGAAGCGAGTGCAGGCAATCGATAAGCTTATATACAAAAATGTTCCATGCATGGAAAATGTATGTAAACAGATATTAATATTCCAATATTTATAGAGATGGTAATACTCGACAGACAATAAAATAAGTTTCTACAACCATGGTGTGGTGCATAAACTTAATGTTTTCTGGCTAATTTTGTAAAAGTGGCCTATATCCTGTTTCGATCGCTTTGGCAAAAAATAAATAAAGAAACATTGTACATACACGATTGTTACTATTGTCACTGGGTCGTAACGATGATACACACACCAATTGGCACTGCATCAGTAGCAAATCTTACCTGACTACTAGATAAAAACTGTAGTACGGTGTGAAATAAGTGGATTATTATTTCTAGTCAACATGATTTTTTCTGATGAGTACCAATAGTTGTGCTTAATGCAGTTTTTTATCGTGTTTTCAAATATGAATTCGGAATTTCTCCATCACCCACAGTTTTTTTATTTCAATTTCAATTAATGAATTTAAATAATTATTTTTTAATACATGTTTTTTCGTCCATTTGTCCATTGTAAAATAAAACGGGGAACTCTTTCATCAGGAGATTTCAGCTATGGAAAAAATATATCAAGACAAATGGAATCCTAATATGCTGGCCGATTATTGTTGGACCATCAAGAGAGATGCTCCAAAGGCGAAATATAGAAGCAAATATGTAATTTCTTACTTTCTAGGTGAGTCCGAATGTTCAAATATTGTGTAGTTACGAATGTAGAAAATATTAAAGTGTTTGAAATTATAAATTTCTGTCTTTCGGAAACCTTGCGTGATGGAAAAAAACCGATAGGCCTATCATATTTGAATTCAGGAAAAACAATACTATCAGAATCACATTTTTTTCTTTCTGAGACAAAAACAATTATTTATAGTTATTACTTGATATAAATTGAAACGAGATGTACCACATAATAATAACTAGGGCTGAAAAAAGTATCGGTATCAGGATAGTAACTAATTTCTATACACATTGTTTACAAAATACGTGTCTTTCTCGAGCGTCTCCACCGCCTGCTCGGAGCGGAGAGTGTGTATGTTCAGTAATAGACCTGTTTACATGACGTCTGGTTGTATCAGAATGCGGAGACAAAAATTGCGCAAAGATGAGTCCATTGTCACACAAAGCGGACTGTACTAGAAGTCTGTCCCGAGTAGCACGTGTCAACGTGCAGTTTGTAAACATAGCGGTCTAAGTACGATGCAGTATAGCCTATATCCAATACTGTTTTTCATTCCTTATAATAACAAATGTCTACAAAAAAGTTTAGAAAATGAACCCTAAATGATATTCAATGTACGACGGTATAAAAACTACAAACCGGATGGTCATGAGTTCGAGTCCCGGTGATATTAGGATTTTTAAACTGGCCTCAACCTTTTGACGACACCATGACACTGGGGTCCACTCATTCGCTAATTGAAATGAATATAGGACGCTTGTTCTCGGGTTAAGGCGGCCGTCCAAGAAGGTTGACAATCCAGCTGATATCCTGCGCCAATTATCTAAAAGGTGGGAGCCCTAACCCTCCAGTACTGTAAGGACATTCTAAGACCTGTATAGTGGGAGCATTTTATCTTTACCTATACAAATTACAAAATCAAATAAGGTTATACCACTACTAAATTATGGCCCACTGCGCCGCGTCTGGAACTAGTTCTCCCTATTTTATATGTGTCTGACTCCCTCCCGGGGCACGCCGTAGCGTAGTGGTTAAGGCACTGAGCTACAAGCCGGAGGGTCGAGGGTTCAAGTCCCGTTGGGGTCAGGATTTTTAAACTGACCCAAACTCTCTGGCGGCACTATGGCCCTGGGGTCGACTCAGCCTCTAACGGAAATGAGTACCAGACGCTTGTTCTGGGGGTAAAGGCGGCCGTCGCGCAGGGCTGACAACCCGGCTGACATAAAGTGTCGATTGTCTAGAAAAAAGTGGGAGCCTTAGCCTCCTACTACCCCAAGGGTCTCCGGGCCTGTTGTGGGATCACTTTTTCTTTTTGACTCCCTCCCTTTCGTCACATCCATACAGCATCCTTTAAAGGTGATACAAATTTCCAATCTCTTGCTTACCGTATCCATCTTCTCCATCTGCATTCAACTCTATCCACTCCTGGTTTCGTCAATAGAACATAAAACCATACATGAACAAGATTTAAGACATCTTGTTCATTTGATCCCAAAGGCGACGTCCTGTCCGACTCACCTTGGGAAGTCAACAATTGTGTCTTGAACGTTCAGTCAAGTATCTTCGAATTTATTTGGATTCTAAGGTAACATTCAAAATACACACTGAACATCAACATCATCCAGGGATTAAGTCTGTTGGCTCGTTCCGGTTTCATGAAAGCTAGAATTGTTAAAATTGTTCAGACCATCTTCTGTGTGGGCGTCCAACATTTCTCCTTCCGTGCGGTTTATAATTTAGCAATAATTTTGGAAATCTTGCTTCTGGCATTCTATCAATATGTTCTTTCCAGTCGTTCCTATATTTAATTATTCGGTCTGTAAGTTTGAAAATATTTAGTTCCTTTCTTATATCTTCATTTCTTTACTTAGCCAGCAGAGTATATCCTGCTATATTTCATAAAAATCGCATCTCAGCTGCTTCCAATCCTTGTTCTTGTATTTTAGTGATCGTCCAACATTCTGATCCATACATCAATACAGGAACAGCCATTACTTTATAAAATTTAATTTTTGTTTATTTTCTTGTGTTTTAAGGGTTCTTTTAATAGCGCCACACACTCTTCATAAATCAAACGCTACAATTGTCAATATCTCAAGCCGACTGCACTGTCTACACGGATAAAGCTATGATCCGTAGCAAGTCACTGTACAGCTATGAAGGCTGGAGTATCCTTGCTGTTTGTCAGAAAAAGAAAATTCAAATTATACAAAATAAATGTCTGAAAATCATATTTTGGACTCCGATATTGAACAGAAAACACATCAGTTTCAAGCTATTTGTGGTACAATAAATAGAGCATTGCATAATAAAGACCATAAACAAACAAAATTAAAATTTAATAAAACAATGGCTGTCCCTGTCCTTTTGTATAGGAGTGAATCTTGGATTACCACTACCAAACAAGAAAGTAAAATCCAAGCAGCCGAGATGAAATTTTTAAGAAGATTAAAAGGCTGCACTAGAATGGACCAGATAAGAAACGAGGATATCCGTGAAGAACTGCAGATCTACTCCATAAAAGAAAAGATATTTAACAACAAGATACAGTGGAAAGAACATGTAGAAAGAATGGAAGAAAGTAGATTACCAAACAAAATCTTCCATTATTTTCCAAGAGGAAGAAGAGATGTCGGACGTCCTCGGAAGAGATGGTCTTAGATCTATTAGTGAAGACGGAACAGGCAACTCTTGCCTAAACCAGGAAGTGAAGAAGAAGAAGAAGGACTCCGATATACACGAGGATCGCAGAGCTGCACAACCTAGCACAGTCATATATCGCGACCACATATTGGTCAGCTGGTCACTAACATGTTTCTAGTCATCATCAATCAGCCAAACCAACTTGTTCGCATTATAGGGCATATGCTACAGTAACGTACTGTTCAACGAAACACATTTCCCAGATCCCACCTTATGATCAAATGAGTGCTCTGCCCAGACTAGAGTAGTGTGGTTCATTTATGCACTGCCAGCTTTCGGACTCTCTGCTTGTCAGCTGTGTGGTTTATGATGCCCTGCTCTGGGGTGGTAACATCTGATATCATCCCAATCTACATCGGGTTCCTTCTGAACACCAGTGCCACTAAGTAGTGACTAAACTACATACCGATAGTCACTAAGTAATTGACTGCTAGGGATGCACCTTGTGACACTCGAGAGGCTGCAATCCTGTTTATACCCACCAGTCGACACATAAATTTGAAAATAAGTTTAATAAAATTGGCTGAAATGTTGAATTTTATTAATTCAAAATTAATGTAATATTAATATAAAATTATGGAATATTCACCTGAAAGCTCCGTCTCCTCAACTTAATTAATTATTTAACTGTAGCGCTTTCGGGACTTGTCCCATCATCAGCAGGTTTCAAAACTGGTGTTTCACTGAAGATCTGGTAGAGGGGGTTACATGTATTGGGACACATCATGAATCTTATAAAAGTTGATTAATGTAATATATAAAAATGAGGGGCACGCCGTAGCGTAGTGGTTAAGGCACTGCACTACAAGCCGGAGGGTCGAGGGTTCAAGTCCCGTTGGGGTCAGGATTTTTAAACTGACCCAAACCTCTGGCGGCACTATGGCCCTGGGGTTGACTCAGCCTCTAACGGAAATGAGTACCAGACGCTTGTTCTGGGGGTAAAGGCGGCCGTCACGCAGGGCTGACAACCCGGCTGACATGAAGTGCCGATTGTCTAGAAAAAGTGGGAGCCTTAACCTTCTACTACCCCAAGGGCCTCCGGGTCTGTTGTGGGATCACTTTACTTTAATATATAAAAATGAATGTTTGTTTATTTGTTTGTTCGTATTCTATGCGCGGTCATACCGTTGATCCGATTTTGATGGGGTTATTTGCAAAATGTTCAGGAGATTCCAGGGATGAACATAGGCTATACGAGAGTTGCAATATTCAACCCCTTCACCCTTAAAAATCACCCTTTGTAGTGAAAAACGTGAAATAAATTCACTATTTTGACGCTTAAATGGCTTACGCTGCCTAAACCATAACAAATACACCAAATTAATGTACACAGAATTGAATATCTCATAAAACTCTAGAAAAAAAGTTCGTGGCAGCATATGTTTATCTTCTACGGATAACTCACAATAACCGTTTTTGTCATTCATTGATGCCAAGAAGATCGGGATAAGCAGATTCCCGGTTGGTGGTAAAAACACATTAACATTTATCTATTTATATAGGAGTAGCAGCGTACGCCGTGCATTAATTAACTAGTCAATTTATAAAATCGTCTCAAAATATTTTCAATATCAAGGAATACTGTCATAGTAATAATCTTGCAGTTGAATACCTTGAATATCTCTGATTTTCGAAAGCCAAATTGATGAGAAATAAGGGGCTGCCGGACATTGGCATCTTTTAAAAGAAATCTAAATTTATATTTGCTCTAACCTCGACTTCATCATTACCCAGTGTAAGGTATATATATTAATTGGTGTTTCTCGTATAATTTATCATATGTATATTATTATTATCATTATTATTATTATTATTATTATTATTATCGTATCATTATTGTTACTATCCTATAAAATGTTGTTTGTACATGAAATTTACTTTGCTACATTTAATGTATCTTTAACTGTATGTAATTAGTATAGTGTATATCTATATTTGTCAAATATTTATTTGTATTTGTCCTGGTTGAGTGGAAGAGAGGGCCTTATGGCCTTAATTCTGCCAGAATAAATAAAACATTATTATTATTATTATTATTATTATCATCATCATCATTATGGTCAGATATAAGGTCATTCTCTGAGACTTCAGATTTTAGTAGAGCTAAAATAAGTTTCTCCAGTATTTTGTACAGCACTGGAAGAATCTGATTGGTCGCAGAGTGTCTGTGTAATTCTGCCAGTCAATATGATCAGGCTGTACTGTACATTGAGAGGAAGGATAAAATAAATGTAGGTGAAATTTCAAAAAAAAGTATTGGTCCATGATCAGAGTCCAATGCGTCTGTTATCTTTTTTTTAAAAAATAATTTGTATAAAATTTGCATTTGTTCTCGAGCTGTTCATGTGATTCAACACAGACCTTCTGTTCTGCAGAGTTACGAGTTTTAAAACTACTGCATAATACCAAATTAATATAACAATATCAAACTTTTAGAATTGTTTCGAAACTGCTGTCCACAAAATGTCTAGGACAAAAGTGTCTGGCATGCAAGAGCTGACGCATTGGATTTTTTTCATTGCATTGTAGGTGGATTAATTCCTCTCTCTCCCTCTCTCTCTCTCTCTCTCTTTCACACACACACACACACTTTCAGCCACTTTCTCTCTGTGTGTGTGTCATTTGGTTGAGTTGGATAATTTCACTCTGTGATCCGAGTTTTTAATTTTCTGTAAGCAAAATATAACGAGTCTGAGTTTCCTTCACAAAAAAAAAATGCCGCAGAGAAAATAGCTGTAGGGATTTTTTGTATTCATCAACAACAGCTATGGATAAAAACTCTGCTACAAGAAAGTCGTCATAAAAACACAAAAAGTAGCGCAGTAAAAGATGAAACCCAAAGATGCGAGCATCAGTTTTAAAAAAATGTTGTGGAATATTTATTTTTTCCCCCTAAAATATATTAGGTATATGAATTACGGGTGCGAAACATGGACTGTTACTTTAAGGGAGGAAAGGAGATTACGGGTATTTGAGAATAAAGTACTTAGGAAAAATTTTGGACCAAAAAGAGATAAACAGACAGGTGAATGGAGAAGACTACATAACAAAGAACTACATGGTCTTTATAGGAAGCCAGATATAATAAGAACAGTTAAGTCTCGTAGACTGCGATGGGCAGGACATGTTGCACGTATGGGGAATGAAAGACGTGCATGGAAGCTTCTTGTAGGAAAGCCAGAGAGAATCCGCCCAGTTGGTAGACCAAGAATGAGGTGGGATAATAACATTAACTATGATTTGAGGGAAGTAGATTATACAGGGAATGATTGGAAAACTTAGCTCAGGATAGGGATGTATGGAGAGCTTGTGTCCGTGCGGCCATGAACCTACGGGTTCGATAGTGCCAGTAAGTAACTAAGTAATATGAAACCAAATGCTAAGTGGTTGTATCCAGATCTTATTTGATTTACTATGTAGATACCAGATCAAGGTCTATATAATATATTAAAAGGTGGACAACATGAAAAACCGGTATGTGATGCATACACATGATGTATACGAGCCAACTTATGATATTCATTTAATTAAAGAGATATGTTAACCCTTTCAAACACCCTTTGAAACCCTTTGTTAACTCTTTGTAATGGATATAATACAAAATGTCATTTTTCTGTTAATTATCCTATAATATATTTTATATATTTTTGCGTTAGTTTAAAAAAAATACATTTAGTTTCACTTTGAAGTCTCAAATAAGGAAATCAGAAACACAATGGAAGCAGAAGAAATCATAATTGAAAGAATTGAGGAGAAGGAATTAAAGTGGTTAGGACATGTTTTAAGAATGGAAGATGAGCGATGGCCGAAGCAACTATATCAGTGGCATCCGACCAGGAAGAAGAAAAGAGGGAGACCAAAGTTAACATGGAAGGAAAACATGAAGACATTAATGCAAGCAAGAGGGCTAAGCATTGAAGATGCCCAAGATCGTAGGCTTTGGAGGTTTGGCAAAGGAAGACGGCAGCAGCTGTAAAAACCCAAAGATAGACAGAGAAGTATTTGAAATCCATTTAGGGGTATGATTATGGTTTTTATTGGCATATTTAAACATGTACTAATTTCAAAACAAGTGCACCGAGATTAATAGAAATGTAGCCTGATACATAAATATTTATGTGTGAGTGTTGATGTGTATTTGTTTATATATTCTTATGTTTATTTTTAATTTTATTCATAGAAAAAATAAGCATGTACGGTCAAGCAGGCCCGTGCGCAATATAAATTAAAATGTATTTCCTTTCTCTCGAAATGTCAATAAATCCCATTCCATTATTTTTATATTTTGAAGAAACTTTTCAACACGTTATGTGAAATTAGTAAACCGTCCACAGTAATTCTGCCCCAGGACAGACCTTACACTGCAATCACAGCATTTTCATGCTATACTTTGCAGCTTTACTAGGGAATTGTAGGTGTGGTAGCTTCCCGTTGCTTTCCACACCGGTGAAGGATGATGATGATAATGATACGGATTATGATGATGGCCGGATGATTTTCGGGGACCGTTGGGCCCTAAGCTTCCTGACATTTGTTTTACAGGTGAGGAAAAACCGCGAATAAACCTCACCCAGGAGCCTGTCCCGAACGGGAATCGAACCCAGGCCCGCTACGTGACAAGGCAGCACTCTACATCGAGACCACAGCGGTGGACAAATTATTAATAAATAAGCTTTACTTCCTTTGAATTGTTTTTTTTTTTTCACTCCAGCTCTATTGTACGAGAGATCTAGTAAGCCATCGGCCAATTTTCCGGTAGCTGGCCTCACATTCACATGCGTCATTTGCAAAGATTTTTTTTTGAGGTAACTGAAAAGTGGGATTTTTTCTCTTCACGAAAGTATATGAATTGTACAAGGGTTCTGTGCATTCATGTAAAAATATTTAAAGATTAAAGGAAATTTATGCGAGAAATGCTGAATTTAAATGTTTTTATGCTTATATATTTTCAAGTAAAAGAGGGAGACCAAAGTTGTATATGGAAGGAGAACATGAAGGCAGCAATGCAAGCAAGAGGGCTAAGCATTGAAGATGCCCAAGATCATAGGCTTTGGAGGTTTGGCACGGGAAGACGACAGCAGCTGTAAAAACCCGAAGATAAATATTTTCAAGTTGAAATATTTAGGTTATTCTGGGGCTACAACATCTTCAAATGTTTTGTCATAATCACAGACCCATTGCTACGAATTCCAAATCACATTCTGTGTTGATATAAAAGTAATGAATTATCAATGATTCCTGTAGACAAAAGAAATTGTAAACATGGGCGGTATAACCTGAGTAGTCCTGGTGAATTGAGAGAGCACCCTCGCTCGGGAGAAGCCATGCTAAAGAGAAAACATACCGTATTATCCCTACCCATCAGTCGCTTTGTCAGAGCTTCTTCTCTACGCTGCAACAACGTAGTTCTACGTTTACTTCAGTCAGGTTATGCTGTCACATTTTTGTGAAGTTGACAAACGTTTATTTATGCGAATTTCCTTGAAGGGGATTTTTTTTTTGCATCAATTTATATTAGTAGGTAAGTCTGTTCCATTACTTACTTACTTACTTACTCACTGGCACTATCGAACCCGTAGGTTCATGGCCGCGCGGACATAAGCTCTCCATAAATCCCTATCCTGAGCTAATGCTTTCCAATCATTCCCTGTATAATCTACTTCCCTCAAATCATAGTTAATGTTGTTCTCCCACCTCATTCTTGGTATACCAACTGGGCGTTTTCCTTCTGGCTTTCCTACAAGAAGTTTCCAGGCATGTCTTTCATTCCCCATACGTGCAACATGTCCTGCCCATCGCAGTCTACGAGACTTAACTGTTCTTATTATATCTGGCTTCCTATAAAGACCATGTAGTTCATTGTTATGTAGTCTTCTCCAGTCACCTGTCTGTTCATCTCTCTTTGGTCCAAAAATTTTCCTAGGTACTTTATTCTCAAATACTTGTAATCTCCTTTCCTCCCTTAAAGTAAGAGTCCATGTCTCGCACCCATATAATATAACTGGTAGAATAATAGTTTTATATATTTTCAGTTTAACGTTTTTTGAAAGGAGTTGGGACATCAAGAGTCTCTCCAATACATAATAGCACGCATTTCCAGAATTGAGCCTATGTTTAATTTCCTTGTGCATCTCATTCCTATTTGTGATTATTGTTCCTAGGTATTTGAATTCAGCCACTTCCTCAAAATTTCCCTCATTTGTCATTAGCTGTCCATTTCCATTATATACTGAATTTCTACGTGTGACCATATATTTAGTTTTATTGTGTCATTAGTTTTCCAAATCAGATTGATAGAACATAATTCAAAACATACAATAGATTTATTTTAACTTTTTTTAAAAATATTACATTCATCACGTTAAAGAATGGACGCATAATTAATGTTTAAATTCAGAATCGCAATTCCTGTTTCAATTATACCTATGAATTATAACAAAATATAAAAACAAAGCATTTTTGGAAAAACTGCACTTAAACTAGCGTGAAATATTTTCAAAGTCTTATAGAACAACAGTGCGCATGCGCCAGAGTTTATAGAGCCAGCGATAACCCACAATCGAACCACATATCGATTATCATCCTCGATTACTATCCGTCGTTATGAAATTTAAATGACCAATATTTGCAATAAATCTCCAAATCTATGTTAAAAAATATATTAATAATATTAAAATTACCAAACGTTTATTAAAAATGGGTGTACACTTACTTATCACTCCCTAACACCGATCCAACCAGCGATAGAAAAATCATAGACTAAGTAATATACTCTGTGGAGAAAATAGCAGTTAGCATCACAATATTGTCTAACAGTGTCATAATATTGTGATTTGCATATTTAAATAAATACTTCAAAATTGTCTAATAATGTTATAAAAATTGTTTGAAAAAGTTTAAAATATTAAATAATGTTAGTAAATACAGAAGAAGAGCTATAGTTTACAATATAACTGAAAAATCAAGCGCTAGTAGAAGTGCAGTTGAGCCGAACTTTCTTCGTTAATTGTTACAAAATTAGGAAATTAGGAATTTGAAAACCACTTAGATTTTCTTTATCAGAAAAGTAGTGGCATATTTTAATATATGTCATCTACCTGGAAGACCTAATGAAGAACTGCTTCAGTAATACGGGAGGCGTAAACATGGGAGGAAGAAAAATAAAGTGCATAAGATTTGCTGATGATATGGCTTTGCTAGCAGAAGATGCGATGACACTGAGGAACATGCTGATGGAACTGAATGATAAGTGCGAGGATTATGGGATGAAGATAAATATAAATAAGACAAAGGCCATGATTATAGGAAAGAAACAAAGGAAGATAAACATGAAGATTAAAGATGAGGCCATTGAGCAAGTGGAGAGCTTCAAATACTTGGGTTGTACTATCAGAAGTAACATGAACTGCAGTCAAGAAGTAAAGCAGAGGATAGCAATGGCAAAAGAAGCTTTCAACAAGAAGAGAAGCATTTTGTGCGGACCTATGGCAAGAGAAATAAGAAAGAGGCTAGTGAAGTGCTTTGTGTGGAGTGTAGCATTATATGGTGCAGACGTGGACATTACGACGGAATGAGGAAAAGCGACTGGAAGCTTTTGAGATGTGGATATGGAGAAGAATGGAACGTATAAAATGGACAGACAAGGTAAGAAGTGAAGATGTGCTAGACAGAGTGGGTGAAGAACAATGCTGGAACTCATAAAGAAGAGGAAAAGAAATTGGATTGGCCACTGACTAAGAAGAAACTGCCTGCTAAAGGATGCTCTAGAAGGAATGGTCAACGGAAAGAAAGTTAGAGACAGAAAAAGACATCAGATGATAGACAATATTAAAATAAATGGTTTGAATGTAGATACAAAATGGAAAGCTGAGTCAAGGAAAGAGTGGAGAATGCTGAGTTTGCAGTGAAAGATCTGCTCTTGCGCAGAACACTATGAATGAATGAATGCTTCGTATAAAGAGTTTGTGTTCCAAATTTCTGGTAGATATGTTTAATAGTTCAGAAGATACATCGATTTCTAACTGCTCTATGCCAAAATATAAGATTCGGGATATTGCAATCGAAGTCTAGCATCCATGGAAGAGTAAATCTTACTTCCATTATCTGGAATTCTGTAGGTTTTCTTAGCGCTGCCACCTCTCTTTCACCAACATGGTTTATGCATTATTCATTCTTTTTCTCCAGAATAAGGAAAAAATCTACATAATTTACAAAACATGGCAAATTTTACAAACAGCTCAACATCATGGAGGCTTGAGGTTTAAAACCCAAAGCGCTGGAAGTTTAAAAATAGTCTCAACCTCTGAAAAGGTCAGAGATCTACACAAAATGTCATACGTTGAAATTCCACACATAGGCTATCACATTGTATTTTAAAGGGGAAACAATTTTTAAGTTTTTTGTCTTTTTTCACGACTATTTAACTCATGCCCCAAATGGCAGTCAATGACCAATCATAGTTCATTGAATTTTGATTTACAATCAATCACAGTCGTTTTTCACCTCGATTTTATCACTTTAATTTTATCGCTTTAATTTTATCAAGTGGCTCCCGGATTGTATATATAGTGCACGAATGTAACCAGATTCTGCTTGCGAGATACAATAGAAAAACATTCGTAGCAATTGATTATACCATAAAAAAAAGAAACTGCTGTTTACACTTTCTTAAACGTATTATTTCCCAGGAATTAACGTTGCAGAAAATATAATTAACATATTTACATCATAGGACATAAAAAAGTAATTAATAGCCTGTAATTATGTGTTTCATTGTTTTCCCCCGCTAGGGTGCATTCTTACAATATTGCGATTCTATTTGGAAATAAATATGATCTGGTTGCAGTGATGAACAAATTAAATCATAACGTTTCTCATTTGTTTTCAAACATCGCCGTTCACATTAAACATATAAATATTTTAAAATAACTATATTGAAATAATGAATTGTGAGTAAACAGCTTAATTTTTATTCGTTAAATAGTCCTAACAAATGCCACTCTTGATTTCCAAATTATCTAGATAAATTCACTCGTCACTTCGGTAATTTATCGATAATAATTGGAAATTACTCTTGGCATTACTTATGATAAAATAGGCTATACTCTTTATTGATACTTTTTTTTGCTGGATTTGAGGTTCGTGTGTTCCTAATTTCGGCGGATTTATAGCGAAGAAAATATTTGGGGACAAGTTTCTTTTGATAAAATAGTTAAAATGTGTTGTCTCTGTGACATAGAGATGTTTGCAGCGTTAAATAATTTCCAAATATTTTTAAGGATATTCTCAATTTCTGTAGTTATTCCTGTATCTAAAGTGATTTGTCGCCAGAGGTCTCTGTCTAATGCATTTTCTTCCCTATGATCCTTATTTCCATACATGTTCTTACGCCATCCATCCTTTTTTTCCCCTCTTCCCTTCCTTCCTCTAGCCTTCCATTTAAGTACTTTCTTTGGTATTCTCTCCTCTTCCATTCGTATGATGTACCCATACCACCTCAAACGCCTTTCTTCTGTTTTATAATCCAGCTTTATTCTCTATAGATATTTTAGCATAGTATATTTTTTCTATGTCCACTGATGTGGGGTAGGGTCGTTTCTTGTACGCAGCGGGCTCGGGTTCGCTCACCGGTCGGGACATGTCTCCTGGGTTATGGTATTTTTTTGGGGTTCTTCCTCGCCTGTAAGAAAATTACAGGAAACTTTAAGGCCTTATCGGTCTCCGAATATCATTTGGCCAGCATAATTATCATATTCGCCATGTTTAGTATAAATGTGTGTTAGGGTGGGCCGAAAAAAACTCATTTTTTTTATTTCGAAGTTGCAATAGCGCGGAAAAGTTGCGAATTATATAGCTAAAATAAAAGAAAAAATATCAAAATCGGTTGACATCTTCCGGTCGCGCAAAGGCTCTGAAGTTTGGCAAAATATGAAAAAAAAAAACTTAATTTTTGAAATCATTTATTTGTTTTTAATATCAAGTAGGTATTGCTGATCTTTGCTAAGCACGTTTATGTCTATCTGTGGGATCTGACATTCAATACTCTGGAAGTTATTTATAAAATACCAAAAATGCGTAAAAATATAACTTGTTCATTATTCTGGTAAATTTTGGAGCTTATGCGCGACCGGAAGATATAAACTGATCTAAACCAAATTAAAACACAATGTTTTTAGACTCTATTTGAAGATGTTACAAACTATTACATTACGAAAACATCTAATTAAAAAATTAAAGAAATAATCTCAAAAATGAGGGTTTTTTTTTCATATTTTGTCACACTTTAGAGCCTTTGCGTGACCGGAAGATGTCAACCGATTTTTATTTTTTTCTCTTCTTTTGTCTATAGTCTATATAATTCGCAACTTTTTCGCGCTATTACAACTTCGAAATAAAAAATGAGTTTTTTTCGGCCCATCCTAATGTGTGTGTGTGTATGTGTGTGGATGGCGTGTTTCATTCTAATGTTGTGCCCTGATATTGAACTGAGGCCCTTCACGCCCTTGAACGGTCAAAAAAGTATGTGTGTGACTCACAGTTTAAAATCCTTCTCCAGACACGTCGAGTCACTGTGTGGCACGTAAAAGTACCTATAAGATGACTGGTTAAAATGACTTTATGGAATTAATATATTTTCTTTAGAACGGAGAGCTTTCTCTTTGCTGCAGCCTCCAACCTGGAGGACCAGTAATTTTTCATCCAGATTGTATTCCTCTACTCTTTAATGAATCAACATTGAACTTGCAAGACAGGAACTGTTAGTTATGGTTAGCCATAGGTATTTCATTTCCCCGATATCGCCCATGTCTGGGAAGTATTCCCCTATCCACTGCCGGGAGAGTGATGATGTAGTACTATTGGTCGATAGCGAGGAGATACTAAAGGACAACACGCACACACTACTGAGTAACACTAAGAAACTGAGACTGGAAGTAAATATCAATAAAACTAACACACGTAGAAATACATTATATAATGGAAATGGACAGCTAATGAGAAATGAGGGAAATTTTGAGGAAGTGGATGAATTCAAATACCTAGGAACAATAATCACAAATAGGAATGAGATGCACAAAGAAATTAAACATAGGCTCAATTCTGGAAATGCATGCTATTATGCATTGCAGAGACTCTTGATGTCCCGACTCCTTTCAAAAAACGTTAATCTGAAAATATATAAAACTATTATTCTACCAGTTATATTATATGGATGCGAAACATGGACTCTTACTTTAAGGGAGGAAAGGAGATTACGAATATTTGAGAATAAAGTTCTTAGGAAAAGTTTTGGACCAAAGAGAGATGAACAGACAGGTGAATGGAGAAGACTACATAACAATGAACTACATGGTCTTTATAGGAAGCCAGATGTAATAAGAATAGTTAAGTCTCGTAGACTGCGATGGGCAGGACATGTGGCACGAATGCGGAATAAAATACGTGCATGGAAGCTTCTTGTAGGAAAACCAGGGGAGAAAACGCCCAGTTGGTAGACCAAGATTGAGGTGGGAGAACAACATGAACTATGATTTGAGGGAAGTAGATTATACAGGGAATAATTGGAAGATAGGGATGTATGGAAAGCTTATGTCCGCGCGACCAAGAACTTACGGTTTCGATAGTGCTAGTGAGTTCAGTTAATTACTATCGGGGGAGGCTTTCCCCCTCACGCGTCCAAATTATTTCCAAGAGTAAAATTAACAATCCTCTGGCGTCGCCATTGGTTTTAGCATAAAATATGCCTTCCATACAAATATTTTTTGCTAGAATTTTATCCACGTATTAAGCATTTTTCTGGTTCTGTTAGACTGTATATTATTCTCGATTTTAGTGTGATATTTTTAAAAATGGAACAACAAAGGATGTTACAAATTAGGTGATGCTGGCCAAGCTGATGATACATTATTACCCTCGTTTGCAGGCAAATTTAAATTTGTTTAGACTTTCCGCTTCCATGCGTATCCAACTTTACGACACAAGCTGTAAACAGAAATAATTTAATTGTACGTTGTAAAATGTATATGGTGTTCACTACACGTACAAACAACACCAAATGATGGCAATTCATAAATTATTTTGCGACTCCCAACATTTTATTGCGTGAGTTTAATTTCCCACTAACATCACAATTTACATAACCTTTATCGCTGTAAATAAAACGCATTCTTTCTTCGCGACTCTAACTTCATCTTAATTACTGTGAAATAACACTCTTCTAGGAATTCAATAGGCAAATTTCCTGTGACAGTAATAGAAATTAGATCCTAAACAACTGTAAAAGTGATAAAATAAGTTAAAATTCACCTTCTTAGGTAAGGGCTGTCGTCCTCAACTTATAACATATGTATGTTTTTTTGTCTGAAGACCTTTCAGAAACTCTATTCCATCTTCAGCAGGGCTTTCTTCGCTACATTACTTGATGTTCTCGGTGCTGGTCCTAATGTAGTGTTTCCCGTGACTGACAAAAGACCTGCTGAAGATGGAATTGTGATTCTGAAAGACCTTCAGACAAAAAAGCATACATATTTTATAAGTTCACGTAAGAAGGTACGTGTTAACTTTATTTTGTGACCATTCATCTCAACGCTTTTAAACAATGAATTTTATTAGTATTAATTCTACTGTAAAAGGTAGCGTGAAATTGTATAGGCCATAGGAGGTCCTTGGAGTAGTAGGAGGCTCCCACTTTTTCTAAACAATCGGCAATTGATGTCACCTGGGTTGTCAATCCTACGTGATGCCCATCTTTACCCCCAGAACAAGCGTCCGGTAGTTATTTCCGTTAATAATCATCTAGGAAGCTACTTACTTTATTTTATATCATTTTAATTTTATTATATTCTATGTTTTTGTTGGTATTAGCTAGTATTAGCTCACATCATCTTTGTATTTTGTTTAGTCTGTATTTTAATAATATCTTAAAATTGTAATGTGTACGTAATTTTTGTATAATTTTACTATTCGCTGGTTGAGTGGGAGAGAACGCCTTATGGCCTTAACTCTGCCAGCTAAAATAAATCATTATTATTATTATTATTATTATTATTATTATTATTATTATTATTATTATTATTATTATTATTATTAAAGATTGTGTCGAACGTAGGGCCATTGCACCGCTAGAAGATATAGTTCGCTTTAAAAATCCTGACCCACCGGGTCTCGAAACTTCGACTTTCCGGCTTGTAACGCAACACACATTTTTTTCTTTTTGAGACAAAAAAGTTTGTTTTTTGTTGCGCAGTGTATTTAGCAAAACCTATTGTAAGATGAAATGGAGAATGCCGATTGTTCGCACGTTCCATGCATGTGTGCAATGACAATTTGAGCTCCAATGTTTTAAAAATGTGAAGAAAAAAAACTACTAAAACCATTACACCAATGCCCCTTTCCGACTATCAATCAGTTTATATTTTCAGGGGCGTCTGATGGAGATGGTATCTTATTACATAAAAATCCTGAACTTACCAACGTGCAAGATGTATTTTGCTCATTGTCAAAAAGTAAATTCCAAATACAAAAAATGGTCATCTTTATTGTTCCTTTCATTTCTTTCGTTTCATTATGATCCTTTATTTCCCCAAAAGTCGAGCAGAATAGGTCTAAGGGATTGTAGCGTGAAGTTTCCAGTCACATGTATCCATTTTTGTTTGCAGAAGCAAACACGACCAATAACACAGAGCAACAAAAAAATAAACTTTTTTTGTCTCAGAAAGAAAAGCAAATACGTGGACACCGGCTGTGTAATAATAATAATAATAATAATAATAATAATAATAATAATAATAATAATAATAATAATAATAATAATAATAATAATAATAATAATTCACTGGCACTAGGTTCATGGCCGCTCGGACATAAGCTCTCCTTACTTCCCTATCGTGACCTAACGTTTTCCAATCATTCCCTGTAAGATCTACTTCCCTCAAATCATAGATAAAGTTATTCTCCCTCCCCATTCTTGATCTACCAACTGGGCGTTTTCCCTCTGGTTTTCCTACAAGAAGCTTCCATGCATTTCTTTCATTCCCCATTCGTGCCACATGTCCTGCTCATCGCAGTCTTCGATACTTAATTGTTCTTATTATATCTGGCTTCCTATAAAGACCATGTAGTTCACTGTTATGTAAGTCTTCTGCATTCACCTGTCTGTTCATCTCTCTTTGGTCCAAAAATGTTTCTAAGAACTTTATTCTCAAATACTTGTAATCTCCTTTCTTCCCTTAAAGTAATAATAATAATAATAATAATAATAATAATAATAATAATAATAATAATAATAATAATAATAATAATAATATAAAAATAACTAAAATAACACTGAGTAACAAAAAAATAAACTTTTTTTTTGTCACCGAAATAAAAATATGTAATTCTGATAGTATTTTTTCTCCTGAATTCAAATATGATATCGGTTTTTCTCCATCACGCAAGGTTTTCGAGAGACAGCAATTTATAATTTCAAACACTTTAATATTTTCTACATTCGTAACTACACAATATTCGAACATTC
Source organism: Diploptera punctata (assembly GCA_030220185.1). Taxonomy (NCBI): domain Eukaryota; kingdom Metazoa; phylum Arthropoda; class Insecta; order Blattodea; family Blaberidae; genus Diploptera; species Diploptera punctata. Next base: position 96,246 of record JASPKZ010008400.1, read on the forward strand.
GGACTCACCTAGAAAGTAAGAAATGACGATTTTCTGCTATATTTCGCCTGTGGAGCATCCTTCTTGATGGTCCAACAATAATCGGCCAGCATATTAGCATTCCATTTGCATTCATATCTCTTTTCCATAGCTGAAATCTCCTGAGTTAGCTCATTTGGTTTTATTTTACAATGGACAAATGGACGAAAAAACGTTTATTAAAAAATAATTATTTAAATCCATTAATTGAAATTGAAATAAAAAAACTGTGGGTGATGGAGAAATTCCGAATACATATTTGAAAACACGATAACAAACTGCATTAAGTACAACTATTGGTACTCATGAGACAAAAATCATGTTGACAAGTGTAATTTGCTTTGTGCAACTCTCGAAATTTATGCATGGCTAGTGCTTCTGATTCTTGGAAGTTTATTGATTGTATTAGAGCGGGTTTTTGTATTCCAAATCAACATTGGTAATAAGTATATATATATATATAATATATATATATCAGAGAACAATGTCTGGATCGACAATTCAGCACAAAGGAGCCGTATTTGGTGGGTATGAATCGAAAAATTACGTAACAATTTATCGCATACTTCGGGATTGCAGAATAATTCAGAATATAGGGTCGTACATGATCGTACCAGTCTGAAATTGAATAATTATCATCATCATGTCCCGCGCTGTAGCCGAGCGGTTAAGGCAGGAAGCCTTGGCGCAGAGCTACGGGACTTGCGCTGGTTCGAGTCTCCATGGAGGAAGAAATTTTCTCATGGTATTTCGGCCAGTATGGGACCGGTGCCCACCCAGCATCGTGAGGCAATTGGGTAGCTACAATAAGTAGCGGCTCCAGGTTGAGGAACCAGCTATAACGGCTAGGGGACTCGACATGCTAACCACATGTCACCCCTACACTGGCTGTTGATCATCTACCTCTGTGATTGATGCATGTGGATGTGAAGGACCAGCAGCCGGCTGGTAAAAGGGCAACCGCTGAAAAGTGGAAAGACCCTCAATCGGAATCATCATCATCATAGTACATTCGCCAATTTAGGCCATTTCTTGACCTGTTTCGGCCTCAAGAGAAACACCATCCAAAAGTCTTTTGAGTAGACGTCCTGGTCTTCTTCTTCCTGCAGGTTGATATCTTAACATTTGTTTGGGTATCCTGTGATCTTCCATTCGATGAACATGTTGCATCCATCTTGACTTATAATCAGAAATTTTGTTTTTAAAGGTTCCATGTGTAATTCTTCTAAGATGTCTTCATGTTTTTTTTTGTGATCTAGTAGTGTGTATCCTGCAGTCCTCCGATGATATCTCATTTCAGCAGATCTAAGTCTTTGTTTATCCTTGTGTTTCAACGTCCATACTTCGCTACCATACAAAAGAGTTGGAAGAGCCAGTTAATTGAATAATTATTATCCATTATGTGGTCTCGAGGTAGCGTGCTGCCTTGTCACGCAGCGGGCGTTCGATCTACGGTCGGGGCAGTTTTTCTGGGTGAGGTTTTTATCGGGGTTTTTCCTCACCTGTAAGACAAATGTCAGGAAAACTTTAAGGCCCAAACGGTCCCCGAAATCATATGGCCATCATCCTTATCATTATCATCCTTACCATTATCATTATCATAATCATCCTTCACCGGTGTGGAAAGCAACGGGAAGCTACCACACCTACACAATTCCCTAGTAAAGCTACAAGCATAGCATGAAAATGCTATGATTGTAGTGAAGGACCTGCCTTCGGGCAGAATTACTATGGATGGATTATTTGTTGCACTATTTCTCGACAAGTTCTAAAATGTGTGTTCTTTGGGAAATGTTGAACGGTTGGGAAATATTGAAAAGATGTGACAGGCGCCATCTTGACTAAGGTGATAGGTTTAATAATTAAAGGAGAGTGTTTGTTGTGTTCGGTCTCCAGGCAACATGAAAGCTGGATATTGATTTAGCGAGATGGACTACCGCCCGGTTCCCAGCTTCGCTAGAAGGTCAGATTAACACGCATGTCAATCAAATAGCATCTGTTACATGCTTCAATAACTGGAGGTCCCAATAAATTTTCAATTTCTCCTCAAACTCCTGGACAAAGCCACTCCTTTGCTGTCTATAGTGAAGCCAATACGCGACCAAAACAAGCACCTCATGGCTACAGACGTTATTGCAGAAAATATTATCATACGTATGCCACGAGTGATTTCCAAATTATCGATAAATTTGCGATGTCACGAACTGAGGAGTTAATTTATCTAGACTATCTAACTCATGCCCCATAGTGGAGAAAAAATGAAACACATCAAACTGTATAATAAGAAATTTCTGATGTCCTGTGGTGTAAATATGTCAATTATATTTTTCTGGAACCTGGGAAATAATACGCTTAAGCAAGTACAAACAGTGTTTTTTGTGGTATAATCAATTGCTACAAATGTATTTTTTATTATATCCCATAAGCAGTTTCTGATTACCTTTGTGCATTATATATACAATCTGGGAGGCACTTGCATTATAGGATTCTTACACCTTAATATATAAATTGTTATATTCAGTATATTTCTTAGAGAGTCAGTTAATGCAAAATAATGCTCTGACCTATTCAGAATGTTAAAAAGGAGAAGTTTTCTTTAATACGATAACATCAAACTGATAAAATCGAGGTGAGACACGACTGTGATTGGTTGTAAATCAAAATTAATTGAAATGTGATTGGTAATATTTTTCTTTCTGAGACAAAAAAAAAAAGTTTATTTTTTGTTGCTCTGTGTAATCAACGTTTACTGGTACAAATACGTTCCTTTGAATTCTACTTCCTAAAACAACCCTCGATTACTAATTTATTTATATAAGATCCAAGTCTTGAAGAAGCAATTCTTTACCCACGTTGTGGTGACATCTTGAAGCAGCTAACTCTCTTCATGCCCGATGTTGTAGTAACATTTTGAAGGAGGATTGGTGTCCCAAAAAGAATTACTGGTTCAGGTTGGGTTTGATTATCGGTAGAGCTGGAATCTCTTCTTAGGGTCGGAAGTTGGTACACTGGATAGGAAAACGCTTTAAAATCACTGAAAACTGTTTCTTGTAGAAATAATTGTAAATGTATTTACTATTTAATTTCCCAGCAGATCAAGTAAATATAGGTGGTATTATTCTTCACCGTCAATTAAAATTAAATTATTTTCTTTTCTTGAGTCAACTATTCTTCTTGTATTAAATATCACATTTTATCAGGAGAACTCTTATTGCTTCTATCTTTGTTGAAAGTTATATGCTGAATGACTAGTGTAATTCTGTTATAATTTTAAAGAACATTATTACATCACATGATTTTATATTTTAAATTCTATTGGTTAATATAATGTTTAAATTTGATTTGTTAAATCCAAAAAGTTAATTGTTTTAACATCCAATTAGAATTTAGTATACTTTTATTTAAAAATATGAAGTTAAGCAGGTGTTCTTATTACAGTTATAACAGAAAGCTTTATAATCCTGATAACAATGACTTAAAACAATTTTAAAAGCATTATTTACAAAGACTATTATGTAATACATATTCTTTAATTGTTACTGAGACATTTTTATTCAACAATGAACAACAAAGAATTATTTAGATGCTTTTCTTTATTTAAGTTATATTTAAATATTAAAACTACTACTTTTAGAAAACCACAAGGAATTCAATATAGAAACTCATATCGCCTTCGTTGACTTCATAAAGGCTTTTGACAAAGTAGACAGAAATATATTACTACAAATTTTAGCTGATGATAACATTCCACAACAATATATTACTAATATCTTCAACATCTATAAAGATAATGAAATCTCTGTTAAACAAGATGGCAAATTATCTTCTTGGAAAAAGATCAGCACTGGAGTAAGACAGGGATGTGGACTTTCACCGGTGCTTTTCATTATATACATGAATAAATTAATAAATGAATGGAGGAAAACACAACGAGGATATATACCCATCAATAGGAACATCAAACTTGATGCTATTCTGTCTGCAGATGATTTAGCTCTTCTGGCACTTTCCGAAAATGATTTGCAACGATCAATTTATAATTTACAAAAAATAGGTGCCAAATTTAATATGGAAATATCAATTAACAAAACTAAAATTATGGCATTTCATGGGAAGGACCCTATACAAAGTAAAATCTGTCTCCAGAATAAAATTTCAGAGAGATCTAATCAATTTAAATATCTTGGATATTATCTCTCTACCTGGGATGCAAAGGATATCCCTGAAAAAGTTACTAGTTATAATAAAAGTTTAGGAATTATTAATCAAGTTATGAAACCATCCCTTGTACAAAAAAACACCAGATTACGTTTATATAACACTTTGGCTAGACCAGTGTTGACCTATGGTAGTGAAGCATGGACACTAAAAAGACAACATGAAAGCAGAATAACGGCTTGTGAAATGAGATTCATGCGCAGAACAGCGGGTTACACCAGATGGGATCGGAAAAGGAACACCGATTCCGATTGAGGGTCTTTCCACTTTTCAGCGGTTGCTCTTTTACCAGCCGGCTGCTGGCCCTTCACATCCACATGTGTCAATCACAGAGGTAGATAGGAACACCGATATCTTAAAATAATTGAAGACTACGCCAATTTTGGAATATATTAAACGGTACCAACTAAATTGGAAACACCATCTTGAAAGAATGAGTTCAAATCGGATCCCCAAAGCTGTTTATAATTATATACCAAGAGGATGAAGATCACTGGGCTGTCCTATGTAACGCTGGAGGGAAAATTTTCTATAGGATCGTAACAGGCCTTGGCCTAATACTTGGAAGGAAGAAGAAGAAGAAGAAGAAGAAAGAAGAATTTTAAAGTATAAGATTATTAAATTTAACTTCCATATTTATTATGATATTAAAATCCTGCTATAGTCTCTGCTCATAATATTGTCTTTATCTCTTTCTACCAGTTCATTGCATTTCCACATAATGTATTAGTGAATGTAATGGACATGCGATGACTGTATTGCTATGGATTTTAGACACAGATATACTAGCGAGAACGGTGCATGCACATTAATACGGCCGGTGCACAATCATCGATCGTTTGGTTCACGGTCAACATTGAACCTATTAACATAGTCAATGAAATGCACCGTGCCCCATTCAAAACTCACACATTTTGATTAATCATAACTCTCAAAGTATGCGGAATTATGAAATGAGGTTGGTATTAAAAGAAAGAGAAACTCAAACAATTTTCGTTTTCATTCTTCTTCTTCCTTTCCAGGATTAGGTCAATACGACCTGTTCCGGTTTCAAGTTCATCGTTTCCTGAGCCGTCCCAATGATCTTTTTCCATGTGGTTTGTAGGCGTTGATATTTTTGATTAATCTTGTATTGTACATTCTGTCTAAATGTTCTTTCCATTGGTATTTGTGCTCGTCTAGTTTATCGAGTATTGAAAATATCTCCAGTTCATTTCTTATTGATTCATTGTGTAATCTATCCATGCGTGTACATCCTTTTACGGATCTTAAAAATTTCATTTCAGTGGCTTGAATGTGTGAGGTATCTTTTTTGTAAGTACCCAAGATTCAGATCCATATAAAAGAACAGGAACAGCCATAATTTTATAAAACCTGAGCTGAGTTTCTCTTCGAGTCTTTCGGAGGGTTCTTCTTATGGTGCCACACATCATTTGATACTGGTTTAATTGATTGTGTATATCCCAATCGTAGCTATATGTTATATCTGAACCAAGATAGTTAAAGTGTGCTATCTGTTCTATTATTTCATTATTGATTACTGTTTTTGCTCTGACTGGAACTTTGCCCTGAAAAGCCATAATTTTAGTTTTTGAAGTTTTCATTGTTGCAGTTAATTTATCTGTCGCATGTTGGGCAATAATTACATAAAACAAAATCACTCTACTGGACTTGTTCCTCTGGGGGTATGTAAAAGACCGTGTGTTTGCGACTCCAGTACAAGATCTTCTTGATTTACGAACCCGTATCCTTGACACAATTGCAACAGTGCCAATGGACATGTTGGACAGAACGTGGCACGAAATCGAATACAGACTTGATATTGTTAGTGCTACTAATGGTGCACATATAGAGGTGTTTTAGTGTGTGGCAATGAAAATTCTTTGAGTTTCTGTTTCGTTTAATACCGCCCTCATTTCATAATTCCGCATACTTTGTTAGTTGTGATTGATTAAAATGTAAGACAATGGCAGTGCATATTATTACTTATGGATCCGAAACATGGACAGTGACAACACAACAATCTGCCAGAATACAAGCTGCTGAAATGAGATTCCTCAGACCAATAGCAGGATATCAAAGAACAGACAAAAAACAGAACACAGAAATAAGACAACTAAAAGTAGAGGAATTAAACACAATAGAGAAATACAGAACAAACTGGAAAGAACATTTGGCAAGGATGACAGAGAATAGAATACCAAAAGCAGCATACAGCTATTCACCACGAGGAAGAAGTTTGGGAAGACCAAAGAAAAGATGGAAAGAGCAACAATTTGGAGCCGGAACAGGCTAGTAAATAAGCCTAAACCATGAAGAAGAAGAAGAAAATGTGGGAGGTTTTTATAGGACACCCTGTATATCTGTCTTCTGGAAAGACTACATTCAATTTACCTTAATAGAGGAGTTTTACAGCTTATCCGTGGATCCAGTGATCCATTTCTTAAATTGGGGCACCTGGAAGGCGGAGTTACGTTACCCTGATGATATGATGGGTGATAAATGATAATGAAGCGCCAGGAGAGTTCTTAACCTGAACGTAATCTAAATTCCAGATCATGGGAACCACGAGAATAATTCCCTTTACAGAAAAATTCCTGTGGTTTGACCGGGAATCGAACCCGGGACATCATGAACTGTAGTCAGAAGCGCTGACCACTAGCCCATAAGGTTGGTCTTATCATTTCTTCTTCTTCTTCTACGCATGAAAGCTAGCAGCTTGTTGCGTGTTCATTCACTACAGGTCCGGGTTATGGTGACATCTCTTTGAGTATTTGAGAATTTTACATCTAGGAAGTGAGTTACTAGCCCTTCTTCTTGGATGGGTATCTCTTTTAGTCTGGACCTTCTTCCATGACCTGCCAGGAGTGGGAGGCCACGCTACCGCCTGTGAAGCTCATGGAGTCATTAGGACTCACACCACGTCAAGGTAGAGATACCGACGGTGGGGTACATGACATCATATATTCCCTCATACCATGTTGTTCTACTTCTCCCCCTCTTCCTTCTGCCTGGTACCATCCAATCAATTTGGCAACTCAGACATATATAAGTCTATGTTTTTTCCGAATCTTTTACTGAATCATGTACTGTAATCTTAAATCCATTTGTTTAAATTTGTAAGACATTTATAAGTTTTATTTACACACGTGTCTTCAATGTCACAAATGAATCCTTACTCCAAATATTGAACGCATTTTATACCCAAAAGTAACTTAGATGCAAGAGTGTATTTTATTTACTAAAAAAGTATCAATATTAGCGCTATTCTTATGTAAACAATCTGTTGACAAGCGCCAGTTCTGAATTACATACGGATGACGTATTTGCATTTTGAAAGACTCTGTTTCAAATCTCAGTGCCCATCAATATGAGCTAGTTTCATTCTTAGTTTTCTTGAATCGTTTATGTAAATATCTAGCTTTTATATTTCTTCACTTCTCCTATTACATTTACCTAAAACCGGCCAGAGGCCGCACGCCGTAGCGTAGTGGTTAAGACACTATGCTACAAGTCGGAAAATCGAGGGTTCTAGTCCCGGTGGGGTCAGGATTTTTAAACTGAGCCAAACCTTCTAGGGACACTATGGTCCTGGAGTCGACTCAGCCTATAAAGGAAATGAATACCAGACGCTTGTTCTGGGGGTAAAGGCGGCCGTCACGCAGGGCTGACATCAAGTGCCGATTGTTCAGAAAATGTGGGAGCCTTAACCTTCTACTACCCCTAGGGCCTCCTGTAGTGGATCACTTTTACGGTGTCTTATAAATATGTTAAAATTATCTAAATGGTGGTGATAAACACCATTAAAATCGGTCAAGTAGTTTCGAAGTCCATTTTGTAGGAAAACCAGAAGGAAAACGTCCAGTTGGTAGACCAAGGATGAGTTGGGAGAATGACATTAACTATGATTTGAGGGAAGTAGATTATATGGAAAAAATTGGCTCAGGATAGGGATGTATGGATAGCTTATGTTCGCGCGGCCATGAACCTACGTGTTCGATAGTGCCAGTTAGTTAGTTAGTTTTGAAGTCCACACAAACTTCCAGACATTCATTTTTATATACAGGGCAATTCAGAAGGAAGAAAAGACTTCAAACATTTATTTCTTCCAACAATAACAAAATAATGGTACGGACATGTCCAGCGAATGGAAGAGGATCGGCTACCAAAATCTGTTTTGGAATGGAAACCTGATGGCGGACGAGGCAGAGGAAGACCTAAAACCTCCTGGAGTCAGGGAATATATTTATATATGAAGGAGAAACATCTACAACCAGGAGATTGGATGGACCGACAAAATAGGCTATTAGGAATCGGACGATGTCAAAGACATTAATCAACCGATGATCTATCTACTACAAAAAATAGAAACACAATTCCAACGTTCCTGCAAAGAGAAAAGTTTGAAGTTCCGATCACGTCAAGTGAAGATCCTAGGTCAGTTATTGAACATGAAGGAGATTCGCCGAAGATTAAAGTCTTCTGTGGCATATCTGTAAACAAAGTTTCTGGACAGTTCTTCTTTTTGGAGAAAACGCTGACAGGAGTAATCTTTCTAGACGTGCTTGAAAACTGGCTATTTCCTCAACTTGAAGATGATCCAGGTGACTTCATCTTTATGCAAGATGGTGCCCCGCCTCATTTCTCCAACCACGTCCGACGTTACCTGAATAACACCATTCCAGGCATTGGATTGGAAGAGGTGGAACAGAAGATGAACTTTATCACCGGTGGCCTCACAGGTCACCAGACCTAACCTCGTGTGATTTTTATTCGGGGGTTACGTAAAAGACCGTGTTTTTATCCTCCTTATACCTGAAAATCTGCGACATTGATTTGTTTAAGCTGTGAATTCGATAACTAAAGACCAGCTGATTCGTGGGTGGCAAGAAGTGAGCTACCGTTTTGGTATTTATCGTGTAACACATGGTGCTCATATTCTTCTTCTTCTTTCCAAGTATTACGCCAAGGCCTGTTACGATCCTATAGAAAATTTTCCCTCCAGCGTTTCATAGGACTGCCCAGAGATCTTCGTCCTCTTGGTATATAATTATAAACAGCTTTGGGCATACGATTTGAACTCATTCGTTCAAGATGGTGTTTCCAATTTAGTTGGTACTGTTTAATATATTCCAAAAATTGGCGTAGTCTTCAATCCTTTTAAGATATCAGTGTTCCTTTTCCGATTCCATCTGGTGTAACCCGCTGTTCTGCACATGGGTGCTCATATTGAATGCATAAAATGTGAAATTTTAACTTTTCTCTTTCCAGGAACGTTGGAATTGTGTTTATATATATATATTTTTTTTTAGTTTGGAAGAAATAAATGTTTGAAGTCTGTTCCTTCTTTCTGAATGAAGATTAATGCGTACATTAGTTTTTTTCTACAACATGTCTTCATTCTAAAAATATAAAAGGTCTGAAGTCGTCGTTATTTCAGATTGTAGAGAAGTAATGAAATGTTTGTTGGTCTGTTTATAGACTCATTCAGTGAATAAAGTAGTTTTGTAAATTAAAGGGAAGTAATTCGTGATGAAACACAGTGCTTGGAGGCGTTGGAATAATCAACTGTTGGAACTGGAATGAACAGGTCATGGATTGGTTAAGGGCGGTTACATCGAGCCTTCGACAGTCTTCAGACGTTACAATCAACGTTGACTCAAGGTTGTAGATGACATTATGGATCATTTCTACCTACGTGTTGTCGTTTCGTCACCTCTCATGCCTCTTAGTAGCAAATACAGCTATTATAGTATACTTTGTATACAAATTCGGATGTGAAATGTAATAAAATCAGTGAGGCTTAAATCCTAAAGAATAACAATGGCATTTTCCCTACATTACTTAATTGTCTAGTTATTACTGGAGCTAAAATTAAACCGGATTAAACTAGATGCCATATAAATAATTGAACTCTGTCCAAACAAGAACTTTATTTGCTCCTTTACAGTACAGTAAAAGCTCCTTATTAGCGGGGGATATGTTCCGCAAATATGCCGCGAATACAGAAACCGCGAATATGGAATGGTAATTTGTATGGGTATATAGGGGATACGTTCCAAGGTTACAGAATAAAATAAAAATTATCATAAGTAACGCCACGAGTGATTTCCAAATTATCGATAAATTCACGACTCACGAAGTGAGGACAGAATTTATGTAGAGAATTTGGAAATCAAGAGTGGGATTTGTTAGGATTATTTAACGAATAAAATTAAGTTGTTTGAACAGAAATCATTATTTAAATATCCATCCATAGTAATTCTGCCCGAAGGCAGGTCCTTCACTGCAATCATAGTATTTTCATGCTATGCTTGCAGCTTTACTAGAGAATTGTAGGTGTGGTATCTTCCCGTTGCTTCCCACACCGGTGAAGGATGATGATGATGATGATAATGATAAGGATGATGATGCCATATGATTTCGGGGACCGTTTGGGCCTTAAAGTTTTCCTGACATTTGTCTTATAGGTGAGGAAAAACCCCGATAAAAACCTCACCCAGGAAATCTGCCCCGACCGGGGATCGAACCCGGGCCCGCTGCGTGACAAGGCAGCACGCTACCTCAAGACCACAGCATTTAAATATAGTTATTTTAATATATTTATATACAATAATGTAAATCTTTATATATATATATATATATATATATATATATATAAATAATTCATCAGTTATGCTCTAAATCCATTAGGCGTATGAGTTAATCAGAAACGAACATTAGAAATTGCTGTAGCGGTCGCAATTTTCAATGTTTCACATAGAAACTCGGTATGTACTATTAAAATAACCGATGTAGTTATTATCCAAAAATCAGCGAAATTCGAGCATTAGAAATAGGGTTTTCCTGAAATCCAAATTAAAAATTGACTCAAGAAACCGCCATGGTTCGTAGCTATATATATGTTATAACTATATTTTTGACATTTGACAATGAACGCAAATATGATATGAAAAGAAAAATGAATGCTTGAGTCGGGATTTGAACCCGAGTCTCTAAACTATGTAGGGTTTAGCGTATTGCCTTTATTTCCAAATGTCAAACATATAGTTATAACATTTAAATATACAAGCGTTACTGCTATAAAGTAAATATTCTCTTTAAAAATTTGCATAACTGTTATGTTAGCCACTAGATGTCAGTCGGAATAATTTCTGCTACCTCTTGTGTGAATTGAGAATACTACATGTACAAGAAAAATGTATGTGCTGTAATACTTGGGTAGCTCAGGTCGTTAGAGCGCTGAACGTACAGAGTTTAGAGACTCGAGTTCAAATCCCGACTCAAGCATTCATTTTTCTTTTCAATATATATATATATATATATACTTACTTACTCACTGGCACTATCGAACCCGTAGGTTCATGGTCGCGCGGACATAAGCTCTCCATACATCCCTATCCTGAGCTAATGCTTTCCAATCATTCCCTGTATAATCTCCTTTGGCATGGGTTCCCTGAAGTAGTCCCCGCCCGGAGATCCGAATGGGGGACTATTTGAGCTCCGGAAAATTTTACCCCAGTTGAACCCATGTCCGCATTTCTTGACGGTTGTATTTTTACCGTGAAAGATCGTCACTCTTTCGCCCAAGGTACTTTTTTCGTCTGGCTTATCACCTTCGACCAGTCCGGCATGGGTAACCCTATCGCCAGCAATGCTACCGCCGGCATAGCTCTCAGGATCATTTAAGCACGCAAACCACTCCACCACGACAAGGTAAATATACCATGGAGGGCCCTTAGTCTACCAGCCGGCTGCTAGCCTCACATCCACATGTGTCAATCACAGAGGTCGATGATAATCAGCCAGTGTAGGGGTGACATGTGGTCAGCATGTCGAGTCCCCCAGCCATTATAGCTGGTTTTCTCAACCTGGAGTCACTACTTATTGTAGCTACCAAATGCATCACGATGCTGGGTGGGCACCGGTCCCATACTGGCCGAAATACCACGAGAAAATTTCTTCCCACATATATATATATATATATATATATATATATTAAATTAACCCTGGTGAAGTGGAAGAGAAGACCTTACGGTCTTAACTCCACCAGGTAAAATAAATAAATTACCAATGTATCACATAAGATACATAAGTTTACTGAAACAGCATAACGGATGTTTATGGAAATTTGTAAATATCTATTAAACTACTTATAAATAAATATAATTATCAAACCACGAGGTATCTAAAAAGAATTACGATATAAGTGTATAATACTTTTTCTTCTCATTCAATTAAAACTGAAAAAAGGTATTTCCTTTATATAGGCTTGGTGTTTTATATTTCACAGGTGCTGATGGTTTTAAATTGAACAAGAATCTTCTGTCAGTTAGAACTGCATTGCTCTTCCGGTCTGGATAAACCACTTCAGTAGGTAAGTCATTTTATTATTATACGTTAACAGTTTTCGCTAAATTAAAGCAGGATTTTAATATCATAATAAATATGGAAGTTATAGTTAATAATTTTGTATTTCAAAATTCTATTAATATTAAAATATAACGTAAATAAAGAAAAAAACATCTAAATAATGCATTGTTGGTTATTGTTGATTAAAAATATCTCAGTAACAATTAAAGATATTATGTTACATAATAGTCTTTCTTAATAATGCTTTTAAAATTGTTTTAAGTCATTGTTGTCTGAATTATAAAGCTTTCTGTTATAACTGTAATAAGAACACCTGCTTAATTTTATATTTTTAAATAAAAGTATACTAAACTCTGATTGGAAGTTGAAACAATTAACTTTTTGATTTAACAAATCAAATTTAAACATTATATTAACCAATAGAATTTAAATATGACATCAGGTGATGTAATAATGTTCTTTAAAATTATAACAGAATTATACTAGTCAGTCAGCATACAACTTTAATCAAGGATAGAAGCAATAACAGCTCTCCTGATAAAATGCAATATTTAATACAAGAATAATAATTGATTCAAGAAAAGAAAATAATTAATTTTAATTGACGGTGAAGAATAATACCACATATATTTATTTAATCTGCTGCGAACCTACAAAGTGAATAAAAGTGAAATTATTTCTACAAGAAACAAATGTTTATGATTGTGAAGTGTGTTCCTATCCTGTGTACCAACTTCTGACCCTAAGAACAGAATCCAGCTCTACCGAAAATTAAACCCAACCTGAACCAGTAATTCTTTTTGGGACACCAATCCTTCAGAATATTACTACAACATCGGGCATGAAGACAGTTAGCTGCTACAAAACATCACCACAACTTGGGAAAAGAATTACTTCTTCAAAATATATTAATACGTATTAATGTAAATTATTTCTGAGCACCAGACGCTTGTTTCTGGGGGTAAAGACAGCCGTCACGCAGGGCTGACAAACCGCACTTGATGTTGAGAGAGTCCGGAGTTTTAGGGTCCCGTTTCGAGGGTTCGTTGATAAATATACCGTCAAACACAAGAAATAAAAAAAGGGCTGACAAACCGGCTGACATCAAGTGCGGATTGTTCAGAAAAAGTGGGAGCCTTAACCTCCTACTACCCCAAGGGTCTCCTGAGGCCTGTAGTGCGATCACTTTACTTTTTTTTTTACAATAGAGTTTACATTTTTTTTTTCAGAGACAAAATGTTCACTTGACAGGGTGGTGTTACGTGTCGGCTATTTTTATTTTCTAATTTTAGTTGAAGTTATTACGTGTTGGTTGCGTGTCAGGCCTAATGTTAATCTTATAAATAAATGATGGAGGTTGCACCAAGAATATAGGCGTTAACGCGTGTGTTGCAATTAGTTATCACCACAACTCATGTTTCTTATTACTTTGCGAATATTTAGATTCTGTCGGGACAAATGTTCAGTTTTTTCGTTCCCAAGAGAAATAAATCCATGGATTATGTGTCTATGACAGAACAAAAGGAAAAAAACTAACTCATATATGAAATAATTTTACATATATAGGATGTTATTTGCGGATGACCAGATAATAATTGCTCAAGAATATGAACACATGGAGTTTATGTTCAGAAAATTATTGGACGAATACGATAACTGGGGTTTGAAAATAATTTAGAAAAAACATTTTATATGGGATGTGGAGCGGAAACCGAAGTTTTGATATTAGAAGATGAAAAGGGGTATATTAGAGGATGTGAAGAATTTGAGTATCTGGGTGTAAAATTAGATAAAGAGGATAAACAAGGAAGTGCTATTAAGAACAGAATAAATAAAGGTAGAGCAATAACAGCAATGATGAATGGAGTCTTATGGAACAGCCATATAACCAGGAAAAATAAGTTACAAATATATAATTCAATAGTGAGAAGTACTGTCACATATGGAGCTGAAGTTTGGAAATTCAACAAAAACTTATGTCGATGGAAATGGATTTCTTGAGGAGAGCAGCAAGATGTTCAAAAATTAGACAAAGTACGAAATACTGTCATAAGAGGAAAAAATGAATATTGGTTATTCAATAGTAGATTATATACGGTATAAGCAATTAAATTGGTATGGACACGTACGACGAATGCAAGAAGAAAGATTACCCAGGAAAACATTGGAATGTTTTCCACCTGAAGGAGGAGGAGGAGGAGAGAAAGACCTCGAAACTCGTGGATGCAGGAAATAACAACTGGAATGAGAGCAAGAGGACTGGAGGATATGGATTGGATGGAGAGAGACGCGTGGAGAAGAAAAATAAAACTTTAGGCACAGAAAGATGTGTAAACATTAAAATTCTGTATATAAAAATCTAGGATGCAATATCTCATATGAAGAAGAAAACGACGTAAATGCAAAAATATCTAAATTTTTAAGAATTTTAGGGTTAATAAATTCTATCTTCAAGCCACAGTTAGTCAAAAAACATTCAAGACTAAAAGTGTATAAAACACTGGCTCTTCCAACTCTTTTGTATGGTAGCGAAGTATGGACGTTGAAACAGAAGGATATACAGAGACTTAGATCTGCTGAAATGAGATACCTTCTGAGGACTGCAGGATACACACTACTAGGTCACAAAAAAAATGAACACATCTTAGAAGAATTACACATGGAACCTTTAGAAAACAAAATTTCTGATTATAAGTCAAGATGGATACAACATGTTCATCGAATGGAAGATCACAGGATACCCAAACAAAGGTTAAGATATCAACCTGCAGGAAGAAGAAGACCAGGACGTCCACTCAAAAGACTTCTGGATGGTGTTTCTCTTGAGACCGAAACAGGTCAATAAATGGCCTACATTCGTGAATGTACTATGATAAAGATATATGAAGTAAAAAGTTCTGAAGGAAATATTCCCTCCGGCTTTGAATGCACATTATTTTTAAAGAGCACAGTTAAAATTAATTATTTTTTATTTCTATTGATAACTAAATTTTCTGAACAGAGATAAGATATTATACAGTACGGATATCCCTCGCCCTAGACGAGCGGTATAAGGCATCATACCTTGCTGCAAAGCTTCGCAATTTCTCTGGTTTGAATCTCCATGGAATTTCGGTACCAATTCACAGTCGTGAGTAATTTGGATAACTATAATAAGTGGGGGATCCGATATGCTGACCACACGTCATCCTCTGTATTGACAGAATGATCATTGATCTATATGATTAACATATGGAAATATGAGACCAGCAGTCAGATGGTTGGCCAAGGTCCTTGTAGACCTGTCGCGCCAAGCAGTTTCAGTAAAGACACAATAATTTAAGTACTCTAACCTGTAAAAGACCAACCTAAAAGCTAACCTAACGGAATTTAAGCACTCTAACCTGTAACAGAACGCAACACCCGAAAATAAATACTAAGTTCTGAATTATTGAAGTATAACTGACACGTAAAATAAGTATTTTGCCAATTTAAGGGTTAACCATGTTTTACCGCTAGGGTGACTGAATCATTGTCTACTTCTGTGGTTGACACATGTGGTCTAGAGGCCAGCATCTGGCTGGAAGGCTTAATGTCGTTTACACAGTTCCTGCGTGACGGACTATTTTCTGACTTCTATTGAATAATAGAATAGATTTATTTAGCCTGGTGGAGTTAAGGCCATGTGGCCTTCTCTTCCACTCACCAGAACAAACATATGTTACATATAAATACAAAAAAATTACAATAATAGTCAAACTAAACAATTAATTATCTGTCAAATTGAATAATAATGAAAATAATGTCTAATAATACAATGAAATTAAATACAATTAAAATTAAATAAATGATAGAATGAATACAGGAAGGAATGACAGCTTGAATCTACTCTACATAAAAAGAAAAGAAAGAAAAAATAAAAAGAAAGTTATAAACTATAATGAATTAATCTATCGCTTGTTGTATAAGACATTAGGTAAATATATTCACAAATCTTAACGCCATTCTTATTGAATAATGAAAAAACAAATTATTATTTTTTTTAAAGTAATATTAGTGAGTTGTTTCTGTTAACAATTTTATTTTCAATTTGTTTCCGAATGATTGTAAAGTTTGGCAGTCTCTGACATAGAGTGGAAGGGAATTCCATGTTCTAGCAAGAGAAACTAAAATATTTCGAATAATAGGTAGTATGATGAGGAGGGATATAAAGGACACTGTGCTCAAGGGATCGGGTATCTAATTGATGTGTATCAGAGAGTCTAGTGAAGCGGTGTGATAAATAATAAGGTAATGATGTGTGTAATATGTTATAGAGAAGGCTAGGGAATGGATGGTTCTACGATCT
This sequence comes from Diploptera punctata, assembly GCA_030220185.1. Classification (NCBI taxonomy): domain Eukaryota; kingdom Metazoa; phylum Arthropoda; class Insecta; order Blattodea; family Blaberidae; genus Diploptera; species Diploptera punctata. The sequence continues at coordinate 113,182 of JASPKZ010008400.1, forward strand.
TGTAGACGAAGCCATGACAATTGTTCCAGGGATGGTGTAACGTGATCAAATCTCCGTATACCATAAATAAAACGTATGCAAGAATTATGAACACGTTGAAGTCTTTGGGTAAGAACAGTATTTAGGTCAGTAAAAAGAGTATTACAATAATCAAAATGGAGCATTCCAAGCCCATTCTAAATGTTTGACTATTTTCAGAATGCCAAATTGTTCATGTGTTGGCATGATATTTTTAATATAAAATATTGGGGGAAAAACAGGGACTGTGATAATAATAAACGTAAATTACTCTCATTACTTACTTACTTACTCACTGGCACTATCGAACCCTAGGTTCATGGCCGCGCGGACATAACCTCTCCATACATACCTATCCTGAGCTAATGCTTTCCAATCATTCCCTGTATAATCTACTTCCCTCAAATCATAGTTAATGTTATTCTCCCACCTCATTCTTGGTCTACCAACTGGGCGTTTTCCCTCTGGCTTTCCTACAAGAAGCTTCCATGCAAGTCTTTCATTCCCCATACGTGCAACATGTCCTGCCCATCGCAGTCTACGAGACTTAACTGTTCTTATTATATCTGGCTTCCTATAAAGACCATGTAGTTCATTGTTATGTAGTCTTCTCCATTCACCTGTCTGTTCATCTCTCTTTGGTCCAAAAATTTTCCTAAGAACTTTATTCTCAAATACTTGTAATCTTCTTTCCTCCCTTAAAGTAAGAGTTCATGTTTCGCATCCATATAATATAACTGGTAGAACAATAGTTTTATATATTTTCAGTTTAACTTTTTTGAAAGGAGTTGGGACATCAAGAGTCTCTGTAATGCATAATAGCACGCATTTCCAGAATTGAGCCTATGTTTAATTTCCTTGTGCATCTCATTCCTGTTTGTGATTATTGTTCCTAGGTATTTGAATTCAGCCACTTCCTCAAAATTTCCCTCATTTGTCATTAACTATCCATTTCCATAATATAATGTAGCCTATTTCTATGTGTGACCATATATTTAGTTTTATTGATTTTTAATTCCAGTCCTAATTTCTTAGTGTTCCTCAATAGTGTGTGCGTGTTGTCCTTTAGTATGTCCTCGCTATCGGCCAATAGTACTACATCATCAGCATAAACTAACAGAAATTACTCTCATTACACTCAAAAAAACATAATGAGATTTTTGTAGGAACAAATAAAAGTGAAATAATGGAGTAAGGTAGTAACATTAAGGAAAATTACTGTTTACTGTAAAATGTTAACTACTTACGAAAAATTGTACGTATTTTGTGTTGAAGTTATTAGAATAGAGTAGCTGAGCTTCAAGTGAAGGGTTCCTTCTCTTCTCGGAACTTAAGAAGTGTATTGCATAATTCATAGCGCTCTGTACACAGAAACAGCACCAAGTGATAATCGAATCCGAGACTTGGAACGTGTTTGTGAGACGCTTCCCCTGCATACGTAATAACACACACAAATGAATTTATGACTGCACGTATTTCATTCAATCCCCTGTTGTATTCACATTCTTCTCCTGACACATTCGTCAATTCTATCACAAATTTTGAAATTCATTAGGCCTATTTGTCAGGAGAGAATGTAAGCCTAACACGATAATATTCAACGATGTTGCCGAGAATCAGAGGATTATCATTTGAACGATGCGAGGTGAGCACCCGATGTCTAAGATATTTGTATATATACAGAGTGAACATTATTTAAACCGACAAACTCTGGGAGGTTGTAGGGGACACCAAAACAAATATTTTTCCCTAATGCCATTTTTTTCCTATGAGGATTATTTAAACCGGTAGAGGAAGATTTCTCTGGCGGCAAATTAATTAAACCAACAAACACTTTTGCATTTTTTATTACCAAGAGACAACACATTAACACAATTACTGAAATTACAGTAGAGGTTCAAAAATGCCTCCATTGACATGTATACAAAGGTTACACCGGCGGATCATGTTCTAACACGGGCAAAAACTCCAGGAGTATTGTTAATTGCTCCTGCTGCTGCTACTATCCGGGCAACGAGATCCTCTTCTGGTGTAACAGGAGTTGTGTAAACAAGGTTGCGCATGTCTCCCCACACAAACAAATCCAAAGGGGTCATATCTGGGGATCGAGCAGACCATGGTACAGGACCACCTCTGCCAATCAACTTTTCTGAAAATCGTTGGTTCAAGAATCGACGCACACGACGACTGAAATGTGCCGGCGCCCCGTCATGTTGGAACCACATGCGTTGTCTTGTAGGGAGGAATTCTGGCAATGCTCTGGCGAGAAAATTGTAATAGTGCCAGCCATTAAATGGCCTAGGTAGGAGATATGCCCCAATTAAACAGGCCCCAACAACACCGGCCCACACATATCAGTGTACTCACTCCAGGTGTATCGCTCCATTAGTAAACAGATACAATTCATTACTACACTGGTGGACAAAACAATTCCTACCATCAACAGCAGTTGCAGTCATGACAACTGAAGAGCGTAATACGCCCTCTACCGGTTTAAATAATCCTCATAGGAAAAAATGGCATTAGGGAAAAACATTTGTTTTGGTGTCCCCTACAACCTCCCAGAGTTTGTCTGTTTAAATAATTTTCACTCTATATATAAATGCATGAGTTGCTTGCTTGTTTATTTGTTCCTTTATTTCTTTCTTTGTTTGTCTGTCTGTCCTTTATTGACTCAGAAACTACTTGAACGAATTGAATGGGTTTTCACCGTCGTTTGTAGAATTGTTCTGTGACGATTAACGTATATAACGTTACCCTACGTGCTATAGGGTCGGAGCTAAAAAAAAAGTACATCGGTGCGCTAAAAAAGTGGCTATCTTTGGATATTTAAGTAGCTTACGCTGCCTAAACCATAACAAATACACAAAATTAACGTACACAGAATTTAATATCTCAAAAATCTACAAAAAAAATGTCCGAGACAGCATATGTCTATCTTTTATGGATAACTCACAATAACCATTTTTAGTATTTCATCTCATTGATGCCAAGAAAATCGGGATACGTAGATTCCCGGGCAACGCCAGGTAATCAGCACTGGGTATCTAAAAATAATTACGATATAAATTTATAATTACTTTTATTTTCACTTATTGAATCAAACATAAAACACATTTAATTTATTTAGTCGTACGTACCTCGGGTATTTGTTAGTATTTTAATAAAACTACCCTATATTCATTCGCGTGTCGTCATTCCAAGTCGGGTTCTTGATAGACGATTTGCAATCAGTGTAGGTTTTTCTAGGCGTTTCTCTCGATTTCCATGCCAAAAACTTTATTCCACTAGTTTTATACATTCATCTCACATATTTCGTTTCACCTGCTACTGTGACGCCTGGTCAGCCTGCATCCCTGTTTATTCAATAAGAACTCCATCTGACATTAGGCTAGAGACGAAGAGAGAATTCACTACCTTACATTCAAGCTAAGGGGCACGCCGTAGCGTAGTGGTTAATGCACTGCTCTACAAGCCGGAAGGTCGAGGGTTCAAGTCCCGGTGGGGTCAGGATTTTTAAACTGACCAAAACCTTCTGGCGGCACTATGGCCCTGGGGTCGACTCAGCCTCTAACGGAAATGAGTACCGGACGCTTGTTCTGGGGTAAAGGCGGCCGTCACGCAGGGCTGACAATCCGGCTGACATCAAGTGCCGATTGTCCAGAAAAAGTGGGAGCCTTAACCTCCCACTACCTCAAGGGCCTCCTGAGGCCTGTAGTGGGAATTCTTTACTTTACTTACATTCAAGCTAGCAAATACCCGGTATGTGTTGCTATGTCTAAATAAATTAAATATCTGTTTTTATTTTTATTTCAATAAGTTAAGAAAAAATTACGGGTTAATTTAATTGAATTGTATAGATTCCGGCGAATCAAACATGGCGGTCGCTAGAATTAGTTTTTAATTTCAGATTTCAGGTAAATCTCCACTTCCAATGACCGGGTTTCGCTGATTTTTGGACAATATCTACCACGGTTTATTTTAATAGCATATACTGAGTTTCGTTGTGAAACATAAAAAAGTGTATATGTCACCTTGATCAAATAATTGTTGTTATTCTCCCAGAGACGAAATTATTGAACAAGTATCCCACTTTAAATATTTAGGATGTGACATCAGCTATGGGTATGATAAAGATATTGAACACAAAACACATCAGTTTCAAGCTATTTGTGGTACAATAAATAGAACATTGAATAATAAAACCCATAAACAAACAAAATTAAAATTTTTATAAAACAATGGCTATCCCTGCCCTTTTGTATGGGAGTGAATCTTGGATTACCACTACCAAACAAGAAAGTAAAATCCAATCAGCCGACATGTAATTTTTAAGAAGAGTAAAAGGCTGCACTAGAATGGACCAGATAAGAAACGAGGATATCTGTGAAGAACTGCAGATCTACTCCATAAAAGAAAAGATATTTAACAACAAGATACAGTGGAAAGAACATGTAGAAAGAATGGAAGAAAGTAGATTACCAAATAAGATCTTCCATTATTTTCCAAGAGGAAGAAGAGATGTCGGACGTCCTCGGAAGAGATGGTCTTAGATCTATTAGTGAAGACGGAACAGGCAACTCTTGCCTAAACCAGGAAGCGAAGAAGAAGAAGTTATTCTCCCATCTCATTCTTAGCATACCAACTGGACGTATTTTTTCTGATTCTCCTACAAGAAATGTCCATGCCCCATTTGTGCCACATGTCCTACCCATGAGGTTTAACTCTTATTGCTGCTCTAGGATACAACAAAATAATTGATTAATATCTTGTGGCAAGTTAATGAGCTTCTTAGTGACATATGAGCGGTAGCCCATGTTCAGGCGGAACAAATTCAATCAACAGTTAATGAGATGATGCTATTTTAATAACAGTTCATTAAGCTTCAATTCAGCAGTTGACCGAGTCCGCAATTATAACAATTAACATAGCAGAGACACTCATTTTATATTATAATCTTCGTCATTATTTATTTGTGATTGCTTTACCTACAGCAGTTTTTCTGTAAGTCACGGTTATTGTTTGGTCTGTTAATTTCGGCGTTCACACTGGTGTATCGATTAGTTATTTCACATTGTCGCGATATGAACATTTTAAATTCAATGAGAGTAGTTCCGTACCCATAATCCAACTGATATTTAGACATCCGGACCCGTTCATCATAACCGCATATTACACTGAGCAAAAAAAAAAACTTTTTTTTTGTCTCAGAAAGAAAAATGTTATTCTGATAGTATTTTTTCCGCTGAATTCAAATATGATATCAGTTTTTCTCCATCACGCAGTTTCCGAGAGACAGGCATTTATAATTTCAAACACTTTAATATTTTCTACATTCGTAACTACACAATATTCGAACATTCGGACTCACCTAGAAAGTAAGAAATTACGATTTTCTGCTATATTTCGCCTGTGGAGCATCTCTCTTCATGGTCCAACAATAATCGGCCAGCATATTAAGATTCCATTTGCCTTGATATCTCTCTTCCATAGCTGAAATCTCCTGATGAAAGTGTTCCCCGTGCTCATCGCTCACTGCGCCAAGATAATATATGGACGAAAAAACGTTTATTAAGAAAATAATTATTTAAATCCATTAATTGAAATTGAAATAAAAAAAACTGTGGGTGATGCAGAAATTCCGAATACATATTTGAAAACACGATAAAAAACTGCATTAAGTACAACTATTGGTACTCATGAGACAAAAATCATGTTGACCGGTGTAATCTTTAAGTCAAGTTAGCGGCGAAGACTAGTTTCATCCAGGTAGCTGCGCTTTGGAACCTGCTAGTGGCTCCTTGGCAGCTAATTACATATTGGATATCCAGAAGGGCTTAATTGCATTAATCTATAGCTTATTTGGCGGCATTGGTGCTAATGTCCGCAGAGATCGTGTTGTTGGAGATATACGATCATGATCACCTGAGGCAGGGCATCGTAAACCACGCTGCCGTCAAGCCGAGAGTCGGAAATCAGACAGCATGGAATGAGCCACGCTACCCCAGGGAGAGCATTTTACTCATCTCTTGAGCCAGGCGATCAGTTGCGGGTGGAACCTGGTGAATATGTTTCTGTGGAGAGTACGCCGCTGTGGACAGCGCGACGTCCCACATTGCGTACAAATTCATTGAAATGATTGGACATAAAATCAAACACTTTGCTGACTTTATCTTGAGTTAATGTCCACCGCTGTGGTCTCGAGGTAGCGTGCTGCCTTGTCACGCAGCGGACCCGGGTTCGATCCCCGGTCGGGGCAGTTTTTCTGGGTGAGGTTTTTATCGGGGTTTTTCCTCACCTGTAAGACATGTCAGGAAAACTTTAAGGCCCAAACGGTCCCCGAAATCATATGGCCATCATCCTTACCATTATCATTATCATCATCCTTCACCGGTGTGGAAAGCAACGGGAAGCTACCACACCTACACAACTCCCTAGTAAAGCTGCAAGCATAGCATGAAAATACTATGATTGCAGTGAAGGACCTGCCTTCGGGCAGAATTACTATGGATGGATCTTGAGTTATGTCCGCAATGTAAGAAATCTGCGCAACGTTATGAAGAAGCTCGGAGATCCTCGTGTATCGGAGTGAACGAAAACATGAATTTGAGGCATTTATTTTGAATAATTTGAACCTTCCATTTTGTATACTTTGCGAGGATACCCCATGCCTCACATCCGTACAGCAGCATGCTGCGGATCACTGCTTTGTAGAGCGTAAGTTTGATCCTACGTAACAATGTTGGCGATTTGATAAATGAATATAAAAAGCAATAGCTGCATTTGCTTTATGTTGGATGTTCCGAATGTCAATTTTGAACGTAAGCTTGGAATCCAAATGGACTCCAAGATACTTGACTGAAGGTTCTAAGCGGAGTTGTTGAGAACCCAATTAAGTACGAGATGGGGAGGAGGAGAGACAGAAAAAGATAGAGAGAGAGAGAGAGAGAGAGGAGAGTACAATAATTAAAGTGTTAATCACTTATTAATGTTTTGTCATATTAATATAATTTCAAAATAGTTACAAGCTTCATTAATCCTAAAATACTGTGAACTATTTATCCTTAATCAGATTATCCCTTTCATTACCGTGGGTTTTCATTAGCGCTGATGTGAATTTAAAACGCTGCAGCTCTTATGATAATTGAAATAAATATTATTATTGTCTATAAGTGTAATATAACTAGAGAGCGGTTTTATGTGCCTGAAACCCCATAAATATATGCATGCAACTATGCAGCAAAAAAGTTGAAAATATGCTCTTAAAATTAAAAAAATATGCACAAAAATTGATTTTCTTCTTATAGTTTTTTTTTTGCAAATGCCCCAGGTTGTCTTTCGACATTCCTGGTGTTCTCTCCTGGCATGGCGTACTTGTAACCCACTTCTGAGTTTGGGGCGCCTGGAAGGCGGGGTTACGTTGCCCCGATGATATGATGAGTGATGATGATGATACTGGTGCGCCAGGAGAGTCCCTAATCCTAAGTTTAATCTAAGATGAATATGAATGATGATGATTGCGATGGCCATATAATTTCGGGAACCGTTTGGGCCTTAAAGTTTTCCTGACATTTGACTTACAGGTGAGAAAAAAACCCGATAAAAACCTCACCCAGAAAAACTGTCCCGACCGGGGATCGAATCCGGGCCCGCTGCGTGACAAGGCAGCACGCTACATCGAGACCACAGCGGTGGACATTTTCTTCTTATAGTAAAATACACTATTTTCTCACTTCATTTAGTTTTTTTACGAAACAACAATTGTAATATTTATAATGTATTTCACCTTACTTTATTGTATATGAAAAGACATTCAGTACAGAATTATATATGTAATGTGATAAACTGATAATAAGTTATTAAAAATACTGACATGTTTGTAGCAGACTTGACATAGGACAATTTTTCCTTTTGTTGTTAATGTAAGATTCTCACCAATCCATTGATGAAGCAAAGATATTTAATGTGATATATCCTTTAAAATACAAAACTATAATAAAGCTTTAAGAATTATCAACCAAGTTTCTAAACCATCAAAAGTGCAGAGACACACAAGAATGAAAATCTATAAAATTCTCGCTAGACCCATAATCTGTTATGGCAGTGAAGCTTGGACCATCAGAACTCAGGATGATCGTCATATTACAGCCACGGAGATGAAATTTCTGCGACGAACTGCAGGTTATAGCCTTCTAGACCACCAAAGAAATGCAACAATAGCCAGAGAGTTAAACATCGTACCGATATCTGAATACCTCCAAGAATATAGAAACAATTGGCTAGCCCATATTCAGCGCATGGATCGTCACAGAATACCAAAACAAATTCTCCACTACATTCCTCGTGGCAGAAGATCTGTGGGTCGACCTTTTCGGAGATGGCGGGAGACCGTAACGGGCCACTGGGCCTAATACTTGAAAGGACGATGATGATGATGGTGAAGATATTTTATTGGATTTTTCCTTCGGGCATTGAAAACACTTGTCCTGGTCAACTGACCTCACAAAATGATATTTGAGAAAATAATTTAAACTTCGATTCTCGATTTGTTTTGTCACCGTGGTCAAAAATGTACAACAGGCTTCCTTTGTGTGAAATGAAGTATATTTTGCACACATGGAAGTATATTTCAGGAATGATTTTTGAGTGTTTTTCCTGTATTCCGACAGTCTCAATAAAACTTATGTTCAAACTTCAAAGAATATCGCCGGTTGAAAGCGAAAACAAGGAAATTACCACCAATAAACTATCCGTTGTTGGCAAGCACGTTCATCTCTTCCGAAATCTTCCTTTCAGGAAATGGTTTAGGCCAGATTGCTTTATTGACCTCTTGAGATTTAAAACTGCAGACCCCCCCCCTGCTCGGCAATGTCACTTGTATCGGAGCTCGGTGGTAGGCAAAAGATCTCAGGGTTATGAACTCTTTATAAGCAAAAGAACAACGTACAAATATACACTCAATTTTAACGAATCCAAGAAACCGTTTATTTACTGAGAAATACACTTTTGATAATACAGTTACAAAGTTTTATCTATGAGTGGAGTCGATGAAATACTTAGAGGTCCACGTGCTCGAATCAATATTTTCAAAGTCCAAATGCTTAACGGACAATAACTTTAAATTTAACTATTTCTCGGACGAATCTAATATTTAAACTGAATCGGAGATCGCGGTCTGCAGGTCTACGATGTTCCAACACTGAACACAGAGTCACTGATAGTGATAGTATTTTGATATAAGTTCTCGCTTATAAAGGCGGTGGCTCCTCCTATTTCTGTGGAATCCACTCCTTACAATTGAATATATATTTATGTTACAATAATCTTATTTACTAGTATGTATAACGTTTCTAAGAACTGGGTTAATTGGTTCTTTGATATTTAATAGATAAGTGTTTTTCAGTTTCTTTGTAAACTGTCAATATTAAGAGATTATCTTTTCTAGAGGTGAATGAATGTATTTTGTTGTCTGTATTAGCCAGGTAGTAATTCTTTATCATCATTTCTTGGAATTGCTTAGTAACGTTAATTGGTTTCTAAGAATTGGGTCAATAAATTTTTAATATTTTTAATAGATAACTAATGTTATCTTTTCTTAAAGAATGAATATTTCTTATTAGTTGTATACACTGCTAATTGGAATTAGTTATATTCTTTTGACAATAACCTTTTTGTGTTCCTATATTATTTGTAAGTTGTGTAGTAGGTAGAGTTCTGACAATACCTCTTTATCCTATTATTTGTCATTTGTGTAGCAGGTAGCGTTTTACAGTATTTTATTCTAGACAAATGTACTTGGAATTTTTACCTGGATATATTTCTACTTTCCCACATACATATTTTATAGCGATATTAGTAATATATTCTATTTTCATTATTTATAGATTTATTTAATTTTAATAACAATTTAATATATTTCGGAACATTTTAGTTTCAGATCCATGCATATTAGAGTTGTATCTTAGTTTATATGTCTCCTATCATATTAATCGCTACACACTGTTGTGCGAAAATGCGAAATACCTTTCTATGAAAACAAGATTCTCTTCACTTGCAAAAACATGACAATAAAGCAGAAACTTGTCATTGTATGGGGTTACAAACTAATATTTTAATATTAAATAAAGAAAAAAATATAATGTATGCACCCATCTGCACATATTAATAAAATATGCGCGTGAATCCCGTGAATATGCATTTATATGCACTATACAATTTTGCCAATTGATTCCAAATGACATCAAACGCATTTTCCTCTTCCATGCATATGTTTATCTTTGAAGGAAAAAACATGTAAATATGCAGAAATCCGCTCTCTGACCTATAACATATTTCAGTTAAAATATGACAATGTATATAAATGTTTTAATTGCATGAAGTAATCTACATTAGGTTGTTAGGTTCGGTCAGTATAGGCCAGGTCAGGTCAGGTCATTTAAGCGTCCAGAAAACTATGTTTTTCACTACAAATGGTGGTTTTTAAAGGTGTGGGAGTTGAGTATGACAACTCTCTTATAGTCTATGTTCATCCTGGGAATCTCCTGAACATTTTGCAAAAAAACACCGTGTATAAAGTACAAACAAACAACACATTAATTTTTTATATATTAGAAAATTTGGCCTTCATTGCAAAATGTTATTATATTAACGAGATGCATACATACAGATATATATATATATATATATATATATATATATATATATATATATATACAGTATATAGGCCTGCATTTTTTCTGCACCATTTTCACAATATTAAATTTGAAAATTATTTCTAGGACACGCCATATAGAGGAGAAAGAAAGAGATTGAAGCCAAAGTATGTTTTCAACACTTGTCTGCCCGTGGGTTTAAATCCCTATCCCACCGTTTCCTTCAGCAATGATCTAGTTGCGCTCAAGGACAGAAATGTGTTACATGGTTGTGGTTACGCCTGTTTCATCGCAGTGCAGTTGTACGTGCTCCATACATAATGCATTATGTATTGCATCATAACAACTGCATTACAATCACAGAGAGCTTTATTAATCAGGGAGTTTGTTACGCAGCCAGCAAATTGCATTTAAATAAGTAAATTCCAATTTTCATAGCTCTCTTACATCTAAAAAATCATATTGCTGAAATGTTAAATTTAATGTAATATTTTAATATTTTCTTAACAATAATCACGAACAGGAATGAGATGCACAAAAAAATTAAACATAGGCTCAATTCTGGAAATGCGTGCTATTACGCATTGCAGAGACTCTTGATGTCCCAACTCCTTTCAAAAAACGTTAAACTGAAAATATATAAAACTATTATTCTACCAGTTATATTATATGGGTGCGAAACATGGACTCTTACTTTAAGGGAGGAAAGGAGATTAGGAGTATTTGAGAATAAAGTACTTAGGAGATGTTTTTGGACCAAAGAGAGATGAACAAACAGATGAATGGAGATGATTACATAACAATGAAGTACATGGTCTTTATAGGAAGCCAGATATAATAAGAAGAGTTAAGTCTCGTAGACTGCGATGGGCAGGACATGTTGCACGTATGGGGAATGGAAGACGTGCATGGAAACTTCTTGTAGGAAAGCCAGAGGGAAAACGCCCAGTTGGTAGACCAAGAATGAGGTGGGAGAACAACATTAACTATGATTTGAGGGAAGTAGATTATACAGGGAATGATTGGAAAACATTAGCTCAGGATAGGGATGTATGGAGAGCTTATATCTGCCAGTGAGTAAGTAAGTAATATTTTGTTATTGGAGTATTTAATATAATTACGAGTTTTTATCACGTTTTAAATATTTTTAAATATTCTTACATTTTATATTATTATTATCACAAAAATGTGTAGGTCGCAGTGATTTAGTGGCTATGTTCTCGACTCTAGTCTCGAGGGTCGCGGGTTCAATCGTGGCCAGGTTCAATGGATTTCTAGGATGGAAAAATGCAAGGGATAAGACCTCCGGGAGAGACTTCCCTATTCTGAAGATTTTCGGGCTCGTAAAAGAACCTCAAGTTTGAATAAAAATACCTCTGAGTAAGATTTAATCTAGTAACGCCTTTGTTTCCTACTAGTAGATGTTGACTCAAGGCGATGTACTAACCACATATCCCTCGATGACATCTGCAGGGAATTAAGCGTAACTAAATTAGTCTGAATTATTCTGGTTAAGAAAATTGTCACTGTGGAAGCGCCCATGTGCCACAGAGGGACGACAACAATGTGTTACAGACAATTGAAGAAAGACAATTAAGTTGGTACGGAGGAAGCCATCTGATAGAATCTCTAATAAGATCTTGGAATGGAGAATATTTGGAAAAAGAAGAAAGGAAAGACCTAAAGAGGGTTGGATGGATGGACTAAACTGCAACTTACAGATGAGGAGGTTCAGGACCGCTGCAGACGGACAAGGCGAATTTCTTGAGGTTAACGGAAAATAATTATTGTAATGTGAATAAATTCCGTAATAATATTAATAAAAATATTATTATTATTATTATTATTATTATTATTATTATTATTATTATTATTATTATTATTATTATTATTATTATTATTATTATTATTATTATTATTATTATTATTATTATTATTATTATTATACTTAATGCAGGCTTTCCACTTTACAGCAATTCGCCCTTGATTCTTGCTTTCCAGAGATTCATATCTTCCCATTGTCCTTCTTCCATACCCCTCTTCATCGTGGCATCATATATTCCCTCGTACCATGTTCTTCTACTTCTCCCCCTCTTACTTCTGCCTGGTAATACCCGTTTAGGCCACTGTTCTTCCGACATCCGTTGTACATGTCCATACCACTGTAGAGCTCTCTTTATTATCCTATCGATAACAGTTTCTTGTGCTTCCATTTATTGTCTAATAATAATAATAATAATAATAATAATAATAATAATAATAATAATAATAATAATAATAATAATAATAATAATGTCCACCGCTGTGGTCTCGAGGTAGCGTGCTGTCTTGTCACGCAGCGGGCCCGGGTTCGATCCCCGGTTGGGACAGTTTATTTCTGGGTGAGGTTTTTACCAGGGTTTTTCCTCACCTGTAAGACAAATGTCAGGAAAACTTTAAGGCTCAAACGGTCCCCGAAATCGTATGGCCATCGCAATTGTCATCATCATCATCATTCATGAATATGAATATTCATCTTAGATTAAGCTGAGGATTAGGGACTCTCCTGGCGCACCACTATCATCATCACCCATCATATCATCGGGGCAACGTAACTCCGCCTTCCAGCCGCCGCAACCTCTGAAGTGGATTACAAGTACACCATGCCAGGAGAGAAACCAGGAATGTCGAAAGACAAACCTGGGGCATTTGCAAAAGAAATAATAATAATGTAAGGTTCTGTTGTTAAATTATAATACTGACCTGAAAATCTGTCGATAAAGAGGTTGGTGGATACATAATACCAACAATGTCAGATGGGCACATAATTAATTTTTATGCCAGCTACAAAGCAGCAGGCTAGAAAACTGAAGTGTGATTGTCTTCAAAGTTAAGGCTTCATTATGTTCGAGCGCAGCTATTTATAAACAGAGCGGGTAGAGAACAGGTGTTGTTTAAGTACCCAAATGAATAATTGAACATCAGCTGTGCTCGGTGACATAAACTTCTTGCACAAATTAATTCCCTGCGTCTTCTTCTATATCCTCTTAAGCACTTCCATCGTCTCTCCACTATTACTTGTTTCATAATATGTAATATTTCATAACTTGAATCATAAGTTAGAACAATTTCCCATTTGAACTTCTTCCGAAAATAATGGCATTTTGGGGAAACGATCATATAAGATCAAAAATCGTAATAGACCTCTGGAACAAGTAACAAATTTGAATTATTTGCATTGTAATTTTACTATAAACACAAAAACTGAAATAGGCATACATATGAAACTGTCGAAATTTCAAATGATATGCGGAAGTATACGTAAAACATTAAAGAATAAAACAAGAAGAGATACCAGATTGAAGTTTTATAAAACATTGGCAGTTCCTGCATTACTTTATGGGAGCGAAACTTGGGTAATGACCAAAAAATTACAAAGTAGAATACAAAGCGTAGAAATGAACTTCCTTAGAAGAACAAAAGGCTGCACAAGATTGGATCGGATAAGGAATGAAGATATAAGAACAGAGTTAAATATATATCCATTGGATGAGAAAATCAGAGAATATAGAGAGAAATGGTTTACACATGTGGAAAGAACGAATGTATCAAGATTGCCAAGAGCAGCATTCAACTACAAGCCAAGAGATTCAAGGAATGTAGGAAGGCCAGTGAAAAGATGTACAGAACAACTGTGAGGCGGAACAGGCAATTTGCCTAGCCCGTAAAGTGAAGAAGAAGAGGAAGAAGAAGAACAGAAACATGGAATATATCTCCTTGCAGGATTTGCATAATAAACAATACAAACCTCTTATATATATATATATATATATATATATATATATATATATATAAATTGTTTGTTTGTATGTTTGTTTGTACTTTATGCGCGCCCATACCGTTGATCCGATTGTGATGGGACTTTTTGCAAAATGTTCAGCAGATTCCCGGGATGAACATAGGCTATAAGAGAGTTGTGATTCTCAACTTCTACACTCTTAAAAATCACCCTTTGTACTGGAAAACGTGAAAAAAGTAGCTCTTTGGACGCTAAATGGCTTACGCTGCCAAAACCATAACAAATACACAAAACTAATGTACATAGAATTGAATATCTCAAAAAGCTCTACAAAAAAAGTCCGGGACAGCATATGTTTATCTCGTACGAATAACTCACAATACCCATTTTTGTCTTTCATTGATGCCAAGAAGATCGAGAGAAGTACATAGATTCCTGTGCAAGCATAGCAGCACATGGCGGGTATTCTTTTACGAATAACTCACATAGCGAATTTTGTCTTTTAGCTCATTTATGCCAAGAAGATCGAGATTGAAGATTCCCGGGCAACACCGGGTAGTCAGCACGGGGAATCTTAAAATAATTACGATATACATTTATAATTATTTTATCTTATTCAACTAATCATAAGAAGTACATTAATTTTTGTCTTTCAGCTCAATAATGCAAAGAAGATCGAGATGAGTAGATTCGCGGACAACGCCGGGTAAACAGCGCGGGGTATCTAAAAATAATTACGATTTTTTTTTTTTCCATTTACTTATTTAACTAAACACAAAACACATTAATTTTCGTATTTTAGCTCATTTATGTCAAGAAGATCGGGATAAGTAGATTCCCAGCCAACGCCGGGTATTCAGCACGGGATATGTAAAAAATATAAATTTATAATTTTTATTATTACTAATTCAACTAAACATAAAAGCGAAATAATTTTCATTTATCTATGCGTAGCAGAGAACTCTATGTAGTAGCTAGTATAATATATATATATGAGTGGATCCTTAGCATTTACTGACATATGAGCAAAATCCATGACAAATCTCACCCAGGAAACTAATCCGATCGGCTGTATCCCTACATCAAAATACTGGATAATCACTTTATAAAAGGGACAGAAATATGTTGATGCATATCTAACTAACTCACTGGCACTATCGAACCCGTAGGTTCATGGCCGTGCGGGTATAAGCTCTGCACGCATCCCTATCCTGAGCTAATGTTTTCCAATCATCCCCTGTATATTCATGGCTAATATTATTCTCCCACCTCATCGAAGGTCTACCGACTGAGTGTTTTCCTTCTGGTTTTCCTCCACTCGCGCTACATTTTCTGCCTATCGCAGTTCCTGTAATGCATAATAGCATGCATTTCCAGAATTAAGTCTATTTTTAATTTATTTGTCCCTTTATTTCCTATTTGTAATTACTGTTCCTAGGTAATACGATGTTAAAATATAAAATTGGCACCTGGTAAGTCGTCGTGCTCAACTAAATTATTTAATATTTTCAATATGGAGGCCTTTCAAAATCAATATTTCATCTTCTGCATTTTAACTGGCAACTAATGTTGTACAGGTTGTACAATATCACTACCAGTTATCAGTACTTACTTACTCACTGGCATTATCGAACCCGCAGGTTCATGGCCGCAAGAACATAAGCTTTCCATACATCCCTATCCTGAGCTAATGCTTTCCAATCATTCCCTGTATAATCTACTTCCCTGAAATCATAGTTAATGTTGTTCTCCCACCTCATTCTTGGTCTACTAACTGGACGTTTTCCCTCTGGCTTTCCTACTAGAAGCTTCCATGCACATCTTTGATTCCCCATACGCGCAACATGTCCTGCCCATCGCAGTCTACGAGACTTAACTGTTCTTATTATATCTGGCTTCCTATAAAGACCATGTAGTTCATTGTTATGTAGTCTTCTCCATTCACCTTGTTCATTTTTCTTTGGTCCAAACATTTTCCTAAGAACTTCATTCTCAAAAACTCGTAATCTCCTTTACTTCCTCAAAGTAAGAGTCCATGTTTCGCATCCATATAATATAACTGGTAGAATAATAGTTGTATATATTTTCAGTTTAACGTTTTTTGAAAGGAGTCGGGACATCAAAAGTCTCTGCAATGCATAATAGTACCAGTTAAAATGCAGAAGATGAAACATTGATTTTGAAAGGCCTCCATATTGGAACTATTTAATAATTTAGTTGAGGACGACTGACTTACCAGGTAAAAAATTATATAATTAACATCTTATTAAATAACCTCAACGATGCTTTAATATGAATTTTAAAAGTGTTGAGTGTTCCTAGGTATATGAATTCAGCCACTTCTTCAAAATTTCCTTCATCTGTCATTTACTGCCCATTTCTATTATGCAATGTACTAGTATATTACTTAATGTAATTCATTTCGCTTCGTTTGTTGAGAAACCTTCAATGCAGGGGATTTATCTGAAATTATCCCTTGACCTTGCATGACACGAATAGAGGAACCAGTTTATTAAATATTGAAGCACAAGTTCTTTTACTCAAGTTTTATCCGAACATCATACAATATCCCGAATCTGGCCATCTTATCGACAGGTACAGCAATGCAGTTATTCAAAACGACAGTGGCACCAGTTATAACATATGGGATAGAGATAATTTGGGAAAAACTTAACATCGGAGATCTGATAAGAATAGAAAAAGTCAAAGCAATGTTCATGAAACGGATCCTGAGAATAGGAAAAACAGCGCCATCTCGTGTTGCTTACGAACTCATGAGAGAGACCCACTTCATAGAGGACATAAGAACCCAATTCTATCTACAATCCACAGAACCATACCAGAAATTCAGAAGCATCAGAAATAGGAAGAAGAAGGAAATAGACATGGATTTCTACACCACAACTGCCATGCTGGACGACAGATGGACCAGAGAGTGCAACCCCCAGAGACACGTCACAACACGACTCGCAGTGCATGGATTTCGTAACAAGGTGTGTATAAACAAGAAGCTCCACGAGCCGACCGAAGAATGCAGGTGTGTGTTGTGTGGACAAAGATGTAGGAAATACCACATCATAACATGTGTGAAAAGAACAAAAACTATTACAGACTACAGTAAAGACTAAACAACCACTAATGTTCAACCTGAGTGCACATTTATTATTATTATTAATTATTATTATTATTATTATTATTATTATTATTATTATTATTATTTATTATTATTATTATTATTATTACTCAAGTTTGATGAGTGTATAAACCGCACCATTAATAGATTCACTCTTGCACGATTGTATTTTTCAGTAAGTGTTAGGTTTTTTTTATCCTTGACACATCTGGGTTAAAGAACCGCATTTGTTATAAATAGCAGAAAGAGCTGCATAATTAACACTCGAGACTCGACCCTCCACAGAATACGTCGCCCTGACCTCGTACCTTCAAATGAAAAAGTTCTATTTCTGCAGCATCCTTTCACGTCAAGCATACTCTTTGTTCCTTTGCAAGACGTGCACACATTTGTGGCTTTCGTAACAAGGCTCTTCTTGCTGTTGTTGTATCTTAAAACAATGACACGAATATCTTAAACTAGGTGTCTGTCGCAACATTTATTATTTCTCTCTTTAACCTCAGTCCCAAAAGAACTTCTTAGAGTACAGGATGATATTTAAAGTTCAGTAAATTTAAAGGTATCCTTGCAATTTGCGTTACATACAAGAATCCTTTTATAACAATATTATTCTGCATTATTTTTCTTGAATCTGATCTTCTTCTTCTTCTGCTTCATGAAATTAGGTCTTTTGACCTGTTTTCACATCAAGTAAGATTTAATGAATCCTCCCATCTAGTAAATGGGCGTCCAACATTTCTATGTCCTATTGGTTTGTACTTTAGTAACAGCTGAGGGATTCTATCTGTAGGCATTCTCTTGACATGTTCATACCAGTTGTTTCTCATGTTGTCAATTCTATTTGTTAAATTGAAAATATTTAGGTCCTTCCTAATATCCTCACTTCTTTTCTTGTCCAAAAATTGTCACACCTGCTACTGAACGTAGGAACTTCATTTCTGCAGTTTGGATCTGATGTATATTATTTTTTAAATAAAAATGTATTACTTTTATATTTTATTTTATTCAGAACAAAAACTCTTATTGTAAACAAACTAGGTGAACTTATACATGAAATAAACTTCTTCTTCTTCTCCTCCGTCTTCTTCTTTCCAAGTATTAGGCCAAGGCCTGTTACGATCCTATAGAAAATTTTTCCCTCCAGCGTTTCATAGGACGGCCCAGAGATCTTCATCCTCTTGGTATATAATCCGGGAAATTCTCGTATAAGACTTGAAAGCATAATAATAGTCCCTTCGATTGGTTGCTGGCCAAAGGAAGGCAAGACCAGTGATGGGGCTGCCATCTTATAGCCTCTGGTCAGGCTACTACGATTAAATTAAAATATAAAATTATGGAATATTCACCTGAAAGGTCCGTCTCCTCAACTTAATTAATTATGTAACCAGTTCTTAATCCTGCTGATGATGGGACGAGTCCCGAAAGCGCTACAGTTAAATAATTAATAAAGTTGAGGAGACGGACCTTTCAGGTGAATATTCCATAATTTTATATTTTAATTTTGAATAATACCTCAACGGAACACATCATGAATCTTATAAAAGTTGATTTACTACGATGAGTAAATTTGAATGTCTTAACAAAATTATAGAATTGTCAAATTGCTAATTATTAATATTAAAATAGGCCTATTTCAAAATAGAATGAATTGAACTTGCATTTAAACATTGAAATGGGGGATTTCAACGCTTAGGATGTTTATTCCATATTTTACTTAATTTTGCTCTGAGGTTTTCCTCTCATCTCATCTCTGGTGCTTTGTAATTTTAATTAGTTGTACTTTTTTTTCATAATTATTATGACAAACTGTCATTTAGGTTAAGCTGGCGGAAAAGTGACACTTTACAAAGAATGTTTGAGAGCTTTTTATGAAAAGGTAATAACGTAAAAATAATAATTAACTTGCGATGTTCTGTTATTTTTCTTTACGACTTGACAGAGTGTATTGTGTATTTATGTTCCTTTATAACATATTTATCATATATAAAACAGTGTTTCATTGTATTGTCATTATAACCGGTGGACTAGTAGATACCATGCTCACCTCTGGTTCCTCGGTTCGCGGTTCATTACCTGGTGGAGACGTTTTTTTTCCGCGAATTTAAAGGTTGTGAATGCCGCACCCTTCGAAAGAAAAGTAAATCCATGGATCCGTGTCATACATTTAGAATAGTAAAATACTCAATCAAAAAATAACGCACCCTGATAAAAAATGGTTGGCCCTTTCAGCCCATATTTGAATCTCTGGGCTAATGATCTGAAATGTACTTAAATACCGTCATCTACCTATCGGCGTTCAGCACAAGTACAAATTAATATCATCTTAGCTGGATTATTTTCTCTGTACAGTAGAATGGTCACGTAAGTGTACAAAAATGGGACTAGAATTAACAGAAACAAGATATCTACATCACTTACTTTTTGCCGACGATCAGATACGGTAATTATAACCCAGGATGGAGAAGATGCAAATTATTTGCTAATTATATGTGTAATCGGCTGTCAACAACATATCAGAAATGGGGTTTGAAAATCAACAAAACAGAGTATTTAACAAATGACCCAGATGAATTATATAATAATAATAATAATAATAATAATAATAATAATAATAATAATAATAATAATAATAATAATACTTTATTTATTCTGGCAGAGTTAAGGCCATAAGGCCCTCTCTTCCACTCAACCAGCACAAATACAAATAAATATTTGACAAATATAGATATACACTATACTAATTATAAACAGTTAAAGATACATTAAATGTAGCAATGTAAATTTCATGTACAAACAACATTTTATAGGGTAACAACAATATGATACGATAATAATAATAATAATAATAATAATAATAATAATAATAATATTAAAATATGATACATTATACGGGAAACACCAATTAATATATATACCTTACACTGGATAATAATGAAGTCGAGTTTAGAGCAAATATAAATTTAGATTTCTTTTAAAAGATACCAATGTCCGGCAGCCCCTTATTTCTTGTGGTAGGAATTCCAGTTGCGAGAAGTGGAGATGGTATATGACATGGAGTGATGTGATGTCCTATGTTGCGGTATATTAAGCAAGAGACTATGTTGTGATCTTGTGTTTAAGTTATGGTTTGAGGATAGATACTGGAAACGGGATGATAAATAATTGGGAATCGAGGTATGTAGGATCTTAAATACGAGAATTAGACAGTGCGATTTTCTTCTCTCTTTTAGATGCAGCCATGACAATTCGTGGAATAATGGAGAAATGTGATCGTATTTTCGAACATTAAATATGAGTCTGATACACATATTATGGACACGCTGCAGTTTGTCCGACAATCCGTCACTTATGTCAGTTAGTAGTTGATGAGGTAAAGAAAAAGAAGAGCGATAGTTTCAGTTAATTCGGATCAATTATAGACAAAGATGGAACAAAGCAATAGCAAAAAGGATTAGTAATGGAAGAAAAACCGTAGGAATGTTAAACTCTATACTATGGAGTAAAAACATCATTAACAGAACAAAACAACTAATTTATAAATCCATACTAGAAAGTATAATTTTATATGGATCGGAAGTTTGGACAAAGACACAACAACATGTCAACAGAATAACTGCAGTTGAAATAGATTTTTGGAGAGGAGCTGCCAAAAAATCTCGACTGGATAAAAATAGAAATACAGAAATTAGAAAATGGATGAATGCAGAAGGAAATATAATGGATGAGATTGAACATACAAGGCTAAAATGGTATGGACACGTAAGAAGAATGCAGGATGGAAGACTACCGAAGGCCGTCTATGCATGGAAAATTGAAAGAAGGAACAGAAAAGGAAGACCAAAAACAACCTGGAAGAGCAAGATTCAAAATTCAATGAGGAAATTTGGTGCAACAGATGAAGGCACAGAGGACAGAGAACGATGGAGAACTTTAATTAAGGGAAATTTGTAAATGTTTGTTACAAACTGATAGCACAGAGCAACAAAAATAAACTTTTTTTTTCTCAGAAAGAAAAATATGTGATTCTGATAGTATTTTTTCTCCTGAGTCCTAGTATGATATCTGTTTTTCTCCAACATTCAAGGTAACCGAGAGGCGGGAATTTATACTTTCAAACACTTTAATATTTTCTACATTCGTAACTACACAATATTCGAACATTCAGACTCACCTAGAAAGTAAGAAATTACGATTTTCTGCTATATTTCTCCTGTGGAGCATCCCTCTTGATGGTCCAACAATAATCGGCCAGCATATTAGGATTTCATTTGCCTTGATATCTCTTTTCCATAGCTCAAATCTCCTGAGTTAGCTCATTTGGTTTCATTTTACAATGGACAAATGAACAAAAAAAGTTTATTAAAAAAAATAATTATTTAAATCCATTAATTGAAATTGAAATAAAAAGCTGTGGGTGATGGAGAAATTCCGAATACATATTTGAAAACATGATAAAAAAACTGCATTAAGTACAACTATTGGTACCCATGAGACAAAAATCATGTTGACCAGTGTTATTAAAGATAATTGTGAAACGAGCAACATGCTGCTGTCATATAGAATGTAATAATAATAATAATAATAATAATAATAATAATAATAATAATAATAATAATAATAATAATAATAATAATAATAATAATATGTAGGTCGCGAAGATGTCACATCAAGCTACGCGCTGGAGTGACGTGCGTACACCAGCAGCTGTACGTTTGCGATCTCTTTGTTGCACCAAGTTTAAAAGGAATTTCAGTTTCTGGCTCTGTGCTCTATTTTCCTTTTGAAACTTTGCCATAACTCGGTTATGTCTGCATGTCTTTATAATCTTGGTTCTCCTGGCTCCTCACGTGAATCAAGTAAAAAGTAAACTTCATATTATTACATAAAACTTTTCTCATTAGAGGACAAAGTGATACAGACAATTAACTTTCGAAATTAATTAAATACATTTTGTAAATACATTAAAACATTTCAAACTGTAATCGAAGTATACATACTATAAAGTAGAAATTTTGTGAATATGATTCCTTAAAATTGAAATTGTTCTTCTAATGGCAGCGATGGCAATTTTAGAAAGATACGCTCTCTCCAAAACTAAGAAATTCCAAAATTTAGCTAAGAATCCTGGTATAGTATATCTTGCCCCGATCATCAATCCTGTGACAGTTATGCTATATATTTGGTATTTATCATAAGTAATGCCACGAGTGATTTCCAAATTATCGATAAATTCACGACTCACGAAGTGAGGAGTGAATTTATCTAGAGAATTTGAAAATCAAGAGTGGCATTTGTTAGGACTATTTAACGAATAAAATTAAGCTGTTTAGTCGCAAATCATTATTTAACTATAGTTATTTTAAAATGTTTATATATATATATATATATATATATATATATATATATATTTAATGTGAACGGCGATGTTTGAAAACAAATCAGAAATGTGAGGTTATGTTCATTCACTGCAACTAGATCATATTATAATAATGAAACACATCAAAATATATACCATAATCAACATTACGGGTTATTCATTTATTTTTTAGCAAAAGAACTCAGTAAAATCAAGGAATCTTTTCATTATTTGCTATATTCAATGTATTTGTTGGAGAAAAATAATGTTCTGTCCTGTTCAAAACATTAAAAAGGAGGAGCTTTCTTTATCACAAAAGCAGGAGCTGATAACGAGAAATGGATAAAGAGCGAGGTGAAACACGACCGTCATTGGTTGTAAAACAAAATTCATTGAAACGTGATTGGTCATTGACTAGCATTTGTGACATGAGTTAAATAGTCTTTGTAATAGTCAACTGTTGGCTGATATATGACTTTCTTTTCACAGCCAACTTCCTCAGGTTGACCACTATGAGTCTCAAAACGGATTGTGGGATCTGATATAAATTTTAGAAGATGGTCTAAATGCATTTGTCTTTTACTCCCATTAGTGGCCACGCCATGCACTTCTCATGAACTGTGTATCCATAATCTCGCGAGGCTTCTCTTAACAGCAATAGGATCTATGTTTAGAAACCGAGTAGGGAATAATTAGCTTCCAAATATTAATAATATTCCAAGTAGGCCTACTAATACTGTTATCTTAGGGGTCGATGGTTGTAATGTTCAGGGGTGAACGTTCCTTTGATTTATAGCATTAATTTTAATGTTTTAGATGTCGTTATAGGCAATGTTATTTCCCCCTCCCTTCATGTCTACTTACAGCTGAGATATAGATGGTATTTGACCCGCGTTCCGCGGGACTGGAGGCAAAGAGTATAATCGTTAGACCAACTCGAACTACTTTTTTTAGAGAAAAAAAGAGAGATATTGCAGACCAGAGAATAGAACCATGTAATCCTTTAGACGTGTTCGAATTGTTATAATCGGAGAGGGAGGAAATTGATTTATTATGTACTGTATAAGGTGGTCCCGAGGGTCGCGGGTTCAAACCCGGCCGGGGTCGATGGATATTTTAGGACGGAAAAATCCAAGGGGCAAGTCCTCCGGGAGAGACTTTAAGCCGTGGGTCCCAAGTTTGAAGATTTACAGTATCGTAAAAGACTCTTAAGCCTGAATAAAAGGTATCTAAGCAAATTCTACTACCTTTTTTCCCCATATGTCAGTATAAGGCGAAACGCTGACCACAGGCCACTCCAATGACATCTATACCAAAACACTTGTAACTAAATTAGTATGATGATCTTGAAGAAGATTTTCGGGCTGTAGGCCGTGGTCGTGAGGCTTGTCCCCGACGTTTCGCCAGAGACTGCGTCTGACATCATCAAGGGTTGTCTTGAGACTGGCAATTCTGTTGTTGTTGTTGTTGTTTGGCAATGTCTAGCATCGCCCAGTGCGCTGCACTAGAACCAGTTGCGGCTCCCTGGCAGCAAATACCATAGTGATTATCTAGATGGAGTTTAACCACTAACCCACTATATCTAGCGGCGTTTGTGTTCAGTTTATAAAAAAATTTGTAAAGGGAAGGGGGTGAAATGAGGTGTAATCCTACTAAAGCAGGGCATCGTAAACCACTCGGCCGGACAAGCAGAGAGTCCGAAAGCCGACCGAGCGGAATGAGCCACACTACTTTAGCTGTCATACAGCACTCATTTCATTAGCTGGACCATCAAAGTCTAGCAAATATGTTCCGGTGAATTGCACGTCGCTGTATTAGATGCCCTATATTGCGAACAATTGGATTTGTATGATTTTGGATTAGTTGGAACATTTTGTCCACACGTTCTTCAATCATAGTCGCAATATACGGCATCTGTGCTCGGTTGTGAAGCTCTGTACATTGGTGCCGAAAAAATAATTTTGAAACATTTATTCTGAATTATTTGAACTTTCTTTTTGTGACATCCAGCGAGGATGCTCCAGGCTTCACAACCATACAGCAACATGCTTCGGATCACAGCTGTGTAAAGAATCAGCTTGATCCGAGAGGATAGTGTAGGTGACTTGAAAAATGGATAAAGTAAGGCAATTGCAGCATTTGATTTATGAATAAGATGCCGAATATGAATTTTGAACGTAAGCTTGGAATCCAGATGGATTCCGAGATACTTGACTGAAGGCTCTGGTCGGAAGTGATGAGTTCCCAAGGGTGAGTTGGATTTGGTTTGGTCTACTAGTCTTTGAAAACAAAACAGCTTTTGTTTTGTTAACATTGAGCTTAATGTTCCATAGACCAAACCAGGAATGGTAGGAATTTAAGGCGGACTGGATTATTGGGACGCGTCGAGGTAATAGACGGAATGGAGCCTGAAGATACAAACAAGTATCATCAGCAAAGGATGCTAGGTTAATACGGTTAAAATTAGGGATGTCTGACACATAGAAAGTGTACTGAATCGGAGAGAGGACTGCACCTTGAGGAACTCCCGCCAAGAGTGGCTTGCAGTCAGAATTATACCCACTAACCGACACATAAAAGTGTCGGTTAGTTAGGTATTTAGCTATAATTTTAATTAAATCAGCCGAAATTTGAAATTTTATTAATTTGTATAATAGTCCATTTATCCAAGTCGTATCGAATGCCTTCTCAATATCGAGGAACACTGCCAAAGTACTTCTCTTGTTGTTGAATCCCGTAACAACTTGGTCAACCAGGCGAGCAAGTTGGAGCGGAGTACTATGTGTTTTTCTAAAGCCAAATTGGTGAGTAGGAATAAGGTTTCTCTCTACCACCTCTATTTTTAGTCTTGCCAAAATGAGTTTCTCCATAACTTTCCCCAGCACAGCTAGAAGACTGATTGGCCTTAAGTTGTCCGGGTTGGTTGGATCTTTACCAGGCTTTGGTATAGCTACAACTTTGGCTTTTTTCCAGACCTCAGGGAAGTACTGGTACTTGAGACAAAGTTTAGCTATTTGAAGGAATAGGAGAAGGGCTTTTAGCGGTAAATATTTTACCGCCAAATATGGTTGGCAATTCTGTCCGCTGTCTGTCTTATTTATACGTTCACCGCGATGTGTTCGTAAGTTGTATCTGCCTTCTGATTGGTCAGCGGTAGGGACTTCCATTGCTCCAATGAGATTGCTGTTTGATGATCTAGTCGACTGTACGTTATATCTGTCTTCTGATTGGTCAGCGGTAGGGACTTCCATTGTTCCACTGAGATTGCTGTTTGATAGTCTAGTCATTCATTCATTCTCATTGATTCATCGATGGAGAAGCTGGCAACTACTAGAACCTCGTCGAAAGAAGTATACAACGCAGAAATGCAAGACAGGGATGGATTCGTTCTCCCGCCGGCACGTCGCACTGCCAGGAAAAAACTAAACTACAATAAATACATAACACCAATAGAAACAAGAAATCTGTTTGAACATCTAAATGACAAGGAAGAAGCTCCACCTCCCATAGTGGTCTACACGAAAGACATAACCACACTAAAGCTGGAAAGCATCACGGCTGGAAACAAAGAAGACGTATCCATGAAGTACTACCAAGGGATACTTACCATCAGAACTTCGACAAAGTTGGCCTACAGGCGAGCCTACAAGGAATTAAAGAAAACGGAGACACAATTCTACACTCATGACTATGGCAGACCTCCTATCTTCAAAATAGTGATGAAAGGGCTTCCAAAGTCCAACACAATTTCTGAAATTTGTGATGAAATCCAAAATAGGAAGCTGCCTATAAAAGAAGTCAGAAGCATTGAAAAGCAAGTGAATATCAACGGTGAAAGGAAGAAGATTGAACTTCCAGTTTACATCCTCACCTTCAACAAAACCGAAGACCTCAAGGAAAAAATTGAGAAGGATCTAAAGGAGTTATTTAGCATCCGAATAAGACTGGAACCGTATAGAAAACCATCAGGAGGCACCCAATGCTTCAAGTGTCAGGGTTTCGGCCACATTGCAGAATCCTGCTTTCGAGCTACAAGATGTGTCAGATGTTCCGGCAATCACAAGTTATCTGAATGTACCCAGACAACAGCCAAGTGTACAAACTGCAATGAAGAACACGCAGCAAGCCATCGCAAATGCCCCATGTTTCAGAAATACCTGAAAATGAGGCAGCAAACAAGACAAGAAACAAACAATCAACACTGAAGAAACCAGAAACAACGCCTAGAACATCTAGAAACTTTGAAGAAAACTTCCCTCCTCTGCCTACCACAGACCTAAAACAGGAGAATATACTCCAATCCCTTCTTATTCTCCTCACTACCATCCTTCAGAACCCTCAAGTCCTTCAATCCACATTATCCTTTGTAAATTCCCAAGTTTCTTCAAGAAAATAGACTGACAAATTCGAAAACTACAAGAAAAACTTTTAAGACCGGAAAGCTTCTGCAACACTTCAATGAAGGCATCTACCAGAAAAGCTGCGAGAGGAGAACTCTCAAACAGCTAGCACTCAATTTTCGCCAGACCTTCACTACAAGCACCTTAATTGCTGGGTCAAGGCCTTTAAAAGGCCGGTACCACTACACACCTTAATATTCGCTCTAAGGGATAGTCTAGTCGACTGTACTTGTAGAGGTTTACATTTTGCGTTTTTTAGAACCGGTATCCATACTTTGATGACTTTTAATGATTCTTCTTTTCTGTTGAAACTGTTATTATGTTTGAATATTTCGATGGCTTCTCGTTGTAGACGGGTAAAATAGTGTGTGCAGTTAGATAATATGTCTGTATTCTGGTATTGTACCCTGTGGCCATCAAGTAAAGAGTGTTCTGCTACTGCCGACTTATCCATTTGTTTAAGACGACTGTATCTTTCATGCTCCTTAAGTCTGGTTGCGATGCTGCGTTTAGTGGTGCCTATGTACACTCTTCCACAACTGCATGGAATCCTGCATATGCCTGCTGTCTGATGGGGATGGAGTTGATACTTTATAGGTCTGAGAAGGTTCTTGATTTTCTTGGTAGGCCTGCATACTGTCTTTATGTCTTCTTTCTTTAGTACTTTTCCAATGCGGCCCATTACATTCTTGGTGAACGGTAAAAATGCCCTGGTTGAATTTTTTTCCTCTGATTCCTTGCTGCTGTTGCTGTTGTATCGTCTGGGATGATCCCAGTAAGTAGGAGTGTAGGAATTCAGAAGCTTGAAAAGAAGTGAAAGAGAGTGCAATATACGTCTGTCAGTAAGACGGAACCAAGAGAGAGTTATTGAAGTATTCGGAAACATGGTCATAACGGCGGATATTGAAAATGAATCGAACGCAAGCATTATGAACACGCTGCAGTCTCTGCGACAAGTCATAGTATAGATCATTGTATATAACGTCACAATAATCGAAGTGTGGCAACACAAAATTCTGCACAAGGGCTTGATTTAATGAAACTGGGAGAAAATTCTTTAAACGTCTGTAATATGGAGGAAGTCTTTTTACATATGTGTTTCACTTGTGTTTGCCAGGTTAAATTTGCGTCTAGATGTAGTCCAAGATCTATTTTACTGAAGAAGAATAAGGGATAATTATATTATTTATAGTAATCTTTGGAAGTGTAGATATATGGAATGTTCCAGTAATTTATTTTGTTTGATGAAGATGAAATTTATTAACTGTCTGGGTCTAAGATTTGCTTATAGTCTGCAGCATGTATTTACGTTCGCTTGGAAATAATCAGTTTGTGAAAAGTGCAGAATTTGCGTGTAGGTAGTGTTACGTCAATCGGTAGACGTCATAATTGTCGTCACAGCGTCAGACTCTTGGAAATGAATGCGTCCCGCACCTCAATTAACACGTGTTCGCGCCGGGTAAACTTATTCTGCCGGTTTAAATCTTCACCATTTACTTCTTATGAAATACAAAGGAGACACTTCCCTTCTTTCTCTTTCTATATGTTATATATATTCTCTTTTTTTATAGAAAAATACGGTATTTATCCCAATCCGATAAACATTGGATTTTCAAGTTTAAAGTATTCCAAGTTATTTTTCTTCCCTCTCGATATACTGATCGGCAACCTTAGTTGGTTTTCTATCTGGATTGTTTTGGAAGATCTTTGTTGTATAATCACGTGTTTTTCTGTTATTGATTCGTCTTGGGTAAGGATTAGCAATCGATCCCTTCAAAAATATGCCACTATATAGGAACTCAATGAGTCATTTGGAAAAGGGATCATCTACTATTTTTCTGAAATTCACTTTTTTTTCATTATTCCATTTTTACATGGAATTTTATACATTTTACACATGGAATCTTTAGAAAACAAAATTTCTGATTATAAGTCAAGATGGATGCAACATGTTCATCGAATGGAAGATCACAGAATACCCAAACAAATGTTAAGATATCAACCTGCAGGAAGAAGAAGACCAGGACGTCCACTCAAAAGACTTCTGGATGGTGTTTCTCTTGAGGCCGAAACAGGTCAACAAATGGCCTAAATTCGTGAACGTACTATGATGATGATGATGATGATGATGATGATGATGATGACATCCCTGCTGCCATCGTTTCCGTGTGAGAACGGATCAACAACACTTTTCCTTTACCACTTTCTGACTTTATTCAATAGCAATTTCAGATGGATTGCTTTATCCTGAACAAGTTGGACCAGTTTTCTTCCCTCTCCTCTAAAATTTGGCCAATAGGCCTGTATGCCTCTCGCGCCATGGATTTAAAGAAGGAAATTCGTGTAACTATTAACTTTAATGCCTCTTAGCTTGACGACGTTTGTCTAACAAGGGAACTATCAACAATTGCATACCGAAACTACCTTGAAATATGTCCCACAGAAGCTTTGATGTATCAAAATCTTTTTTAACTGCATGGCATGGAAATTGAAGCCAGAATCCAGCAATGCCGACCCACTGAGCGAAGCAGGTGGACTCCCTGTTTAAGTAAGAGGGGAGTGGAGTGAGGCGGGTCACGGCAGGTAGTGAGGGTTATCCAATCTACTAATTCTAGAGTTGTGTTACTTCCCTCTTGTTTAAATGAGAGATTTGGCGCTGGATTTTAATATCTTGCAGATAGAAACGGCAGTTTTTTTTGGGCACTGTCTTGATACATCAGAACGATTTTCTGAAAGAAATTTAAAGTAGGTTTCGCTGTGCAATGTTTGACAGTTCCCTTGTGAGAATCTAAATAATGGTATTTATTAGAACATAATGATGCCCGAGATGGAATTACTTTGCGACTGTAGTTTAAATGAGAGATTTGGCGCTGGAGTTTAGTGCCTTGCAGTTAAAAACGGTAGATTTTTTTTTGGACACGGCCTTTGTACATTACAACGCTTCTCTGGAAAAAAATTAAAGGTAGCTTTCTGCGTGCAATTCCTTGGTCAGACCTTTATCCTGTTCAAAATATTTTATTGGTACCTGTATATCTTTACTGATGTATGTACATCCCTATTGAGTGGTCTAATTTCTTAGGAAACCTAACTGGTACATACCTTCCCATACTTGATCCTTATCTTTCCTCAAACTGTCATAGGATATTTTAAAATCAAAAGCATTCAGTGTATATCTATAGATTGCTCCCATCATTTTTATTAAATTTGTTCTCAATTCAAATAGCAGCATATTTACCTCGTATACCCACGAGATTTAATGAACTATTTTCCAGACCAGAGACTCCAAGAAACATGTATACCATATATGGTAGCCCGGGGCTATTTCGTACATTTCAAATTAAAAGTTATATAGCCTTCGGAAAAATGTTTTCAAGGAAAATAAAATATATATTTATTATTCTAAGATATCAATAAATGTATACACAGTATTTAAAAACTCATAAGTGTTAACACTAATAAACAAGAAATATAAATCTGAGACATGACGTGGCTTTACATTATGAACTTAGCGGGGCTATTCCGTCCACATCTTAACATTACAATCATTTACTGAACGTGAATTGTTTCTTGCCAAAGGCACCAAGACAGACCACATGAAACCATTTTAAACATTTCTGACATCTGATCCACTCTCCCATACATTTTGACTTTTCTGTAAAATACCTTACACAACAAAAAAGAACACGGCACATCGTCTTCCTCCACATTCACTGTTGGCTGAAGTGGAAGTGGATCGTCTTCATATGACGAGGAATGTGTGTTTAATTTATTTGCGTGTCTTCTTCAATCCACTTCATGTAAGCCCCTGTAGATTTACATGTGCGAAGCGTCTGTAACATTTCAATAAACAACTTCTGATAGTTTACTCACATTTTTATGAAAGAATAATATCTTAAGAAGTGTACGGAATAGGCCCTGTTATTCTGTGCGAAATAGCCCCCATTTACTACATTATAATAAAGCTGTATAATTTCATAACCACTTATAATTTCTAAATTTAATTAACTGATCTGATAATTGCAAACATTTACTATAAATTGGCACAGTAATTATTGGTTTACATCAATCTATATAAAAATTATAGCTTAAACAGTGAGATGTATAAACTACTCAAGCAGGTATATGGCTCAAATAATACACACCGTGGTTAACAAAAGCTTATCTTACAGCAACACAGAAGCTTTTTTTGAAACAGATGATGACTGAATACCGGACAGACAGGGGTTGAAAAGAAGTGGTCATTTGTCCTTGAAAATTCCAAAGATTTCCAGGAATACACAAAATACTTAAAGTGTGCGAAAAAACCCATGTGCGAAAAATCTCCGGGCTACCATAGACGGAAATTGGACCCATTGCCCCTTGCTGCCCTTCGGAAATCTTAACAATCACAATACAATAATATCACTGTGTTATAGGCTTATTATTTATAATTTCTGATTAAAAACTGGAGTATTTTTCTGCTCAGAATTTATACTATGCTTCTGAAGTTTGAATATCTGGGTTCACTTTGAAAATTATAATTATGACACAACTGAATTATCAGAACGGTGCAATTCACTCTTATCTAGTGTAAAGGCGGCTCATGTCCACAAAACATCAGCACAATAACCTTCGAGTTTTAATAAATCGCACAGTTCTTGCATAGCATTTAATAAATGTGACACCAATAAAACTTAAATCATTTTAAATTTGTCTCGTGTTCATTTGTCTCCAACTCGGAGCTACAAATTCCTGACAGTTTTGTTGGAAAATGTGTATATTTATGTTTTAAATAAACCGTACGTAGTATAGCACATTGTTTAGTAATTTCTTGACCTTCCCCGCTGCTGCCCACCTGGCAGGATGAAGGAAATGACGCGGATGATGTGTGACTCGTAAAACTAATAGTGGTAAACAGCTTCAGAAATGGAGGCGGGAATTTGGCAAACTCAGTACTTACACCTGTTTCCGAGGGTTAGAACTTCCGCCTTCAATGGATACTCGTGTTTTATCAATAAGCACGTAATTATTATTTTTTAGTAGATTACAACTTAGCTTATTGCCGCTAATTCGAATCCTGGTGATTCCAGAGGGGTATTGGTGATGGTCCATTCCAGGAATATTCGGGTTTTCTCCTTTTTCCCGAATTTCATCCAACTCTCTCCATGCCCTCTTTCTTCCCCTTCACGCCATTTTACTTCTCATTCATTAATTCCACACCGCCCTTCACCTCATCTCATTTTAGGTAAAAAAATTGTTTGGCAATCCACAGATGTTGAAAGTATATGGTTGTGTGGATATATTGGGAGGCTCACCGGGATGTTGCCTCATGACTCCGAGCTTGAGCAATACAATAAAGAGTAGAGTGGGCCAACAAAGGGGGGGGGTTCTAGTCCCTTCTCGCAGCCATGGGAGTAGAACCTGCTGGATCGGACCTGGATGATGACATTCAATCATATCTATAATACAGAGATAGCACAGTAGATGTACTTGGGCTCATTGCTCGGACAGACTCCTCTCCTAGCCCGAATAAAGAATAAAATTTCTGCTTCAGGACTAATTGGAACTTTTACACCAGCAGCTGAGCTCCTACAACGGTGAATATTTGTAAAATATATATTTTTCATATTCTATGATTTCTAAATAGATTAAGATAGATTGTGCAACTTTACAAAGCACATTAAAACATAGAGTACAAACGCAAACATTATTAAAACTTTATAAATCAATTGTATTGTCTTTGCTATTATATGGAAGCGAATCCTTGGACCTTAACAGCAGACCAGTTAATACAAATCGAATCATCAGAAATAAGGTTTCTCCGATTTGTATCAGTTACTAGCTAATATCCGGCGTGCGCTGCTACTCATAAACAAATGTTAATGTGTTTTTACCACCAGCCGTGCGCTGTTTGGGAATCTGCTTATCTCGATCTTCTTGGCATCAATGAAAGACAAAAGTGGTTATTGTGAGATATCCGTAGAAGATAAACATATGCTGTCGCGGACTTTTTTGTAGAGTTTTTCGAGAAGTTTAATTGGTGGTAAATTTTTTTTTTTTCTGGTTACATTAATTTGGTGTATTTGTTATGGTTTAGGCAGCGTAAGCCATTTAAGCGTCAAAATAGGGACATTATTTCACGTTTTTCACTACAAAGGGTGATTTTTAGGGGTGAAGGCGTTGAGTATTACAACTCCCTTATAACCTATGTTCATCCCCGAAATCTCCTGAACATTTTTCAAAAGCCCCATCTCAATCGGATCAACAGTATGGCAGAGCACGCTTGTCCGGGAATCGACTTATCACGATCTTCTTGGCATCAATGAAAAACAAAAATGGTTATTGTGAGTTATCCGTAAAAGATAAAAGTATCCTGTCGCGGACTTTTTTGTAGAGTTTTTTGAGATATTCAATTCTGTGTAAATTAATTTGGTGTATTTGTTATGGTTTAGGCAGCGTAAGCCATTTAAGCGTCAAAATAGGGACTTTATTTAACGTTTTTCACTACAAAGGGTAATTTTTAGAGGTGAAGGGGTTGAATATCACAACTATCTTATAGCCTATGTTCATCCCGGGAATCTGATGAACATTTTGCAAAAAAAAAAACATCAAAATCGTATCAACGATATGGCCGCACATAGAATATGAACAAACAAACATACAAACAAACAAACATTGATTTTTATATTATATAAGATTAGCATGTTATTTTGCATTCAAATTGGCTGTATATTATTCCAATAGGATGGGAGATTAAAATGTACTCGTATATGATATAATAAAGGTAATAGCCTCAAAAATATACATTATACTTTTTTGTTGCCAACAATTTGTGGTTTGTGGGTTAGATCTCTTCAATTACTAGATCATAAATGGACAGAGATATTTGAGGTAAATATAGAATCAATTACATATATAGTTCTTTTTCTTCTTCTTCTTCTTCTTCTTCTTCCTTTCCAGGATTAAGTCATGCGACCTGTTCCGGTCTCAAGTCCATCGTTTCCTTGGCCGTCCCAAACATATTTTTCCATGTGGTTTGTAGGCGTTGATCTTTTTGAGTAATCTTGTATTGTCCATTCTGCCTAAATGTTTCTTTCCATTGGTATTTTTGCTCGTCTAGTTTATCGAGTATTGAAAATATCTCCAGTTCATTTCTTATTGATTCATTGTGTAATCTATCCATGCGTGTACATCCTTTTACGGATATTAAAAATTTCATTTCAGTGGTTTGAATGTGAGATATATTTTTTCGTAAGTACCCAAGATTCAGATGCAGATTAATAATTAAGTTCATGGCCGCGCGGACATAAGCTCTCCATACATCCCTATCCTGAGCTAATGATTTCCAATCATTCCCTGTATAATCTACTTCCCTCAAATCATAGTTAATGTTATTCTCCCACCTCATTCTTGGTCTACCAACTGGGCGTTTACTCTCTGGTTTTCCTACAAGAAGCTTCCATGAATGTCTTTCATTCCCCATTCGTGCCACATGCCCTGCCCATCGCGGCCTACGAGACTTAACTGTTCTCATTATATGTGGCTTCCTATAAAGACCATGTAGTTCATTGTTATGTAGCCTTCTCCATTCACCTGTCTGTTCATCTCTCTTTGGTCCAAAATTTTTCCTAAGAACTTTATTGTCAAATACTCGTAATCTCCTTTCCTCCCTTAAAGTAAGACTCCATGTTTCACATCCATATAATATAACTGGTAGAATAATAGTTTTATATATTCCCAGTTTAATGTTTTTTTGAAAGGAGTTGGGACATCAAAACTCTCTGCAATGCATAATAACATGCATTTCCAGAATTGAGCCTATGTTTAATTTCTTTGTGCATCTCATTCCTATTTGTGATTATTTGAATTCAGCCACTTCCTCAAAATTTCCCTCATTTGTCATTAGCTCTCCGTTTCCATTATATAATGTATTTCTATGTGTGACCATGTATTTAGTTTTATTGATATTTATTTCCAGTCCCAATTTCTAAGTGTTACTCAGTAGTGTGTGCGTGTTGTCCTTTAGTATCTCCTCACTATCCCCAGTAGTACTACATCATCAGCATAAACTAACAGCTTATTAATACCATTGAGTTGTAAGCCTTCCTCATTCTCTAAAGATTTAATGGCATGCTCTAGTACAAAATTAAATAGTAGAGGAGATAGTGCATCTCCTTGCTTCAACAGATCATAGATTTCAAAACTGTCCGAATGTACATATTCTATATTAATTATTTTTGTAATTGAACTGCACCCAAACACGAGCACTTGTTCATTCGGCTACCAGTACTGTGTATAA
The DNA here is from genome assembly GCA_030220185.1 of Diploptera punctata. Lineage (NCBI taxonomy): Eukaryota > Metazoa > Arthropoda > Insecta > Blattodea > Blaberidae > Diploptera > Diploptera punctata. The sequence goes on from JASPKZ010008400.1 coordinate 148,797, forward strand.
TATTTATTTACGAATAAAATTAATTCTTATTATTATTCTAAGAAAAGATTTTTCCGAGACATAGCCTCAAAATTATGAAGACTATTGAAATCATGCCGCAAATGGGAGTCAATGACGAATGACATTTCAATTATTTTTTTCGCCTAGAATTTACCAACTAAAGTTTATCATAATAAAGAAAGCACCTCATTTTATCATACTGAATAGGCCATAGCATTATTTTGCAGTGACTGGCCCCCTAAGAAATACGGCTACCAGATTGTATATACAGTGCATGAATGTCAACACGTAGCGCATACGAGAGATAATATAAAAACATTTGTAACAATTGATTATACCACAAAAAACAAAAAGAAACCACTGTTTGCACGTTCTTAAACGAATTATTTTCCAGGAAATGACGCAGAAAAGTATAATTGACATATTTACATCATAGCACATCAGAAATTAATTAATACCTATAACGTTGGTTATAAATGTCTCCACTAGGGTGCATTCTTACAATATTGCGATCTTTTGGCAATAAATAATATTATGATCTGGTTGCAGTGATGAACAAAAGAAGCAAATGAAGAGTACCAATCGTTTCTCATTTGTTTTCAAACAACGCCGTTTACATTAAATCATCATCATCATCGTCCTTTCAAGTATTAGGCCCAGTGGCCCGTTACGGTCTCCCGCCATCTCCGAAAAGGTCGACCCACAGATCTTCTGCCTCGAGGAATGTAGTGAAGAATTTGTTTTTGTATTCTGTGACGATCCATGCGCTGAATATGGGCTAGCCAATTGTTTCTATATTCTTGGAGGTATTCAGATATAGGTACGATGTTTAACTCTCTGGCTATTGTTGAATTTCTTTGGTGGTCTAGAAGGCTATAACCTGCAGTTCGTCGTAGAAATTTCATCTCCGTGGCTGTAATATGACGATCATCCTGAGTTCTGATGGTCCAAGCTTCACTGCCATAACAGATTATGGGTCTAGCGAGAATTTTATAGATTTTCATTCTTGTGTGTCTCTGCACTTTTGATGGTTTAAAAACTTGGCTGATAATTCTTAAAGCTTTATTATAGTTTTGTATTTTAAAGGCCTATATCACATTCCTCATTATAAGTTAGATTATATACTAAGTATTTAAATGAATTAACTTGCTCTAATATTGAATTCTGAATACAAATTTTACTTCTTGCTGGGAATTTCCCTTGAAAGGCCATAACTTTAGATTTTGTTGTTGATATTTCCATGTAATTAAATATATAAATATTTTAAAATAACTATATTTAAATAATGATTTGTGAGTAAACAGCTTAATTTTATTCGTTAAATAGTCCTAACAAATGCCACTCTTGATTTCCAAATTCACTAGATAAATTCACTCCTCACTTCGTGAGTCGTGAATTTATCGATAATTTGGAAATCACTCGTGGCATTACTTATGATAGATTAAATATGTGAAAATGGAGGAAATACAGAAATAAATATTGTAGGTAAAGTGCAGTATTTAATTGTGGTATTTCTGACGTGTTGGATGCGTACGTCAAAGAGGGATGAACTAAAAATACAGCCGAGCGGTGGGTCAGGTGGGCACAGACTCCCATACGAGCTGTGGGCATCTTGCTGATGTGTTGTTTGTGTGGTCTGTGAATGTGCAGTGCTGCTTGCTTATGCTTTACATTTTCCTAGGATAATACATACTGTGCCGCACGTCGTTCTTACCATTGAATGAGGAATTGCTGATACCGGCTTCAACATGGACACGGACGAGGTAAGGTAGCCTACACGCCGATCACAAGTGTTCAGGTTATCATATAGGGGTTACAAGAAAAACTGAAGTAAATATTTTTACCGAAGGAATTGCTCAAACGTTTGAAATCCCTAATCAAATACCGGTGATACCAACCTCACTGAGGTCTGGAAAAGTTCTGGTTTGAAATTTCATCACCAGAAATCATTCAATATGGGCCTATTAGGCCTGTACTTGGAATTAAATCATAACATTTCTTCAAAAAACAAAAAAAAAACAAAAGAGAACTTTGTAGACAGAACGCTACACCTAAATACCCCAAGCGCAACATTATATTAGAACTTAACATCTGTAAATATATAAGAATTGGAAACATATTTTACTTCGTTTTAATTTACTTTATTTTTATTGAATCTCCAACAATATGAACCCTATTTCACCATCCGTTATGTTAGGGTTTTAGTTACAATACAATTAATTATTTCCTCTTGTAAGCCCATGTTTCCCTTAACAGAGATTCGCTCTCCCCCTACAGGGAATAATTTGAACCATACTAATTTAGTTACACTTGTTTTCGTATAGATGTCATTTGAGTGGTCCGTGGTCAGCGTTCCACCTCATACTGACATCTAAGAAACCAAGGTAGTAATAGAACGCGAAAATTCGGTAAATTTTGCTTAGAGGCCTTTTCATTCAGGCTTAAGGATCTTTTACGAGCCTGAAAATCTTCAGACTCGGGACCCACGGCTTAAAGTCCCTCCCGGAGGACTTGCTCCTTGGATTTTTCCATCCTAAAAAAATCAATCGACCCCGGCCGGGTTTGAATCCGCGACCCTCAGTACCAGAGGCAAGGAGCATAACCGCTAGTCCACAGCGGCCGATACAGTAATTTAGAGTATGGTTAATTTCTAGCGTTACATAATAACGTAATATGAACAAATAAATTAATTAATTAACAAACCCAAGAAAAAACTAACTCAAAGTCTCTTAAAAATATGATGGATAAAGTCACACAGCTTTCTATAGCAACACTTCTTACATAAAATATTTGACAAAGGCAGTTGAAATCTATTATGGCAATAACCTATTTTTTTAATAAATGCATGTCTTTTGCAATCAAATAACAGATGTGAGATAGTCTGGCTGGAGTTTTTGCAAATAGAGGTATCTGTACCTATTATAAATCGTTCCAAATAATGTCCATATTTACCGCGTCCAGCCATAAATTGTGTAAATACAAAATTAGGTTCTACGTATTTGCACTTTATTCGGTCAAAAACAGTTGGGACAAATAATGTTCTTGCCAAAGCACCATTAATACTGTTTAACCACTCAGCGTTCCAATTTTGTATGAGATCATTTTTTAAATATTTTAATTTAATTTATATGCAATATAGATAGTATAGTGTTTATGATATTTGGGTATACCGTACTGGTAAACTGTGCATTTTAATTTTCTTGCACTATATAACATATGCAAGGCGTCATTTATTAGTTTTAGCTGCATCATAAAAGTATGTTTTGGACTCTTAACCGTTCAGACAGAAGGAAAATAGAAACTGCAGAAATGAAGTTCCTACGTTCAGTAGCGGGTGTGACAATTTTGGACAAGAAAAGAAGTGAGGATATTAGGAAGGACTTAAATATTTTTAATTTAACAAATAGAATTGACAACATGAGAAACAACTGGTATGAACATGTCAAGAGAATGCCTACAGATAGAATCCCTCAGCTGTTACTAAAGTACAAACCAATAGGACATAGAAATGTTGGACGCCCATTTACTAGATGGGAGGATTCATTAAATCCCACTTGATGTGAAAACAGGTCAAAAGGCCTAATTTCATGAAGCAGAAGAAGAAGAAGATAAAAGTATGTTTAATGGTGTTCTGGCGCGAGAGATATAATCTTAAATTTCCAATCATGTGGTCCGGAATCGATTCCCGTTAAGAGTAGGAATTCTAAGTCTGCGCGTTTGTTTGGGTGCGCGTCTGTTTTCTTCAACTGTGCTATGCTCTATTCGGCGGTATCCTAAACATACTGTTAAACATATACTTGGAGAGGCCCGTCTTCTGGTTCAGATTTACTTCTCCCTGCTTACAGTCGAGCGGTACAAGGTACAGGCTTGTTGATGTACTTCTAACATGTGTTGAGAAAACCGAACCATAAAGTACTACTAAAAAGGGTGTGAAGATAACATGAATGAGGAATTTAGGGAAAGTATTAAATGTTAATATTAAAATTCATATCAAATTCTGTTGGGGTGAACCGTCATAGGATATAAACTCAAAATATGTACCTTTTTGGCAGGTGGCGTCGTCCTCAAGTATGTTAAAATATTATCTGGAGGCCTTTCGGAAGTTAACTTCCATCATCAGCAGGATGAGCTTCTGCTACTAGTTGTTGTTGTTTATGACGACGTAGACTCCAAGTGTCTGTAGCAGCTACTAGTAGCAACAACAACTAGTAGCAGAAACTCATCCTGCTGATGATGGAAGTTAACTTCCGAAAAGCCTCCAGATAATATTTTAACATAGTTGAGGGTGACGGCACCTGCCAAAAAGGTATATATTTTAATGTTTTATCTTATAATGTTAAAATGCTCACAATAATGAAATTTCGGTAACTGTTTAGAAAGGTACCACTTTTGAATTGATTAAATTCAATTAACTGTAATCTAGCGATCTTCGAATTTTAATAAATGCCCGTTTTTCAAAAACATTAAATCCTGAAAACCAACCGCCCGAAATTCAGCCTAATTAATGAGATTCAGGCATTTTATGTAATAAAAGGTAAGATTGCAATACAGATAGTATATATTATTCAACTGTTTGTGTGTGATACAAAGATTTAAATTTTAAAATATGTACCTTATAAAACTGTCGTCCTCATCTATAATAACTTATGTTATAAAAGTCACACTTAAAATTGTTGGCCTTTCAAAGACATGCTTCATCCTCAGGAATTCTTATGGTACTGAAATAATTTGTATATTTCATACAGAGGGTTTGGTAGTTGGGTGTGTTCTCATTTAGCATATTTTTATAATATAAAAATAATTTCAGTACCATAAGAATTCCTGAGGATGAAACATGTCTTTGAAAGGCCTTGAATTTTAATAGTGTGATGACGTTTATAACACAAGTTATTATAGTTGAGAACGACTGTTTTATATGGTACAAATTTTAAAATTGAAATAATTTTAAGTTCAACGGTGTTCAAACGTGAATATTAAAAGTATAGATTGATACAAAAATAAAAGACAATCAGAAGTCTAACTTCTCATAATATAATTCAACTGTTCGTATGTGAAAGCAAAACAATATACAGCCATAACTAGGGATCTCCAAACTTACCTACATTCACCTCCTCATTCTCTCTATAACAGCTTGACGAAATACCAGAAAATAAAATAAGAAAATGAATGACGATCTCATATCCATCTTTAACTGGTCTTCAAGTATCGGTCTAAATCTAAATCCTAACAAGTCACAAGTAATTCTAATGGGACAACAAAGACTGCTTACAACCTTTGACATATCTACACTTCCAAACATTACTGTAAATAATATAATTATCCCTTATGTCTTCTTCCGCAATAGATCTTGGACTACATCTAGACGCCCAATTTTAACCTGGCAAACACAAGGTGAAACACATATGTAAAATAGACTTATCTATTTCCTCCATCTTACATTATCTTAGATCGTTTAAAGAATTTTCTCCCAGTTTCCGTAAAACAAATCCGTATGTGCAGAATCTTGTGTTACCTTTATACACTGTCGATTACTTTGTGACATTATAAATATTGATCTAAAACTATGCCTTGTCGCAGAGACTAACTGTCAGCTGTTCATAATGCTTGCGTTTCGATTCTTTTTCAATATCCGATCCGCCGTTATGACCATATTTCCGAACACTTTAATAACCTCTCTTAGTGCGCCGTCCTTACTGACAGACGTAAATTGTCAGCACTCTCCTCTCTTTCATCAATCAACGACGCTTTTCAAGCTTCTGAATTCCTACACTCCTACTTACCTGGCGTCCAGATTTGAGAAGTTATCCTCTTACCACAATATTGACACTAGATCACAAGATAACAGTCTGCTAACAATTCCTCTTCATAGCACTTCCTCTTATTCTACTTCCTTCACAGTAGCCTCTGCCCGCTTCTCGAATTTCCTTCCTCAAGATATCAGGGGTTGCCGCACACGTGGCACTTTTAAGTCACGCTTATATAGTTACCTGTTGTCTAATACGAGTAATTAATTTTTCTCTATTTATTTAAATGTACTATACAATGTCATTAATAATTTTTTCTCGTTTTGCATATATCTTGTACGTATTATACATTAAATTCGTTAAATCTAGAGTAAATCAAAATACATTATAAATATTAATTGTATTGTATTTATAACATGCAATTGTTTATGTTTATTGTAATTTAGATGTAAGACTTTTTTGTATTTTTAAAGCCTGGTTGAGTGGTAGACAAGGCCTTAAGGCCTTAACTCTGCCAGGTAAAATAAAGCTATTATATTATTATTATTTTTTTTTTATTTTTTTATTATTATTATTGTTATATACCGGTAAATAATAATAATTAGAATAATTATTTTATTTGCTATATTCAGCGTATTTGTTAGAGAACAAGTCACTGCAAAATAATGCTCTGATCTGTTCAGAATATTAAAAAGGAGACGCTTTCTTTATTTTGGTAAACAAAATTCGATAATTATCGAGGTGAAACTCGACTGTGATTGGTTGTAAAACAAAATTAATTGAAATGTGATTGGTCATTGACTCCCTTTTGGGGCATGAGTTAAATAGTCAATTGTATATTATAACAAAAGCAGTATTCCTTTATGGTCATGATGTGAAAGGAAGCATTTTGTATGGCCTTGAAGGCAGTCACGGCCACAAAAAGCTCATATATAAATATACAATAGGGAGGGGACCTAAACATAGGATTGCAATCAGCAATGGGAGAAGAAAACGCCGATGTACAAATTATATAATCTACATCTTCAAAAACGTAACTTTAATTTATTTTGTACACAGTTATTACACAAAATAACAAGTAATTTGGAGTATTGCTCTGTAAAATTTATATATATATCTTTCATTCAAAAATATAATATATAAAAATGAATGTTAGTTGGTTTGTTTGTTTGTACTTTATGCGCGGCCATACCGTTGATCCGATTGTGATGTTTTTTTTTTTTTGCAAAATGTTTAAGAGATTCCCGGGATGAACATAGGCTATAAGAGAGTTGTGATACTCAACTCCTACACCGTTTAAAATCACCCTTTGTAGTGAAAAACGTGAAAAATATCATTTTTTGACGCTTAAATGACTTACGCTGCCTAAACCATAACAAATACTTACTTACTTACTCACTGGCACTATCGAACCCGTAGGTTCATGGCCGCACGGACATACCCTCTCCATAGATCGCTATCCTGAGCTAATGCTTTCCAATCATTCCCTGTATAATCTACTTCCCTCAAATCATAGTTAATGTTATTTTCCCACCTCATTCTTGGTCTACCAACTGGGCGTCTTCCCTCTGGCTTTCCTACAAGAAGCTTCCATGCAAGTCTTTCATTCCCCATAAGTGCAACATGTCCTGCCCATCGCAGTCTACGAGACTTAACTGTTCTTATTATATCTGGCTTCCTATAAAGACCATGTAGTTCATTGTTAAGTAGTCTTCTCCATTCACCTGTCTGTTCATCTCTCTTTGGTCCAAAAAATTTCCTAAGTACTTTATTCTCAAATACTTTTAATCTCCTTTCCTCCCTTAAAGTAAGAGTCCATGTTTCGCATCCATATAATATAACTGGTAGAATAATAGTTTTATATATTTTCAGTTTAACGTTTTTTGAAAGGAGTTGGGACATCAAAAGTCTCTGCAATGCATAATAGCACGCATTTCCAGAATTGAGCCTATGTTTAATTTCTTTGTGCATCTCATTCCTATTTGTGATTATTGTTCCTAGGTATTTGAATTCAGCCACTTCCTCAAAATTTCCCTCATTTGTCATTAGCTGTCCAGTTCCATTATATAATGAATTTCTACGTGTAATTAATGTACACAGAATTGAATATCTCACAAAGCTCTACAAAAAAGTCCACGACAGCATATGTTTATCTTTTATGGATAACTCACAATAACCATTTTGTCTTTCATTGATGACAAGAAGATCAGGAGAAATATTTTCCCGCGCAAGTAGAGCAGCAGCACGGATAACTCTTCTTCTTCTTCTTCCTCTTCTTCTTCTTTTTCTTCTTCTTAATCATAATTTGTAGGATTTTCATCCTGTTTATCCGAAATCACTCCTCGGGGGAAGACGTATTGGATGTGCATTCACTGTCAATACAAAATATCAGGGATAACTCAAATAACGATTTTTCTTGCAGCTCATTTATGCCAAATACATCGGGATACGTAGCGTGCTGCCTCGTCACGCAGCGGGCCCGGGTTCGATCCGCCGGTCGGGACAAGTTTCCTGGGTGAGGTTTTTTTCGGGGTTTTTCCTCACCTGTAAGATAAATGTCAGAGAACTTTAAGGCCCAAACGGTTCCCGAACATCACCTGGCCATCATTATCATCAATATCACATTCAGCTAATTAGCTTAAGTTTATTTAAGGCCTCTCCTGGTGCATCATTACCATCATCATCAACTCTCATATCATCGGGGCAGCGTAACCCCGCCTGCCAGGCGCCCCAACCTCAGAAGTGGGTTACAAGTACGTCATGCCAGGAGAGAACACCAGGAATGTCAAAATGACAACCTGGGGCATTTAGAAAAAAATGTACATTATACGAGACAAATCACTGCATCTTAAATGAACTGAACTTTATTTGAAACAATAGAAAACAATAAATACTTATTTGCCGTCATTTTATGACTAGATTGATGTCACGGCCTCCTGTAGTTTCAACTAATAAACATTGCCCATACTGTTAACGATAGTCAATTTATAATGAAAGCAAATATTTCCAACAAAGATATTATTATTTTACTGTTATTGATTATTTTTAAAACACCATCGCGCAAAAAGTAATGTACAACGCACGTTTGTGAAGTGTTACAGAATCTTGAAAATTAAAAACATCGCTGTCGCTCGGTTTTTAAACATATTCTTCGCTTCTGTAAAAATCACTTGCCAACCTCGCATTGATTTGCTTTAATTTGACTTGGTTGTTGCATACAGTTTTGCTTACGGTGATTACTAATTACAACTGGCGAACGGAGTGAACGAACCAAGTTTCAGAACGCGTCACCTTAGTTAAATTTAGCGATACAAATCCTAACAAATAGTTTACAAGTCTTGCTCGTTAGTAAACACGAACCTATTCAAAAAGTAAACATCTGTGACATTATTCAACTTTATCTACAAGAATTCGTTGTTAATAGGTGAATATATTTAGGTTTTAGTGCATAAAATTAATTACTGAAATGTGATGATCTTGCAGAAGATTTCCGGGCTGTTGGCCGTGGTCTTGAGGCTTGTGGTTCCCCGACGTTTCGCCAGAGACTGCGTCCGGCATCCTCAAGGGTTGTCTTGAGACTGGCAATTTTGTCTAGGAGTAGAGTTCAAAGCGCAGATACATATCTCTTTTATTACAGATTCTGTCGCCTTCAGACTGTTTTAGGGTCTTATGGTTGCCCTCTTCAGCCCATTTAAAAAATGTGATATTCCTAGTTTTAAATTCTGTCGTTGGGATTTGTGCAGCATCATACTCGTCACAATGAGAGGATGTAGTTTTAGAGAGTCGAGGATACGTTGGTCGGTGTTAACTTTGTCGACTACCTGCCCTATTTATACATTTATCCGCGACGTGTTCTCTGCGCGGTCCGTTACACCAAAGTGTATGTAATAACCAACATTATAGGGGGAAATGACTTCACTGACAGCTCACTCTGAGTACAAAAAACTGCTGGAGCAGCATGAAATACCTTATCAAGAAGGTACAAAAAAGAAAATACAAACACGTAGATTCGTGGTAAAAGGAATTGACCCCTCAGTGGAACCATCAGAAATCCAGAAGGATCTCAGTGATCTCGGATTCCAGGTTCTAAAAGTAGTCAATATGACCTCTGCTAGAACCAAGGGCCCGCTGCCTATGTTTATGGCAGTTCTGGTGGATGATTCCTCAGTAGGCGAGGCTGAAAAGGTAACACGTCTCTGTTTCTACAAAGTAAAAATAGAAGGTTACCGAAGAATAACTATCAAAAAACAGTCCTCTGAACAGGCAGTCGTAGATGAACCCATTCCTCCTGCTAGTGAATTCCTCCCAACTCAGACACAAAGAGTAGAGCCAGCAGCTCCTCTTGTCGAAAAACATGGACCTAATAAAGGAAAAAAGGCAGTTCAAGTTGAAATTATTCCTGCTGCCAAGAAAGAAACAGTGCGAGGGAATAAAATTCCTCAAACTGTAAACAAAAAACATAAAAAATCAGTACAAACTGACAAGCCAAAAGTCACAAGTACATATTCTCAGACAGAGAATATTGTTACGCGTGAATTAAATCCTGAAACAGTTGATAATGGCACATCAACTGATCAAGTGACACAAACCAAAGCTGAAATCAAATTCAGCAAAAGAACTCAAACACGGATTGAGACAAAAGATCAGGTAATGAATACTGATCATACTTGCACATGTAATCCTGGATGTCCTACATTTATCACGGACCTACCAGTGATACATTATTTCTCTAGAGTCATTGCAAATATGATTGAAGAGAGAAAACAAGCAAAAACTCTTACCCTGAAAATGGTCAGTACTACAGAGAAAATAATAGGATGGCATGTCATTCACGAAGGCAAACATCCTATTAAAACATACTTCCCACATAATTATCGACAAGACAGGTGATTTTGACGGCTATTCGCCTAAAAGAACCGTCCTAAAAATAATTTCAAATAGGTGAAAAACCAGCTATTCACCTCTAAAAGCTGGAAGGCCCTACCGATTTGGCCATATTTCGATCAATTTTCACTAACTTCAAACCTACTCTGTCAACGGTTTCGGTGGTTTCCTTGACGCTAAGACAAATGTCGGAGTAGGCCACTTGATTCCACCAGTAAATTATCATATATCCCATTAAATATTCAAAATTCAAAATTAAGGGCAATTTCACAAAATTAAATTCTAAAACACATTAAATTAATTAACCTATCCTGAAACAATTCAATCTAAATTATTATTTTCAACAACTACTCTGTCAAGGTTTCTGATGGTTTCCTTGGCGTTAAGGTAAATACCGGAGTAGTCCCCTTTGCTCCATCAGTAAATTCATTATTTCCTTACTGACCGGGAAAGTGGATGTTGAGAGAGATTTCATTTCAATTTGGGACTGTTAGCCAATGCCTTCTCACCCAGACGACTGCTGCCTTCGTACCTCTTCGGATGCGAGCTTCAAAGGATCGACTACGTATAAAAATTTAGAAAAAAAACTGCAAGTCCATAAATCAATAAATCAGGAAAAATATACAAGTCCTATATTCCATAAGAATGTAGGAACAATCACTTAACGGCTGCAATATCACTTCAGAGGTCATGGTAAAGTGCACTATAGCGCTCAAGTAGACCTCGATAAAAATTCTATGTCCAAATTAATGGCCAAAAATTATAATGAATGAAAATCTTTTCTAAGTACATTAATATTCACCGCAACTGCGGAGACCACTTAAAGCAGCGATCATCGCCCGCCAACATATAGCCGGTTAGTCACGGTGATCTGAGCAAGGCAGAGTACCTGTATGGGTGACCACCAGGGAATGCCATGTGCTCGACTGTGATTGGTCAGACACCACACACTTTTAAACATTAATTATTTCATTATTAACATTTCCAAAATAACATTATACATTAGTACATTATAATACTAACTATTATTAATAATAAAAATCCCATTTTATCGGATTTAATAAATTTTAAACATATATACCGACTTCGGTAAATCAACCAATCAGAACGGAGCACTACACAGCTACACGTATCTTCATCCATGTGAGGGATGCGAGTGAGGAATTAGTGAACATCTACATTTATAAGTATTGCTTACCGGCATTACTTATTATTCAAAATTTTTGGGGTTAATGGCCACAGGCTTCGTCCCCAGTCAACTTCGGTTGACAGGCAGCAAAGTAGCCGCTTGAGGGAGCCGCACTCTGCGCTGTCCATCTTGTTTTAGACTAGACTAGACTAGATAGGGGGGAAAAAACGTTATAGGTTATTAATTAATTTTTTTGCAAACAACTCAATAAAACAATCATCTAAAAACACAATTATTGAACACACAATTATCAAATGTGTAGGTCGAAGGAATCTGTTCAATATTTGCTATATTCAACATATTTTACAGAACCAGTCACTGCAAAATAATGCTCTGACCTGTTCGGAATATTAAAAAGGAGGAGCTTCCTTTATTTTGGTAAACAAAATTCGATAAATAGTCAGATTAAAGTTTGGAAGTAGATTATACAGGGAATGATTGGAAAGCATTAGCTCAGGTTAGGGATGTATGGAGAGCTTATGTCCGCGCGGCCATGAACCTACGAGTTCGATAGTGCCAGTGAGTAAGTAAGTGTAAGTAAGTAAAGTTATTACAAGCTATAAGTAAATTAAACAAACTTCTCGATGATTTATTTCTAAATATGTAAAAAAGAATAGAATAGATTTATTTAGCCTGGTGGAGTTAAGGCCATGTGGCTTTCTCTTCCACTCACCAGAACAAACATATGTTACATATGAATACAAAAAAATTACAATAATAGTCATATTAAACAGGACAAACATATGTTACATATGAATACAAAAAATACAATAATAGTCATATTAAACAGGACAAACATATGTTACATATGAATACAAAAAATACAATAATAGTCATATTAAACAGGACAAACATATGTTACATATGAATACAAAAAAATACAATAATAGTCATATTAAACAGGACAAACATATGTTACATATGAATACAAAAAAATACAATAATAGTCATATTAAACAGGACAAACATATGTTACATATGAATACAAAAAATACAATAATAGTCATATTAAACAGGACAAACATATGTTACATATGAATACAAAAAATACAATAATAGTCATATTAAACAGGACAAACATATGTTACATATGAATACAAAAAATACAATAATAGTCATATTAAACACGACAAACATATGTTACATATGAATACAAAAATACAATAATAGTCATATTAAACAGGACAAACATATGTTACATATGAATACAAAAAATACAATAATAGTCATATTAAACAGGACAAACATATGTTACATATGAATACAAAAAAATACAATAATAGTCATATTAAACAGGACAAACATATGTTACATATGAATACAAAAAAATACAATAAGTCATATTAAACAGGACAAACATATGTTACATATGAATACAAAAAAATTACAATAATAGACATTGAACAATTAATTATCTGTCATATTGAAGCAGACAATGTTTTTATTATTATATCGTAAGTTTTACATTTTATTGCCTTCCTAGTATTAACTGCATTATAAGAAGTATCATAAACTATATAACTCACTGGTACGTTCATGACCGCGCGGACATAAGCTCTCCATACATCCCTATCCTGAGCCAATTTTTTTCCAGTCATCCCCTGTATACTTCTCTCAAATTATAGTTAATGTTATTCTCCCACCTCATTCTTGGTCTGCCAACTGGACGTTTTCCCTCTGGTTTTTCTACAAGAAACTTCCATGCACGTCTTTCATTCCCCATTCGTGCCACATGTCCTGCCCAACGCAGTCTACGAGACTTAACTGTTCTCATTATATCTGGCTTCCTATAAGGACCATGTAATTCACTGTTATGTAGTCTTCTCCATTCACTTGTCTGTTCATCTCTCTTTGGTCCAAAAATTTTCCTAAGAACTTTATTCTCAAATACTTGTAATCTCCTTTCCTCCCTTAAAGTAAGAGTCCACTTTTGCATCCATATAATATAACTGGTAGAATAATAGTTTTATATATTTTCAGTTTAACGAAATAAGAATCATGCCACAATATCATTAACTTTATAATTTCGAATATAGTATAATGTATGTGAAAATTAATGTAGATATTACAAAAGAGGGCTTTGCCAGCATACTATGATCTATTTCCAACTGTTGGTAAGGGACGCGAGGAGTCTATTTCTGCCAACACTCGCGTGCCAACTACACACAGAGAAACTGTCCTTTGTATACTTGCCACAAAGGTTAAAGTAAACCCAACTTCCTCTTAACTGTATTCTCATTGCTTCCATAACTAACTAACTCACTGGCACTATCGAACCCATAGGTTAATGGCTGCGCGGACATAATCTCTCTATACATCCCTATCCTGAGCTAATGTTTTCTAATCATCCCCTGTATAATATACTTTTCTCAAATCATAGTTAATGTCATTCTGCAACCTCATTCTTGGTCTACCAACTGGGCATTTTCCCTCTCGTTTTCCTACAAGAAGCTTCCATGCACGTATTTCATTCCCCATTCATGTCACATGTCCTGTCCATCGCAGTCTACGAGAGTTAACTGTTCTTATTATATCTGGCTTCCTATAAAGACCATGTAGTTCACTGTTAAGCAGTCTTCTCCATTCACCTGTATGTTCATCTCTCTTTGGTTCAAAAATGTTCCTAAGAACTTTATTGTCAAATACTATTAACCTCCTTTCCAACATTAAAGTAAGAGTCCATGTTTCGCATCCATATAATATAACTGGTAGAATAATAGTTTTATATATTTTCAGTTTAACGTTTTTTGAAAAGAGTTGGGACGTCAAGAGTCTCTGTAATGCATAATAGCATGCATTTCCAGAATTGAGCCTATGTTTAATTTCTTTGTGCATCTCATTCCTGTTTTTGATTATTGTTCCTAGGTATTTGAATTCAGCACTTCCTCAAAATTTCCCTCATTTGTCATTAGCTGTCCATTTCCATTATATAATGTATTTTTATGTGTGGCCATATATTTAGTTTTATTGATATTTATCCAGTCCCAATTTCTTAGTGGTACTCAGTAGGGATGACAATCACTGTAATTAAACAAAATTCAAATCCCTTAAGTAAAAGAAGAAAAAAAAACAGAACAAAACAGGGATCCAAATTACGCATGTTTCTGTATTAAAGTTTGACCAATGTCGAAATAATCTTGTATTGCAACTTTATAAAAAGTTATCTTTAGATTTTTTGGACAGAGTTTATTAACGGTAAGGGTAACAAAGAGTAATAATGTATTTAAATTAGCGTAACACGTTATGTAAGCGATAATAATTATAAAAGACAGGTGTTAATATGTTCGTGCCGTACCAGACAAACATTCATGCATCTCATAAAGGAGCTAATAGTAGATGTCCTTGTTTCACACCATGTTTATCAGCTTCCTTGCTTCTTTTATTCTAAGCTCTTACGTACAATTATGTAAGTTATGACTATGAAGTATGTATTGCGATGTTCGTGTTCTGAAATTTGATCATCAATCTCACGTCATTTCTCTACAAATTATGACAATTTCATCATCATCATCATCATAGTCAATTCACGAATCTAGGTCATTTGTTGACATGTTTCAGCCTCAATAGAAGCACCATCCAAAAGTCTTTTGAGTGGACGTCCTGATCTAATAATTTGAATAATGTCAGATCAGATTTTTAGTATAAGACAGATTTTAGAAAAGAAATGGGAATATAATGGTAGTGTACATCAACGATATGTAGACTTCAAAAAAGCATATGATTCAATTAAGAGGGAGAAGTTATATAGTATCCTGCTGGAGTTCGGAATTCCTAAAAAGTTAGTTAGACTTATAAGAATGTGTCTAAATGGCACAAAGAGTAGGGTGCGTGTAGGCAAACAGTTTTCGGACACTTTTGAAATCCAGAATGGGTTGAAGCAAGGAGATGCACTATCTCCTCTACTATTTAATTTTGTACTAGAGCACGCCATCAAATCTTTAGAGGATGAGGAAGGCCTACAACTCAATGGTATTAATAAGCTGTTAGTTTATGCTGATGATGTAGTACTATTGGCCGATAGCGAGGAGATACTAAAGGCCAACACGCACACACTATTGAGTAACACTAAGAAATTAGGACTGGAAGTAAATATCAATAAAACTAAATATATGGTCACACGTAGAAATACATTATATAATGGAAATGGACAGCTAATGACAAATGAGGGAAATTTTGAGGAATTGGCTGAATTCAAATACCTAGGAACAATAATCACAAATAGGAATGAGATGCACAAAGAAATTAAACATACGCTCAATTCTGGAAATGCGTGCTATTATGCATTGCAGAAACTCTTGATGTCCCAACTCCTTTCAAAAAACGTTAAACTGAAAATATATAAAACTATTATTCTACCAGTTATATTATATGGGTGCGAAACATGGACTCTTACTTTAAGGAAGGAAAGGAGATTACAAGTATTTGAGAATATAGTACTTAGGAAAATTTTTGGACCAAAGAGAGATGAACAGACAGGTGAATGGAGAAGACTACATAACAATGAACTACATGGTCTTTATAGGAAGCCAGATATGATAAGAACAGTTAAGTCTCGTAGAATGCGATGGGCAGGACATGTTGCACGTATGGGGAATGAAAGACTTGCATGGAAGCTTCTTGTAGGAAAGCCAGAGGGAAAACGCCCAGTTGGTAGACCAAGAATCAGGTGGGAGAAGAATATTAACTATGATTTGAGAGAAGTAGATTATACAGGGAATGATTGAAAAGCATTAGCTCATGATAGGTATGTATGGAGAGCTTATGTCCGTGCGGCCATGAACCTACGGGTTCGATAGTGCCAGTGAGTAAGTAAGTAAGTAATGTCACATAATAATTATAATCATATATATATATATATATATATATATATATATATTTTAACCCCTTCACTCCCCTTAAAATTCATACTTTCCATATCCAACACCTGACAAGTCTTACGGGCTAGTGGTTAGCGTTTATGACTATTATTCATGAGGTCCCGGGTTGGATTCCCGGAATTTTTCCTTAAAGGGAATTATTCCTCTGGTTGCTCATGGTCTGGGATGTAGTTTAAGTTCAGGTTAAGAACTCTCCTGGCGCTTCATTATCATGTATCACCCAACATATCGGGGTAACGTAACTCCGCCTTCCAGGTGCCCCAGCCTCAGAAGTGGGTTACAATTACGCCAATGCCAGGAGAGAACATCAGAAATGTCGAAGTGACAAACTGGGCAATGAAGAAAAACCTACCTACCGTCCTCCTTCGACAAGTTTAGCGCTCAAAGAAATGTGTTGTGGGGATGACAACACCAGTCAGGAAGGAAGTAAACTCATATTGAAAACATGAGTAAAAGTCTGCACTAGAATGGACCAGATAAGAACCGAGGATATCCGTGAAGAACTGCAGATCTACTCCATAAAAGAAAATATATTTAACAACAAGATACAGTGGAAAGAACATGTAGAAAGAATGGAAGAAAGTAGATTACCAAATAAAATCTTCTATTATTTTCCAAGAGAAAGAAGAGATGTCGGACGTCCTCGGAAGAGATGGTCTTACAGCTATTAGTGAAGACGGAACAGACAACTCTTGCCTAAACCAGGAAGTGAAGAAGAAGAAGAAGAAGATTATTGAAAAGATTCGCCCTATTTATGAAAGACACAGTCATAGAAAACCGCAAACTGAAAACTGCATATTTGGGAATGAATAATACTTCCCTTCGACTCGGCTGTAGGAACAAAAGAAACTACCTGCAAGAGTAGTAAATCCAATGGCAAGAATATCCTACCTTCCAGTGTAAACTCGTCGGAGGAGGACAATATATGAACCTATTCAGGTTCAGTGGACCGAATTCCAGACCCGTGAGCAAATGAAATTTATGGAAAGCCATGATTATATCTATCGTATAACAATTTATATTTCTTATTTTGAAAATTATACAAATGAGGGAAAATTTGAGGAAGTGGCTGAATTCAAATACCTAGGAACAATAATCACAAATAGGAATGAGATGCACAAAGAAATTAAACATAGGCTCAATTCTGCAAATGCGTGTTTTTATGCATTGCAGAGACTCTTGACGTCCCAACTCCTTTCAAAAAACGTTAAACTGAAAATATACAAAACTCTTATTCTACCAGTTACATTATATGGATGCGAAACATGGATTCTTACTTTAAGGGAGGAAAGAAGAATACGAGTATTTGAGAATAAAGTTATTAGGAACATTTTTGGACCAAACAGAGACAGACACGTGAATGGAGACAATTACATCGTACTTATAGGAAGCCAGATATAATAAGAAGAGTTATGTCTCGTAGACTGCGTTGGGCAGGACATGTGGCACGAATGGAGAATGAAAGACGTGCATGGAAGCTTCTTGTAGGAAAATCAGAAGGGAAACGTCCAGTTGGTAGACCAAGAATGAGGTGGGAGAATAACACTATGATTTGAGGGAAGTGGGTTTTACAGGGGATGATTGGAAAACATTGGCTCAAGATAGGGATGTATGGAGAGCTTATGTCCGCGCGGCCATGAACCTACGGGTTCGATAGTGTCACTGAGTTAGTTATTTTGAAAATCAGTCATCCTCAAAATATTGATTTCTGAGCACTCTGTATATTAAAAATGTATTAATATTAACTAATGTGGAAGGTAAAGCTACATTCCCATACACTCACAGCGCATTTAATTATACTGGAAGTAGTCTACTCAATTTAATTAGAACTGGAGTTGGCTTTATGAACAAGTCAGCCAGGTACTACATCTGTTTGACATTTTGTAGAATTGGATTCGTCGTAGATAAATTAGTGACAGCCAAGATGCATGATTTAATCTGACTTTACCCTTTGACTGAGATGAATGACGTGAAAACAACTTTTGGTTTCCGTCGTGCGACCTAGTTCTGTGCATTTGTATTTTCTTCTTAAAGTGGACACATGCAAATTCCAATCCAAAGAAATCGTGGAAGAAAAAAAACTATATTTTCTTGTTTTCGGACTTACGTGAATATTTCGTAAAAACATATTTTAAAGGATATAAATTCGTGTATTTTATTTATTCCCAACTCTTTTCCATGGATTAAACTTTTTTATATTACGAATGTCCACTGCTGTACTCTCGAGGTAGCGTGCGTCTTGTCAAGCAGCGGACCCGGATTCGATTATCGGTCGGGACAGACTCCTGGGAGTGTTTTTTTCGGGGTTTTTCCTCACCTGTAATATAAATGTGAGGAAACTTAGGGCCCAACGGTCCCCGAAAATCATCCTTATCATCATCATCATCATCCTTTACCGGTGTGGAAAGTAACGGGAAGCTACCTTATTTACTTACTTACTCACTGGCACTATCGAACCCGTAGGTTCATGGCCGCGCGGACATAGGCTGTCCATACATCCCTATCTTGAGCTAATGCTTTCCAATCATTCCCTGTATAATCTACTTCCCTTAAATCATAGTTTATGTTATTCTTCCACCTCATTCTTAGTCTACCAACTGGGCGTTTTCCCTCTGGCTTCCCTACAAGAAGCTTCCATGCACGTCTTTCATTCCCCATACGCGCAACATGTCCTGCCCATCGCAGTCTACGAGACTTAACTGTTCTTATTGTATCTGGCTTCCTATAAAGACCAAGTAGTTCATTGTTATGTAGTTTTTTCCATTCACCTGTCTGTTCATCTCTCTTTGGTCCAACAATTTTCCTAAGAACTTTATTCTCAAATACTCGTAATCTCCTCTCCTGCCTTAAAGTAAGAGTCCATGTTTCGCACCCATATAATATAACTGGTAGAAAAATTGTTTTATAAATTTTTAGCTTAACGTTTTTTGAAAGGAGATGGGACATCAAAAGTCTCTGCAATTTTGGCAATCAAAATTCGATATTTATCGACGTGAAACAGGACTGTGATTGGTTGTAAAACAAAATTGAATGAAGCGTGATTGGTCATTGACTCCCATTTTGGGCGTTAGTTAAATAGTCCGAGGAAATTGTTAAATTTATTTCGGTGACAAATGGTAGAACGCTGCGTGAAACAACATAACTGGTGCTTTGTTGTTTGTTTTCTATCTTTTAACTTTAACATTCACTTTTATGGCAACTTTCACATTACGCTGCAGTTGAACTGGTTACGATACTCATAACATTTTTAAAATTACTCTAATAATAATAAAAAAACACATACTCGTATTTTACCGCAAGAGTTGTCTCAGACAGAAGTGTTTTTACATTCGTATTCGGGACCCTGACCCTGAAATTATAGAATGTTTAATTAAGAAGGTTCATTACAAAAAAGCAATTAACAAAGTTTTTCCTTTACCCAAAGAAAACGTAAAGAAACATGTTGTAATGTCATACATAGGCCCACTTTCAAATAAAATATCTAAACACTTTAAAAAGTTGAACATTAATGTGGCATTTAAAACTAATAAAACTCTACAAAATATAATAAAAAACAATAAAACCAAAACAAAAAAAAAAAAATTATCAGGTGTATATAAATTGAAGTGTGGCACATGTGACAATGTCTATATAGGACAAACTGGTAGACCTTTTATCTCTCGGATAAAGGAACACATGAGAGCATATAACAGAAATTTAGAAAATTCAAAATATGCTAACCACCTATTCCAATTTAATCATTGTTTCGATCCAAATTTTGAAATTTTACATATTTGTGATAAGGGTAAGAATTTATATCTTTTGGAGGCTGTAGAAATTAATAAATTTAAAAGTAGTAACAAACTGTTAAATTCTCAACTTGATTTGAATGAATCCCCTTTGTTAAATTTAAAAATTTAAATAAATATTGTTGTATTGTTGCTTAGATCAGTTGGAACACAATTCATAATTTGTTAACATGTCTGAAGAAGGTACAGTGTACCGAAACAGCTGTCACTGAATTATATAATAAATATGAAAATCAAATAAAACTACGTAATAAATTGTAATTTCTTTACTACTATTAAGTTTATTCGCCATTTCTTATTATTTTTATTAATAATAATTAGGGCAAGGCATTTAATGACCTATAAATTGGTAAAAAATGCATTTATGACCTAAAAAATGCAAAAAATGACCAATAAAATAAAAAAATGACGAATAAAAAATTAAGAATTACCAATAAAAATACCATTTATTAGATTAAGTGCTCACTTGATTACTGAATTACATAAAATTTAACTTAACTTCGAAATATTAAAAGAAAACTGTTTAAAAAATACATATTACAGTACCTTTTATTGCAGAAAATCCATTTCAATTACACAGTACACTTTTACAGAAATTTTCAATTACAGCTAACAATCAGAATAAGGGTAGAAGCTAGCATTAGCTCTAAGAGATTGAATAAAATTCCTAGAAGTGGGCAAGTTCATTATGAACATATCTTGAAAAATAGGGGTAGTAGTTGGCAAAACAACTACTTAATTCCAAGAAATTGTATTGACAAGGGAAAATACTGAATTATAATAAAAATCTTAAATCAAATATAAATAATGTCACAACCTTCCTGAAAAGTATAATTAATGCTCAAAATGACCTAATTATTGCCAAAAAATGACCTATCCCTAAAAAAGTAAAGACAATGCAAAATAATGCCCTAACAAATTGCTTTTATTTAATCCGTTTCATATATGCAAGCAATGTTTCAACCTTCATAAGAAAAAGATGCAAAATCATTAATTGCCTTGCCCTAGTAATAATAATAGTTTTATTTTACCTGGTAGAGTTAAGGCCTTAAGACCTTGTCTGCCACTCAACCAGGTTTTAAAAAATTGAAGAAAAAAAATAGTCTTACATATAAATTACAATAAACATAAACGATTACAAGTTATAAATACAATACAATTATTATTTATAATGTACTAGCTTATATCCGGCGTGCGCTGCTACGCAAAAATAAATTATGTGTTTTTACATTTAGTTGAATAAGTAGAAGGAATAATAATTATAAATTTATATCATTATTTTTAGATACCCCGTGCTGATTACCCGGCATTGCCCGTTAATCTACGTATCCCGATGTATTTGGTATTAATGAGCTGAAAGACAAAATTCGTTATTTCGAGTTACCCGTGCTGCTGCTCTGCTTGCCCGGGAATATACTTAATCCCGATCTTCTTGGCATCAATGAAAGACAAAAATGGTTATTGTGAGTTATCCGTAAAAGATAAACATATGCTGTCGCGGACTTTTTTGTAGAATTTTTTCGGATATTCAATTCTGTATACATTAATTTGGTGTATTTGTTATGGTTTAGGCAGCGAAAGCCATTTAAGCGTACAAAAAGCCACTTTTATCTTACTTTTCACTACAAAGGGCGATTTTTAAGGATGAAGGGCTTGATCATTAAAATTTGGTTGTAGCCAATAATCTTGCCGCGAAAAATCCTGAACATTTTTCAAAAAGCCTCATCACAACCGGATGAACGCACGCTTGTCCGGCAATATACTTACCCCGATCTTCTTGGCATCAATCAAAAACAAAAATGGCCATTGTGAGTTATCCGTGAAAGATAAACATATGCTGTCGCGGACGTTTTGCAGAGTTTATTGAGATATTCAATTCTGTGTAAATTAATTTTGTGTATTTCTTGTGGTTTAGGCAGCGTAAACCATTTAAGCGTAAAAAAAGGATTTGTTTTACGTTTTTTCACTACAAAGGGTGAATTTTAAGGGTGTAGGAGTTGAGTATCACAACTCTCTTATAGCCTATGTTCATCTTCATCATTTTACAAAAAAAAACACCGATCGGATCAACGGTATGGCCATGCATAAAGTACGAACAAACAGACATTCATTTTTTTATATTAGATTTTGATTTGTTCTAGATTTAACGAATTAAATATAATATGTACAAGATATATAAAAAACGAGAAAAAGATTATTAATGACATAGTATAAATTTACTTAAATAGAGAGAAATTAATTATAATTAATTAGACAACAGGTAACTTATGCCCTGATATATTTTTTAAGTAGTATCGATATGGCTTTACATGTTAAAGCGTCGATAAATAAGAATGGAATAAAATACGTATTTTGTTTTATTCGCTTCTAAATAATATAGCACCTTTTTTTTACACGCTTTATATTAGCTTGACCTGTATCTATCTATCTATCTATGTAACGGAATCTTTCAACGCGATTTTCACCCACTTAAAATCATTGGATCGACTTGAAACTTTGTATACTTGTAGAGGACCCGTGACAATACAATAATTTCATATTTATTTTCTAAAATCCTGGCCATAATCATCAGAAAATCAAAAAAAGTGTTTTTGTATCAATGTAACGGAATCTTTCAACGCGATTTTCACCCACTTAGAAACATTGGATCGACTTGAAACTTTGTATACGTGTAGAGGACCCGGGACAATACAATAATTTTATATTTTGTTTCTAAAATCCTGGCCATAATCATCAGAAAATAAAAAAAAGTGTTTTTGTATCAATGTAACGGAATCTTTCAACGCGATTTTCACCCACTTAGAAACATTGGATCGACTTGAAACTTTGTATACGTGTAGAGGACCCGGGACAATACAATAATTTCATATTTTGTTTCTAAAATCCTGGCCAGAATCATCCGAAAATCAAACAAATGAAAACTGGTATAATAGGTTGTGGACGTGTCGAATTTTTAGTCAATCGTTGTAAAAGCTCAGTTGGTAGAGCAGTGAACTCTTAGTGGTATATAATTTCAGTAATCCATACGTCGCTGGTTCAAATACGGCTGGGAGGGTTTTTTTTTTATAGAAGAGTATTACTTTTAGCTCATACTACAATAGTATCGAATTTAAAGATATTTACATTTTTATCTTATTCTGCAATATATTAAAACTAAAAAATAAATAATAAATAATAGTTTTAAAAAACTAAAAGAACACACGCTTTATTAGAAAACTAAAAAATAAAAAATAATTTTAATTTCCAATACGCTTGGGATAAAATAAAGTGGTCAACAAAAAATCATCCCCAACACATATAGAATAAAATTAGAGTTATCAACAAAAAGAAAATAATTTTACCATCAAAAGCGTGGGGTGCTTTTTATGATTTTTACCTTTTCTTCGTAGAGAGCTTACGTTTACCAATATATGTTTATTATCAAATATATTAATTGATATAGAGCACCTCACGCTTTTGATGGTAAAATTATTTTCTTTTTGTTGATAACTCTAATTTTATTCTATATGTGTTGGAGATGATTTTTTGTTGACCACTTTATTTTATCCCAAGCGTATTGGAAATTAAAATTATTTTTCATGTTTTAGTTTTCTAATAAAGCGTGTTCTTTTAGTTTTTAAAACTATTATTTATTCGTATTCTGATTCAATTTAAGCTATTTTTTGGATGAGTGTATAGCGGGTCGGCGCGCGTTAATGTAGGGGGAAGGTCAGGTAATCTGTGGACATGAAGTGATATGGGACAGTAGGTGAGTGAATTCTATTGAATTAGTGGCATTGATTACCGTGGCCAGTTGCCACTGTGTCAACATGGTGCGACAAGTATTACAGATGGAAGACATGTCATTACATCTGTAGAAGTACAAGTGTTGTGAAGGGGAAGATTAGAAAAAATAACACATTGATAAGAATTTTCTCCATTTTCTAATGCTCCGACATTAGATTTACGACCGTAACTCTTCATCTTCTCATTCCATTATTTCTCTTCTTTTTTCCTTCCTCTTTTTATTTTGTACTTATTTTCTGATTTCGTGATGCATTCTTAGCTTCGAATTTATTGTAATTTGTATAATATACAGTCCACTGCTGTGGCCTCGAGGTAGCATGCTGCCTTGTCACGCAGCGGGCCCGGGTTCGATCCCCGGCGGGGCAGTTTTTCTGGGTGAGGTTTTTATTGGGCTTTTTCCTCGCCTAAGACAAATGTCAGGAAAACTTTAAGGCCCAAACGGTCCCCGAAATCATATGGCCATCATCATCATTATCATCATCATGCTTCACAGGTGTGGAAAGCAACGGGAAGCTACCACACCTACACAATTCCCTAGTAAAGCTGCAAGCATAGCATGAAAATGCTATGATTGCAGTGAAGGACCTGCCTTCGGGCAGAATTACTATGGATGGATGGATATAATATACATTCAGGCGATAACACAGTGGAAATTAAAAATAGAATCGCACAAACAAAACAAGCAATAAATGCTTTAAACTCTGTTTGGTGGAGCAAAAATATTACAAAAAAATAATAGAAAATTACAAATATATCAAACCATAATTCAGAGCATTTTAACATATGGTGCTGAAGTTTGGCAAATTCCTACCAGGGAAATGAAAATAATTTTAAGTACAGAAATGGATGTTTTAAGAAGATCAGCTGGAAAATCTAGAATGGATAGAATATGAAATAAAGAAATAAGGGAAATTATGGGTATACAAGAGGAGCCGGACATCATAGACATTATAGAAAAGAAAATATTACAGTGGTATGGCCATGTCAAAAGAATGCCAGAGCAAAGATTGCCAAAAATTGTTATGTAATGGATCCCAATGGAAAGGAGGAAGAGAGGAAGACCGAAGAAAACTTGGATAGAAGGGGTACAAGCAGCTATGAATATCAGAGGAATGGAGGAAGATCAATGGATGGACACAGAGGAATGGCGTTTGGTTTCCGGAAGACAGCGGCAGCTGTCATGATACTGGATGATGATGATGATGATGATGATGATATATAATGTACAGAATAGGCCTAGTATGTTGTAATGCCAATATATATATGGAAACATGGACTCTTACTTTAAGGGAGGAAAGGAGATTACGAGTATTTGAGAATAAAGCTCTTAGGAATTTTTTGTACCAAAGAGAAATGAACAGACAGGTGAATAGAGAAGACTACAAAACAGTGAACTACATGGTCTTTATAGGAAGCCAGATATAATAAGAACAGTTAAGTCTCGTAGACTGCGATGGGCAGGACATGTGGCACAAAGGGGAATGAAAGACGTGCATGGAACCTTCTTGTAGGAAAACCAGAAGGAAAACGCCCAGTTGGTAGACCAAGGATGAGGTGGGATAATAAAATTAACCATGATTTGAGGGAAGTAGATTTTACAGGGAATCATTGGAAAACATTAGCTCAGAATGGGGACGAATGGAGAGCTTATGTCCGCGCGGCCATGAACCTACGGGTTCGATAGTGCCAGTGAGTTAGTCAACAGTGATTCCAATTACAGATAAGCTAGTATCGTGTATGACAATATAATTAAAACTGCGATTAAAACCTTGAAAATGTCGCAATTAGCTGTGGCCTCTTTAATGATTATTACTTTGTGATGTTGCAATCTCTACTGGTGCATAACATATCCCTTTGAACAAGCGCTAATGGCTTAATTAGGAATACATGTTTGCATAAAGAATCATGCGGCGGGCACTTGAACTAACAAAAACACTGCCATTATTTGGAGGCTAATGCAATTAGAAAACCTGGGGTTGCAGCGTTTAGCGCTACTTCTCGGAAATATAAAATCAATATTCGGAATTAACATTATCCACATCTCCACTTCTATTAATTTTACGGTCAAATTGAATCCATTTCCAGTAATATCTGCCTTTAATTTAATTTCAGTTTCAGTATTTTACTTGTTTTCATCGCATATTTTAAATAAGATAGCAATATTTCATTTAAGCCTGTGGGATGGATTCCCGCCAGGAGTACCGAATGGGGACTATTTTAACTAACTTACTGACATTATCGAACCCAAAGGTTCATGGCCGCGGGGACATAAGCTCTCCATTACATCCCTATCCTGAGGTAATGTTTTCCAATTATTTCCTGTATAATCTACTTCCCTCAAATTATGGTTGATGCTATTCTCTCACCTCATTCTTGGTCTACCAACTGGGCGTTTCCCCTCTGGTTTTCCTACAAGAAGGTTCCGTGCACATATTTCATTCCCCATTCGTGCCACATGTCCTGCCAATCGCAGTCTATGAGACTTAACTGTTCTCATTACATCTGGCTTCCTATAAAGACAATCTAATTTATTGTTATGCAGTCTTCTCTATTCACCTGGGGGACTATTTTAACAAACTAACTTACTGGCACTATCGAACCCAAAGGTTCAAGGCCGAGGGGACATAAGCACTCCATACATTCATATCCTGAGGTAATTTTTTCCAATCATTCCCTGTATAATCTACTTCCCTCAAATCATAGTTAATGTTATTCTCCCACCTCATTCTTGGTCTACCAACTGGGTGTTTTTCCTCTGGTTTTCCTACAAGAAGAATCCATACACATACTTCATTCCCCATTCGTGCCACATGTCCTGCCAATCGCAGTCTACGAGACTTAACTGTTCTTATTATATCTGGCTTCCTGTAAAGACCATGTAGTTCACTGTTATGCAGTCTTCTCCATTCACCTGTCTGTTCATCTCTCTTTGGTCCAAAAATGTTCCTAAGACCTCCGTAAAATTTTACTCCAGTGAAATTGACTCTTACTTTAAGGGAGAAATGAGATAACGGGTATTTGAGATACAGCTCTTAGGGTAAAAATTGGACCAAAGAAAGAAGGACAGAGAGGTGAATGGAGAAGAATACATAATAGCTACATGGTCTTTATAGGAACTCAGATATCATAACAGTTAAGTCTCATAGACTGCGATGGGCAGGACATGTGGCACGAATGGGGAATGAGAGAGGTGCATAGAAGCTTCTTATAGAAAAACCAGAATGAAAACGGCTAGATGGTAGACGAAGAATGAGGTGGGAGAATAACATCAACCATAATTTGAGGTAAGTAGATTATACAGGGAATGGTTGGAAAACATTAGCTCAGGATAGGGATGTATAGAGAACTTATGTCCGAGCGGCCTTGAACCTACGGGTTCGATAGTGCCAGAAAGTTAGTACAATGTTCCATTTTCCTCGTTTGCAGAGCCTTACGGGATAACCAGTTCATAAATAATTTTGTAATGTCGAAATAGTATGATATTTCAGAATGACAAAAAACTCGCTGGAGTTCTCATTTTCCTGTAATATGACAATTATTTACGGAAGTTCTCATTTCTAAATGAATTTACGACACACAAGAGTGTAGATCTAATGGGGGCGACCTAGAACATCTCACGTTGTTGAAATTCCAACACAAGCAACCAATTTATTTCCCTGTGTCCAACTTGCTCGTACTGGCAGACAGTCTGCTTGTTATCCTGACTACAAAATTTAATTTCTAGATGGAACAGTGAATTATAATGCCTTCCCTATGTTATTAGATCTGGAAGAAGCTGCAGGATTCTCTCTTAGCTTCAGACTCTTCTTGTAATGTAATTCCAAGTCTATTTTATATTTGCCAAGTAAAAAGTTTAAAAAGTTGCATTCCCATCTACTTTAAATGTCCTACAAATTTAAAGTGATTGCATTCAAAATGAATCATTTTTTACTGTAAATATTTCGCGTTGCAAAATAATTACATTGACAAACGTTAAAAAAAATTCAAAAATGTATTTTGAGACAAGGAACCCATATCTTATTACACAGTATTTCCATCTGACCTTCAAGACATGGAGTCTACCATGTTCTGTTCGTCTCATATGTTTTCATATTTGTTTGCACTAAGGTCGAGGGTTCAAGTCCCGGTGGGGTCAGGATTTTTAAACTGATCCAAACCTTCTGGCGGCACTATGGCCCTGGGGTCGACTCAGCCTCGAACGGAAATGAGTACCAGACGCTTGTTCTGGGGGTAAAGGCGGCCGTCACGCAGGGCTGACAACCCGAGGCCTGTAGTGGGAATACTTTACTTTACGTAAGTAAATATCAATAAAAATGAATATATGGTCACACGTAGAAATACATTATATAATGGAAATGGACAGCTAATGACAAATGAGGGAAATTTAGAGGAAGTGGCTGAATTCAAATACCTAGGAAGCCAGATATAATAAGAATAGTTAAGTCTCGTAGACTGCGATGGGCAGGACATTTTGCACGTATGGGGAATGAAAGACGTGCATGGAAGGTTCTTGTAGGAAAGCCAGAGGGAAAATGCCCAGTTGGTAGACCAAGAATGAGGTGGGAGAATAACATTAACTATGATTTGAAGGAAGTATATTATACAGGGAATGATTGGAAAGCCTTAGCTCAGGATAGGGATGTATGGAGAGCTTATGTCTGCGCGGCCATGAACCTACGGGATCGATAGTGCCAGTGAGTAAGTAAGTAAGGAACAATAATCACAAATAGGAATGAGATGCACAAACAAATTAAACATAGGCTCAATTCTGTAAATGCGTCATATTATGCATTTCCTTGCCTGCTTACGTTACCTGCGAGGGAGTTGGGAAAATCTTCAGTCTTCCTGTAGTTGAGTTCTTCTCGCTTTTGTGTAATAAAGTTGTTTTGTATTGCCGTGCAAACTGAGCTGTGTTACATACACTATTTTGTCTGTATTTCAGTCAATACGTTATGTCTTTAAAGCGTGCATGTAAAACCCTTACACTGCATGAGAAAATTCAAGCTTGTAATTTGGGAACCCTTTATAAGAAGTAAAACTGCCAAGACGGAAATATATTTAAGGAACCGTCATGTTCCTTCATAGACAGGTTTTACTGTATTAGCATTAATGACAAAATTCATACTAATTTGGACCGTCGCCGTGGCGTAGTCGGTAGAGTCCCTACCTTCCACTCCGGCGACCCGGGTTCGAATCCCGGCGGGGTAGTGGATGTTTAATCTCCACCTTGGGTCTGGGTGTGTGTCCTGTCCTTGTGATATGTGAGAATAACAGAAAAGTTAACAAAAAATGTAAAACAAAAAGGTAAAACAAGAAGGAAAACAAGAAGGAAAACAGTGTAAACGAAAAGAGAGAGAGAGAGAGAAAAAAGGGACGGGTAACAAACATAAATAAATTATCCGTCCTCAGGAACTGCGTGATCTAAGTGAATTCCTCGGGTAGTCCAAGTTATGGTTTGAGAAATATATCTTTCTTTTGTTAAATTTGAGAAACAGAATTCCTTACGCTAACTTGTCGGACTGCAGAGAAAATTAAATTCTTAATATATCCCAGAATTATATTTTCCAAATACAACTTAAAAATCACTTAGATTTTTTGTTTCCTTACCATTTTAAAGTTGCCGCGGTGGTCTAGTGTTACGTTCCTTGACTCTAGTCCCAAGGGTCACGGGTTCAAACCGGCCGAGGCCGATGGTTTTTTAGGATGGAAAAATCCATGTGAAAACATTCCTCCGAGACGGAGTTTAAGCCATGGGTCCCGAGTCTGAAGATTTTACAGACATGTAAAAGAACCACAAGTTCGAATAAAAAACATCTGTGCACAATTTAACGGAGCTTCATCCATCCAATTAATACCTTAGTTGACTACTAGATGTCTCATTGATGCGATGTGCTAACCACATGTCACTCGTTGTCATCTGTAGGTAAATAAGCGTAAATAAATTGCCTTAATTAAGAAACTGCCGCTAGGTAGCACCCGTGTCCCCACGCGGGACGTATGAGGTATACATACATACTACTATTTTATTTATTTTTTTTTTCCAAATACCCCAGGTTTGTCTTTCGACATTCCTGGTTTCTCTCCTGGCATGGCGTACTTGCAACCCACTTCTGAGGTTGGGGCGCCTGGAAGGCTGGGTTACGTTGCCCCGATGATATGATGGATGATGATGATGATGATGATAATGGTGCGCCAGGAGAGCCCCTAATCCTAAGCTTAACCTAAGATGAATATGAATGATGATGATTGCGATGGCCTTATGATTTCGGGGACCGTTTGGGCCTTAAAGTTTTCCTGATATTTGTCTTACAGGTGAGGAAAAACCCCGATATAAACCTCACCCAGAAAAACTGCCCCGATCGGGCATCGAACCCGGCCCGCTGCGTGACAAGGCAGCACGCTACCCCTAGACCACAGCGGTGCTAATTTCGCACACTCTTTCTGCATTAAGGAAGTGCACTGTTCGCTCCCTTCGCTGCTTAAGACACTCAATAAATTGAATTTTCGCGACAATAACATCAAACTTATTGTAAGTTCCATTGGATGAAATAAATCTCCAAATCCGCCTTCCTACCTTGTTAATATGTGCATCAAAGGATGTGATATTAAAATTCCAATATATTTTAGGATGTTTTAAATATATATATATATATATATATATATATTCAATACTAGTTAAATTAATTACAGTTAATTTTATATACAATATTTTAACAAAGTTGAGGACGATGGCACCTACCAACAGGTACAATTTAATTTTTAATTTTCATCATATATATGTATATTGTTTAGAACTTTTCTTAAAATTGAATTATGGCCCCTTTTTAGACATAGGCCTGGCAATGACCTACTCACTAATCCGAGGAGGCCCTCCAATAACTTGTATGATAAATAAAAGTGTATTTGATCTGGTGTTCAAAGTTCTCTCCCGAGAGGTCATAAGATTCGGAGAATTACACGAGGCGCGTAAATGGACCAACAAAGGAGTGGCAAAGGAAGAGAGAGAGGGAGAGAGGGGGGATAATCAGCATCAATCGTGCAGTTCGTTTTGTTACATAAACATTACATATTCCCACGTATATTCTTCGGTCCGAATGTTTCAGTTCTTGAACCTCTTGTATTTTTATAAGTTATATTTACTTCAAGACAATGTATATCATGAAACTAGCTTCGACAGTTCCCTGCATAAGAGGTTTAAAGTCTATTTACCCGATTTTGATGGTCTGTCATACCTGTTTACCGAGTATTGATTACGACAAAATTGGAACGTGGCCGACACGATGTTTACTTTGACGTAAAACGTGGATTGAGCTCCTAACCACACGCAACATCTGTTGATACAACTCCTGAAACAATTGAAGGGAATCCTCTTTCCCACTCGTTCAACTCTATAAAATAAATATGCGTGTAACTTCCTGCAAATTACTTTTTTACAATTTTACAACTTCTTCATGTTGGCAATTATGAGTATCAAAACGGATTGTGGGATCTAATATCATACCAATTTTAGAAGATGGTCTAAATGCAATAATATCTATTCGCCTATTACTTCTATTAGTGGTCACACCATGCACTTTCTCATAAACTGTGTATCCATAATCTCACAAGGCTTCTTTAAAAAGCAATAGGATGTATCTTTAGAAACCGAGTAGGAATAATTATCTTCCAAATATTAATTATTTTTTTGTAAGCCTATGTTTTCCCTTTACAGAGATTTAGGCGCTCTCCCCCTACAGGGAAGAATTTTGAACCATACAAATTTAGTTACACTTGTTTTCGTATAGATGTCATTTTTGAGTGGTCCGTGGTCAGCGTTCCGCCTCATACTGACATCTAGGAAGGGGGCACGCGTAGCGTAGTGGTTAAGGCACTGAGCTACAAGCCGGAGGGTCGAGGGTTCAAGTCCCGTTGGGGCTCAGGATTTTTAAACTGACCCAAACTCTCTGGTGGCACTATGGCCCTGGGGTCGACTCAGCCTCTAACGAAAATGAGTACCAGACGCTTGTTCTGGGGGTAAAGGCGGCCGTCACGCAGGGCTGACAACCCGGCTGACATAAAGTGCCGATTGTCTAGAAAAAGTGGGAGCCTTAACCTCCTACTACCCCAAGGGCCTCCGGGCCTGTTGTGGGATCACTTTACTTTACTTTACTGACATCTAGGAAACCAAGGTAGTACTAGGACGGGAAAATTTGGTAAATTTTGCTTAGAGGCCTTTTCATTCAGGCTTGAGGATTTTTTACGAGCCTGAAAATTTTCAGACTCGGGACCCACGGCTTAAAGGCTCTCCCGGAGGACTTGCTCCTTAGATTTTTCCGTCCTAAAAAATCCATCGACCCCGGCCGGGTTTGAACCCGCGACCTTCGGGACCAGAGGCAACCAAATATTAATAATATCCCAAATAGGCCTATTAAAACTATTAAAGTAATTTTCAGGGGTGAACATTCCCTTTGATTTATAGCATTAATTTTTATTTTTAAATGTCATAGGTAATGTTAAAATGTTATTCCCCCCTCCCTTACAGCTGAGCGATAGACGGCGCTGTTGCACGTGCATATCCTTACGTAAGTGCAGTTACATGCAGCCAAAAGACTAGACTAATATTGAGTAATGCACATTGCAATCTTCATGAAATCATTGGTGTCTATTCTATCTTCGGCTGTTTTTTTTCTCAGTTGCAATGTCAGACAATTTTGTTTTTATCAGTCTCCTAAAGTGCCAGAAAACACTACTCGCAAATGTAAGAATAAAAGTTGAATGCAGGCTTTCACGGCCGGTAATCATGATGTTGAGTGAT
Organism: Diploptera punctata; assembly: GCA_030220185.1. Taxonomy (NCBI): domain Eukaryota; kingdom Metazoa; phylum Arthropoda; class Insecta; order Blattodea; family Blaberidae; genus Diploptera; species Diploptera punctata. The sequence continues at coordinate 181,859 of JASPKZ010008400.1, forward strand.
TCCGGGTTCTGTGGCCGTGGTCCATAGTTGGTGTTGATACCAGACGTTTCGCCCTCAACTGCGGAGGGCATCTTCAGTGGCGAGTGCTTCTAGGCGTGTTTCCTGGTCGGAAGCTCTACTTAGAGTGAACGCTGCGGGTGTTGTATTGATACTAGTGGTGGGAGCAGGGTGAGCGGGCGTGGCTCTTGCTGATTGGCTAATGGTCGTCTCCTTGTTGTCCCTAGTGTTGATGCATTTATTTTCTAGTGTACGGTACCAGGCCTTAGACAGTTTAATACCTTCCTCTTTTCTGTTAATATTTTCCTTATGCTTGTGTATTTCTATAGCCTCTCGATATAATCTAGGGAAATAATAGGAAGTTGTGGCTAAAACTTGTGTATCATCGAATAGAATCTGGTGTCCATTCATAATGGCATGTTCTGCTACAGCCGATGGATAAATCGGCTGTAGCAGAACATGCCATTATGAATGGACACCAGATTCTATTCGATGATACACAAGTTTTAGCCACAACTTCCTATTATTTCCCTAGATTATATCGAGAGGCTATAGAAATACACAAGCATAAGGAAATATTAACAGAAAAGAGGAAGGTATTAAACTGTCTAAGGCCTGGTACCGTACACTAGAAAATAAATGCATCAACACTAGGGACAACAAGGAGACGACCATTAGCCAATCAGCAGAGCCACGCCCGCTCACCCTGCTCCCACCACTAGTATCAATACAACACCCGCAGCGTTCACTCTAAGTAGAGCTTCCGACCAGGAAACACGCCTAGAAGCACTCGCCACTGAAGATGCCCTCCGCAGTTGAGGGCGAAACGTCTGGTATCAACACCAACTATGGACCACGGCCACAGAACCCGGAATCACTCAACATCATGTAAGAATAAAAGTTTATTTATACTATATATAATCATTGAGGACACGCCGCTGCGTAGTTGATTAAGGCAATATGCTACAAGGCGACAGTCGAGGGATGAGTCCCGGTCGGGTCAGAAATTCTAAACTGATCCAAACCTTTTGGCAGCACCATGGCCCTGGAGTTGATTGAGCCTCTAACTGAAATCGGTACCTGAGGTAAAGCCGGCTGATAACCCAGCTGACATCAAATGTCGATTGTCTAGAAAAATGGAAGCTCCTCCTAAGGCCGTTAGTGGGATCACTTATTTATAATCATTCACCATTTTATAAAAAAAGAATACTAATCTCATCTAAGCACGTGTATTTTTACGATATTTAAATATTATTATACCGCAAGCTACGAATTGTGTTCGCATAGTAGCCAGTTTATGATAGGTAGTAGTAGTAGTAGTAGGACTTTATTAGACAAAAAGTAAGATATTTACAATATTATTTACAAATATGGGTCGCACGGGCAGTAAGCCGTACGTGCTGTTGACAGTCCGTTACAATAAAGTAATAATTGGTAACAGTATAAAGAAAAAAAAACAATATCACAATTACATAAAGAAACCTCAATAATATTACAATTACAAAATAATACAATAACATTGTACATTAATTAAGTTATGTATAATCATTAAGCATTAATGGTATTGCATTTTGTTAACATGTATTTATTCATGAATGAGTGTTGTTCTTATTTTCCGCGTTTTGTCCAGAAATTTACCCAAGTTTATCCAATTTTATGATAGTTAACTGCATCCCTACCTTCCCTTAGACCAGTGCACTAAAAAGTGCAGATGTACCAGACGTACGTATATTTAACAGTGTCGCTGTACTTTCCGCTCCAAACTTGTCTATAACTAACTCACTGGCATTATCGAACCCGTAGGTTCATGGTCGCGCGGACATAAGCTCTCTATACATCCCTATCCTGGGCTAATGTTTTCCAATCATTTCCTGTATAATCTACTTTCCTCTAATCATAGTTAATGTTATTCTCCCACCTCATTCTTGGTCTACCAAATGGTCGTTTTCTCTCTGGTTTTCCTATAAGAAGCTTCCATGCACCTCTTTAATTCCCCATACGTGCCACATGTCCTGACCATCGCAGTCTACGAGACTTAACTATTCTTATTATATCTGGCTTCCTATAAAGACCATGTAGTTCACTGTTATGTAGTCTTCTCCATTCAACTGTCTGTTCATCTCTCTTGGCCCAAATTTTTTTCTAAGAACTTTATTCTGAAATACTCATATCTCCTTTCCTCGCTTAAAGTAAGAGTCCATGTTTCGCATCCATATAATATAATACTGGTAGAAATAATCAACAAATTGGTCAGAAAACAAAAAAGAAAAAGAAAACAATTTGGAAATATAACGAAACTAGAAAGAAAAATTGCTGTAAATATAAATACAAAAAGGAATAGCTGAATTTAGGAAAGACAGGAGAATGCTGAGTTTGTAGTGGGCAGAACACTATGTGCGTATATATACTAATAATTGAATCTCATTCACTTATAATGGAAATGAAATAGTAAAATTGGCAAATTCAATCAAGGAAACGATAAAAATATAAAATTCGCTTTTAAAACTAACGTGATATCAAACAAAGTAAAAGAAACTAATAAATACAAAATTAAGATGTTTATAAACTCAGGTGCAATAATTGCGAGAAATTTTACATCGGCAGAATCACAAGTAATTTCACACAAGGTACAATTAACATTTTAAAAATCCAATAATCGCTAGAGAAACCAAGCTTCGCTATAAACATATACAGGAAACAGACCATGAGTGCAACATCATCGATAATACAGTGTCAATCTTACACAGAGATATTAACCTCTATGAAATTAACTTATTTAGAAGACATTTCAATTTTAAAAGAAGCAAAGAATGTAGACATGTTGAACGAAAACACATCCAACAACCTGAGTATCACATTATATGCCGAAGATGGAACATGGTTCTGAAAGGCCTCCATGTGTTATAATGAAGTTTTTAAACAGAAGTTGATTTTAGTTGAGGATGACTGATGTATCAGATAGAGCCTACTTATTTTAACACTTTACCCCTCAACCAAGTAGAACGCAATATGTGCCGTGCTTTTAATCAAAACGTTTTTACCAGGTTTCCCTCCTGACCCCTGTTACGGATTCAACATATGTGCTGTCGCCTGGAATAACATGGCTCGGCCCGGTCTGTACTACAGTTTATTTTGCCCTGTTCTGGGGTAGTCATATCTCATTTCTATCTAATCCACGACAATACTTGGCAAACCACAAACGCCGCCAAATTGGCAAGGATTAAGTGACTAAACCTGGTAACGATGGAAACAAAGTTATTAACTGCCAGTGAGTTGTATCTGGTTCCCTGCGGTAAACTAGAAGATTCTGCGACATAACTAACTCTAACTCCCTGGCAATATCGAACCCGCAGGTTCATGGCCGCGCGGATATAACCTCTCCATATATCCCTATTCTGAGCCAATCTTTTCCAATCATCCCCTGTATAATCTACTTCCCTCAAATCATAGTTAATGTTATTCTCCTACCTCATTCTTATCTACCAACTGGGTGTTTCCCTCTGGTTTTCCTACAAGAAGCTTCCATGCACGTCTTCCATTCCCCATTCGTGCCACATGTCCTGCCCATCGCAGTCTACGAGACTTAACTGTTCTTATTATATCTGGCTTCCTATAAAGACCATGTAGTTCATTGTTATGAAGTCTTCTCCATTCACCTGTCTGTTCATCTCTCTTTGGTCCAAAACTGTTCCTAAGTACTTTATTCTCAAATACTCGTAATCTCATTTCCTCCCTTAAAGTAAGAGTCCATGTTTCGCACCCATACTTATTATTACTAATATCATTATTATTATTATTATTATTATTATTATTATTATTATTATTATTATTATTATTATTATTATTATTATTATTATTATTATGAGCTAATATCTAAATCAGGAAGAATGCGTAATGTTAAAAAGTTTAAATATCTAGGATCTATTTTAGATCATCATCATCATCATCATAGTACATTCACGAATTTAGGCCATTTTTTGACCTGTTTCGGCCTCAAGAGAAACACCATCCAGAAGTCTTTTGAATGGACGTCCTGGTCTTCTTCTTCCTGCAGGTTGATATCTTAACATTTGTTTGGGTATTCTGTGATCTTCCATTCGATGAACATGTTGCATCCATCTTGACTTATAATCAGAAATTTTGTTTTCTAAAGTGTTCCATGTGTAATTCTTCTAAGATGTCTTCATTGTTTTTGTGGTCTAGTAGTGTGTATCCTGCGGTCCTCCGAAGGTATCTCATTTCAGCAGATCTAAGTCTCTGTATATCCTTCTGTTTCAACGTCCATACTTCGCTACCATACAAAAGAGTTGGAAGAGCCAGTGTTTTATACACTTTCAGTCTTGAATGCTTTTGGACTAACTGTGGCTTGAAGATAGAATTTATTAACCCTAAAATTCTTAAAAATTTAGATATTTTTGCATTTACATCCTTTTCTTCTTCATATGAGATATTGCATCCTAGATATGTAAAATTATTCACCTGCTCCAAAATTTTATTGTCCAGTACAATTTTACTTGTGACAGGATCTACACCTTGAAATGCCATAATTTTTGTTTTTTTCTGTAGATATCTTTAATCCATATTCTTCTGTAATTTTGTTAAGTTCATACAGACCTTTCTGTAGATTATCTTCGGAATTTGCTATTATTATTTGGTCATCTGCAAACAATAGGGTGTTTAATTTTCTATTTCTTGATATTCTTATTCCAAATTTATATGTTTTGTTCCAGCAACATATTACTTCATTGATATAAATTGCAAAGAGTGTTGGGGATAGGGGGCAGCCTTGTCTCACACCACGATTTATAATTCCTTCTTCAGAAAATCTGTTATTTAATTTAATCTTTATGGTGTTGTCTTTGTAAATATTTTGTATGTTCTGCAGAAGTAAATTTGGTATATTTCTGTCTTCCAATATATTTAAGAGTTTTTATCTCTTTACTGTGTCGAATGCTTTTTCAAAATCTATGAAAGCAAAATGTTATTTAGATAAAAGTGAGAATTCAACTACAGAAATTGAAAGAAAAATAACTGATGGAAGAAAAATCATTGGTATGTTGAACTCAGTGCTTTGGAATAGAAATATAATATACAGAATGAAGAAAACAATTTTTCAAGTTTTGTTACAAAGCATTTTATTATATAGTCCGAAACCTGGGCAGTAAGTAGAAAACAAGCCAACAAGCTGTTAGCAGTAGAAATGGATTTTTGGAGGCGATCGACAAGAATTTGAAGAAGGGATAAAGTCAGAAACAGCACAATAAGGGAAATCATGCAAGTTGAAAAAAAAACATATTGGAAAAAATAGAAGAAAAACGTTTGAAATGGTATGGGCACCTCATAAGAATGGAAGAAGAGAGAATGCCAAAGAAGATCCTTAATTGGGAAGCTAATGGAAGAAGTGGAAGGGGCAGACCTAGAGAACGTTAAATGGATGGAGTGAGGAGAACTATGGAGTCTAGAGATCTGAGGGAAGAAGATGCTATAGACAGGTACCTCTGGCGACAAATCACTTTGGGTTGAAGGAGAAATATTGTATTGTGGAATATTACTAATAAAAATTATTATTATTATTATTATTATTATTATTATTCTTATTATAGTAATGATAGTAGAAACACTTATTTTTGCACCAGAATCGAGATGTGAACTCATAATCTCCAATTTCATTAGGTACTTCTACCTTTGATATACTCAGACACGCGTCATCAAACGAGCCCAAATTCCTCTCTTTTTAATACCCGAGTTCCCCGTAATTAGATACATTATGTTCATATATTTCTATAATTATCAAATTTGTTATATCCATCTTCACATTTTCAAAACCCCTAAATATTAATTGCGTATTGTGCATCTAAGTTCTTCCCCCCCCCCCGTTTTTTAAAATGCTATATAATATTGAAGATTCACGTAACTACATGAGCCTGGAGCACACTTGCCTAGAATTGCATTTCAGTTTTAAAAATAGTGCATAGATGTACCATTTAAATTGATCCAAAATGTAAAGTTATACAACCTTAAAGATGTCATCAGAAAGAAAAAACTAAAATTAGATTTTATTTGCTTGGAACTACTATATGTGATTGTCTACCATTATTTGTGTTTGTCGCTCTGGCTGGTCGCCATAATATGTTCAAAATTCTTCCATCAGTTGTCATGAGACGTAATTATATGCTGCGGACATAACATCCGTGGGTTGAATGTTGAAGCCGCATTTCATTGCGTGATTTCTCATTTAAATTCTAAAAGACTGCAAATTATTAAAACTTCCAATGCTAACAAACAAACAAACACGTGACTAACTCGTTACGTTTTAACATAAAGAATCTTCAAATGTCTTTTATGCATGTGTCACTGTACAAAAAATTAGGGAAAGATAGAAAATTATAAAATACTAGATAATACCCGGCGTGCGATGCTACGCCTAAATAAATGAAAATATTAATGTGTTTTTATGTTTAGTTGAATAACTAAAAGGAAAAATACCTATTAATTTATATTTTGTAGATACCCCATGTTGATTACCCAGCGTTGCCCGGGAATCTACTTATCCCGATCTTCTTGACATAAATGAGCTGAAATACGAAAATTAATGTGTTTTATGTTTAGTTAAATAAGTAGGAGCAAAAATTTATAGCGTAATTATTTTTAGATAGCCCGTGCTGTTTACCCGGCGTTGTCCGATCTTCTTGGCATAAATGAGCTGAAAAACAAAAATGAATGTACTTCCTATGATTGGTTGAATAAGTAAAATTAAAAATAATTATAAATGTGTATTGTAATTATTTTAAAACTCCCCGTGCTGATTACCCGATGTTGCCCGGGAATCTACTTATCTCGATATTCTTGACATAAATGAGCTAAAAGACAAAATTCGTTACTTTGAGTTATCCGTAAAAGAACAGCCGCCATGTGCTGCTATGCTTGCACAGGAATCCATACGTAATTGTCTCGATCTTCTTGGCATCAATGAAACACAAAAATGGTTATTGTGAGTTATCCGTAAGAGATAAACATATGCTGTCGCGGACTTTTTTGTAGAGCTTTTTTAGATATTCAATTCTGTGTACATAAATGTTGTGTATTTGTTATGGTTTAGGCAGCGTAAGCCATTTAGGCGTCCAAAATGCTAATTTTTTCACGTTTTCCACTACAAAGGGCGAAATTTAAGGGTGTAGGAGTTGAGTATCACAACTCTCTTAAAACCTATGTTCATCCCGGGAATCTGGTGAACATTTTGCAAAAAGTTGCATCACAATCGGGTCAACGGTATGGCTGCGCATAAAGTACGAAAAAACATCAATGTTTATATATTAGAAGATGGTAGTATAGGCGTGGTGTGTCCATCTCAGGATTGTACATACGCGAGTTTTAATCCCGGCCATAACAGATCGAATTCTTGGGATGGAGATATTTCGAAGATCTAGTATCTTTTCCAACTGTCCGATTGTATCTTTGTCTTATCGTGGTGGAGTCGCTAGAGCGATTAAATGAATTCTAGAGTTATACCGGCAGTATCAATTGCTGCCAAAATGGTTGCCCATGCCGGACAAGTGAAAGGCGATAAACCAGACGAAAAAAGTACCTTGGTTCAAAGAGTGAAGTTCTTTCACCGTAAAAATACAACCGTCAAGTAACACCAACCTTTTCATTCCGAGGAAAAATAACTCATATAATACTAAATATGGCTCAAAACATACTCCGGTAATAGAATGGACATTACGATCAGATTAAAAAGTAATTAAAATTCGACTTTATCATAAGTAACGCCGCCACGAGAGATTTCCAAATTATCGATACATTTACGACTCACGAAGTGAGGAGTGAATTTATCTAGAGAATTTGGAAATCAAGAGTGGCATTTGTTAGGACTATTTAACGAATAAAATTAAGCTGTTTACTCACAAATAATTATATGAATATAGTTATCGGTGTTTTAAAATATTTATATAGTTAATGTAAACGGCGATGTTTGAAAACAAATTAGAAATGTGAGGTTATGTATATTCACTGCAACTCGATCATATTATTTATTGCCAAATAGGATCGCAATATTGTAAGAATGCACTCTAGTGGAGAAATAATGTAACACATCAAACTGTTATAATCGACATTATAGGTTAATCATTTATATTTTGAATAAACAACTCAGTAAAATCACTGAATCTATTCATTATTTGCTATATTCAATGTATTTGTTGGAGAAAAATAATGCTTTGACCTGTTCAGAATATTAAAAAAGGAGGAGCTTTCTTTATCACAAAAGCAGGAGCTGATAAAGAGAAATCGATAAAGAGCGAGGTGAAACACGACTGCCATTGGTTGTAAAACAACATTCATTGAAACGTGATTGGTCATTGACTACCATTTGTGGCTTGAGTTAAATAGTCTAAATAAATAGTTTATTGACTAATAGAAATCTGTATACTTAATTATTTAAAAATTACAAGTTCGTCTAAAATACAATTAGTCAATAATGGAAAACAAATAATTATATGTATTGTAAAACCATGTTAGGTTGCGGTAAACTAAATCAACAAGCAATCGGTTTACAATCGTATCGTTTTCTCTGTGCTACACACCGCATGTTTATTATCGTTAATTTAATAGCAAAACAACAGTTTTGTAGTTTTTTTTGTGGAATGCAGTGCACGTTAACAAAAGTATTTTCTCTCTTAGGGGTTTAATTACCTTTCATTTGGTTGTTATTGGAAATTAATTAAAATTGCGGACGCCATGACAGTTACGATCACGAGCAATTAAATAAAAACCAACGAGCATCGCTAAACCAATGCATCTAGTTATTCAGATTCCAGTAAATTGTGCCGATGCAACTTCTTTAGCAGGACAACATTATTTATTGTTCGCTCCGAATTATGATCCTTTAAATAAAAATTCTGACACATTCCAATTAAAATTTTACTTTTTGAAAACAAACGTTTACAATACCAATCATCATATGGCCAATAGTTTTATTTCATATTTATTATTATTATTATTATTATTATTATTATTAGTATTATTTTCATTATTATTATTATTATTATTATCATTATTATTATTGTTATTATTGTTATTATTATTATTGTTATTATTGTTGAAGTGTCCACCGCTGTGGTCTCGAGGTAGCGTGCTGCCTTGTCACGCAACGGACCCGGGTTCGATCCCCGGTCGGGGCAGTTTTTCTGGGTGAGGTTTTTATAGGGGTTTTTCCTCACCTGTAAGACAAATGTCAGGAAAACTTTACGGCCCAAACGGTCCCCGAAATCATATGGCCATCATAATCATCATCATCCTTATCATTATCATCATCATCATCCTTCACCGGTGTGGAAAGCAACGGGAAGCTACCACACCTACAATTCCCTAGTAAAGCTGGAAGCATAGCATGAAAGTGCTATGATTGCAGTGAAGGACCTGCCTTCGGGCAGAATTACTATGGATGGATTGTTGATGTTATTGTTGTTGAAGTTATTATTTTTGTTGTTATTATTATTGTTATTATTTTTTATATTTTTTTTGCCCAAATGCCCCAGGTTTGTCTTTCGACATTCCTGGTTTCTCTCCTGGCATGGCGTACTTGTAACCCACTTCTGAGGTTGGGGCACCTGGAAGGCGGGGTTACGTTGCCCCGATGATATGATGAGTGATGATGATAATGGTGCGCCAGGAGAGTCCCTAATCCTAAGCTTAATCTAAGATAAATATGAATGATAATGATTGCGATGGACACATGATTTCGGGGACCGTTTGGGCCTTAAAGTTTTCCTGACATTTGTCTTACAGGTGAGGAAAAACCCCGATAAAAACCTCACCCAGAAAAACTGTCCCGACCGGGGATCGAACCCGGGCCCGCTGCGTGACAAGGCAGCACGCTACCCCGAGACCACAGCGGTGGACTTTTTTATAATTATTATAGTTATTATTATTGTTATTGTTGTTATTATTGTTATTGTTGTTATTATGGTTGTCGAAGTTATTATTTTTGTTATTATTATTATTCTTGTTGTTATTATTGTTATTATTATTGTTATTATTATTATTGTTATTATTATTGTTATTATTATTATTGTTATTGTTATAATTGTTATTATTATTATTACTATTATTATTGGGGCACGCCGTAGCGTAGTGGTTAAGGCACTGCACTACAAGCCGGAAGGTCGAGGGTTTAAGTCCCGGTGGGGGTCAGGATTTTTAAACTGACCCAAACCTTCTGGCGGCACCATGGCCTGGGGTCGACTCAGCCTCTAACGGAAGTGAGTACCAGACGCTTGTTCTGGGGGTAAAGGGCTGACAACACGGCTGGCATCAAATGCCGATTGTCCAGAAAAAGTGGGAACCTTAACCTCATATTACCCGAAGGGCCTCCTGAACCCTGTAGTGGGATCACTTTACCTTTAATTATTATTATTATTATTATTATTATTATTATTATTATTATTATTATTATTATTATTATTATTATTGCTGTTCGTGGTGGTGGTGGTGGTGTTGGTGATCATGATGATGATTATGACGATGGTGATGATGATGGTGTTAATGATAGCGTTATTTTTTTAATTGTTTTCAGGACAAAATCTTTTTGATTACAAATTAGATAAAATTGTTTGTAATTGACTGTATTTGTAAATACAGTGTTTGTAATAATTAATTACTCTTTTTTCCCTCACTTTGAAAGACAATGATCTCATATGTTAGAGTGTATGAAGGCAATGGAGAACTTAACTAACCAACACGTTTTGTTAATCGATGGATCCTAACAAGTGTATATGATTGCGTGAGCCCGGAAGAAAGATGAATTTAGTCATTTGTTCTAGTTCCGTCACACCCGACAAGATGCAAAATAGCCTGACAATTCACAACGCTCTGGTGATTCCCAATTGACACCCATCCATTCATTCCTACGATTGCTAAAATGGAGTTTTTTAATGCTTTCCATTCATCCTTTTGCTTCTCTATTCGTACGTCATCATTGCACAGATTTCCCAGAGCAAACACTCTTTATATTATGTAATACGAGAATACTGTTCTACATATGTTTGTATACTTACTTACTTACTCACTGGCACTATCGAACCCGTAGGTTCATGGCCGCGCGGACATAAGCTCTCCACACATCCCTATCCTGAGCTAATGCTTTCCAATCATTCCCGTACAATCCATTTCTCTGAAATCATATTTAATGTTGATCTCCCACCTCATTCTTGGTCTACCAACTGGGCGTTTTCCCTCTGGCTTTCCTACAAGAAGCATCCATGCAAGTCTTTCATTCCCCATTAGTGCAATATGTCCTGCCCATCGCAGTCTACGAGACTTAACAGTTCTTATTATATCTGGCTTCCTATAAAGACCATGTAGTTCATTGTTATGGAGTCTTCTCCATTCACCTGTCTGTTCATTTCTCCCTTGTCCAAAAATTTTCCTAAGTACTTTATTCTCAAATACTCGTAATCTCCTTTCCTCCCTTAAAGTAAGAGTCCATGTTTCGCACCCATATAATATAACTGGTAGAATAATAGTTTTATATATTTTCAGCTTAACGTTTTTTGAAAGGAGTTGGGACGTCAAGAGTCTCTGCAATGCATAATAGCACGCATTTCCAGAATTGAGCCTATGTGTGTATGAATGGTACATTTAATGACTGCGCGGGCATTTTGAAAAATACGAGTATAATACCTGCTGAGGTATTGTGAAATCAATTACATGTACCGCGCCCTAGCAATAAACCAAGGATTATAAAGTACTAAGACATAAATTAAATTTTTAAATTTTCCATTAGAGTTACGAAACTCTCACTCGATTGTGATAATAAAATTATATAACGTTAACAGAGTCGTGTTAAATCTTGTTTAGGTTTGAAGGTTGTGCAGTTGTCACAGCTCTTCTCTGGTGGGCTCACCCCACTTGTATTACATATACAATATTAAAAGATTATTTATAATGCTAATTGTACTAGTTGCCCAACTTGTTTCTTAGTAAATGAGTCCAAGGCTCCAGTCTCAAGGCTGTTCTACCTATTTACAATTTTGCTCGATTGCCTTTGTGAGCGACATGGAATACTGAAAGACTCTCTGGCAAACGTTACGATTATTGTGATCCACGGACCCGCGACCTGACTAACTAACTAACTAACTCACTGGCACTAAGGAACCCGTAGTTTCATGGCCGCGCGGACATACGCTCTCCATATATCCCTATCCCGAGCCAATGTTTTCCAATCATCCCCTGTATAATCTACTTCCCTCAAATTATAGTTAATCCATTTCTCTGAAATCATAGTTAATGTTGATCTCCCACCTCATTCTTGGTCTACCAACTGGGCGTTTTCCCTCTGGCTTTCCTACAAGAAGCTTCCATGCAAGTCTTTCATTCCCCATACGTGCAACATGTCCTGCCCATTGCAGTCTACGAGACTTAACTGTTCTTATAATATCTGGCTTCTTATAAAGACCATGTAGTTCTCCATTCACCTGTCTGTTCATCTCTCTTTGGTCCAAAAATTTTCTTAAGAACTTTATTGTAATTGTTGTAATCCCATTTCCTCCCTTAACGTAAGAGTCCATGTTTCGCATCCATATAATATAACTGGTAGAATAACAGTTTTATATAATTTCAGTTTAACGTTTTTTAAAAGGAGTTGGGACGACAAGATTCTCTGCAATGCATAATAGCACGCATTTCCAGAATTGAGCCTATGTTTAATTTCATTGTGCATCTCATTCCTATTTGTGATTATTGTTCCTCTTCTTCTTCTTCTTCTTCGTCAGGCTCTACGACTTCCAGTGGAATGTCTTGGCCTTCTCAACTAGTTTACGCCATTTCTTCCTATCTTGTGCAGTAGATTTCAAATCAAAAATCCCCATCTCTCTTAAATCCTCAATTACGTCATCTTCCCATCGATCTTTGGGTCTTCCTCTTGGTCTTGTTCCCTGTGGCTTCCAATTCAAAATATCATTCGGCAATCTTCCTTTTGGCATTCTTAGTGTATGTCCAAACCATTGTAATCTTTTGGATTTGATGAAACTAACTATATTTTCTTTATTATTCTTTAGGTATATTTCATTATTCATTCTTAACCTGATTATTGTTCCTAGGTATTTGAATTCAGCGACTTCCTCAAAATTTCCCTCATTTGTCATTAGCTGTCCATTTCCATTATATAATGTATTTCTACGTGTGACCGGTGTGATCTGATTATGTGTATTGTTTTAACTGCAACACTCGTCACTTCATTCACAAAAAACCCTTTTAAAACACAGATTTTCCTAATGAATGATGCACTGGATTCCCCAGAATGTCTGATCTGTTAGTATTTTCCTAATGAATGATGCACTGGATTCCCCAGAATGTCTGATCTGTTAGTATTTTCCTAATGAATGATGCACTGGATTCCCCAGAATGTCTGATCTGTTAGTATGTCTCTCAGACACTACACAATTCCCAATCTACACATTACCATAGCCAGTGCCCATCTGAGGATACAGATACAAGTGGACTCCATGCAAGATCAATATTTTCTACAGATTCTTCTACACATGATAATATGTTAGTGTCCGTTGTTGTTACTTGCTTTGGCGCTAAATCTAATAGCTCTTCTGTAACTTACAGTTCGAAGTTCATAGCCCGAACTAAAAACATGTCATTTGTAGGCCTACTGTGCTGGAGACATCAACACTTTCATTTAGGGTTTAATAATTTTATTAATATGTTATGTCAGATTATTGATTTTATTTTTTCAATTATTTCGTTGAGCTTATTTATAATTTTATAAGTGATTTATAATTGTAAAATATTACGGATTTGAAGTTGTTAAATATGTTAAAATGTTAGTTTGTGGGTGTATATATATATTATAGTAAAAACAATAAACTGGTGATTATATATATATATATATATATATATATATATCCATCCATAGTAATTCTGCCCGAAGGCAGGTACTTCACTGCAATCATAGCATTCTCATGCTAAGCTTTGCAGCTTTACTAGGGAATTGTAGGTGTGGTAGCTTCCCATTGCTTTCCACACCGGTGAATGGTGAATGATGGTGATGATGATGATGATAATAATGATAAGGATGCTGATGATGGCCATATGATTTCCGGAACCGTTTGGACCTTAAACTTTTCCTGACATTTGTCTTACAGGTGAGGAAAAACCCCGATATACCTCATCCAGAAAAACTGTCCCGACCGGGGATCGAACCCTGGCCCGCTGCGTGACAAGGCAGCACGCTACCTCGAGACCACAGCGGTGGACTGTGATTATATATATTAACCGGTAATTATGTATAATCACCAATGATGCCGGTAAAATATTTTTAAAATTTATCAAATTAACCAGTTTGTTTGCATAATTCCCAACTCGTAATGGTAAATGTGATAAATGTGGAAGAAGTTTATTTTAAAAGTGTCTGTGAATCTAGTGATGATAGCAGAGATAATGAACTTGTGCAAAAGTTGATTGATCATTGCCCTAAGCTCCGGATAGTTGGTGGTCTCCCTGGTTTTAATGGAAGTTATAAACATAATTGCCAGAAATCAAAATTCCTCAGAAGGCATCTGCATGCACAGTGCAGTACACATCTATTCTCGGTTTTCCAAATGAATCGATGAAATGTTCTTTATAATATATTGACTTAGGCTTTCACGGCCGGAGTTACTGTGATGATCTTGTAGCAGATTTCCGTGCTGTTGGCCGTGGTCTTGAGGCTTGTGGTTCCCCAACGTTTCGCGAGAGACTGCGTCCGGCATCCTCAAGGGTTGTCTTGGGGAACTACAAGCCTCAAGACCACGGCCAACAGCCCGGAAGTTAAATATTTACATTTCATATGTACTCAAATACTGTAACATATTTTACATTAATCCCAGTGTTTAGATAAGATTTTTGCAACTTACTTTATCTTAATGGTACATTCGATCGAATGTGTCTGTCAATTTGATAAATGACTTCAGCAGCAATGCATTAGTGGTTACTTCTGGGTACATCTGTAGGAGTTAACAACCTCAGTTGTGATAACAGTGAATATTAGAATATTTATATTTCCAGTTGATGTGAGTCGTGGAAGGCACTGAACTCTATTGCCTTGTGGCAGAATAATAAATTGCTTTTTTATAAACTACATGTTAATTTTATTCAACTCTAGTTTTGTAAATAAATACTTATTTGCATGTTTCATCGCCTTAAGCTCTTTTTTCTTGAATGTTGTATGGCAATACATATAATTACCCCATAAAGATAATAATCATCCTGCACTTGTTGGTCAAATACATATTATTAATGGAAGCAAAAATAGATACTTTTTCTGAATCATCGAATTGACTGAAGCACTTATTCCTCTGCACAGACAATCTGGTTCCTGACTTCTTGCATCCATAGTTTAATTCTTTCCAGTTTACATAATCTTAACCACAAACCTTCTTTTTATATTGAATTTCGCTTCATGATGAAACATTTCGTAATACTTTGATGCTTGTTTCTCTTTGATCGTTTTCATTTAAGTATTTTTCATTGTGGACCTAAAATTACTTTCAAAATAATATTCATATGTAGAAGAGGAACAAAAATAAAGTGCATAAGATTTGCTGATGATATGGCTTTGCTAGCAGAAGATGCAATGACATTGAGGAACATGCTGATGGAGCTGAATGACAAGTGCGAGGATTATGGGATGAAGATAAATATAAATAAGACAAAGGCCATGATTATAGGATAGAAACAAAGGAAGATAAACATGAAGATTAAAGATGAGGCCATTGAGCAAGTGGAGAGCTTCAAATACTTGGGTTGTACTATCAGTAGTAACATGAACTGGAGTCAAGAAGTAAAGCAGAGAATAGCAATGGCAACAGAAGCTTTCAACAAGAAGAGAAGCATTTTCTGCGGACCTATGGCAAGAGAAATAAGAAAGAGGCTAGTGAAGTGCTTTGTATGGAGTGTAGCATTATATGGTGCAGAGACGTGGACATTACGACGGAATGAGGAAAAGCGACTGGAAGCTTTTGAGATGTGGATATGGAGAAGAATGGAACGTATAAACTGGACAGACAAAGTAAGAAATGAAGATGTGCTAGACAGAGTGGGTGAAAGAAGAACAATGCTGGAACTCATAAAGAAGAGGAAAAGAAATTGGATTGGCCACTTGCTAAGAAGAAAATGCCTGCTGAAGGATGCCCTAGAAGGAATGGTCAACGGAAAGAAAGTTAGAGGCAGAAAAAGACATCATATGATAGACAATATTAAAATAAATGGTTTGTATGCAGATACAAAAAGGAAAGCTGAGTTAAGGAAAGAGTGGTGAATGCTGAGTTTGCAGTGAAAGACCTGCTCTAAGCAGAACACTATGAATGAATGAATGAATGGATGTAGAAGATTAGGGTGTGTGTAGTTTCGGATACTTCTGACATTTACAGTGGGATGAAGCAAGGAGGTGCACTATCTCCTCTACTGTTCACTTTTGTACTAGAGCAAGCCATCAAATCTCTAGAGGATGAAGAAGGCCTACAATGCAATGGTATTAATAAGCTGTTAGTTTATGCTGATGATGTAGTACTACTGGCCGATAGCGAGGAGATACTAAAGGACAACACGCACACACTATTGAGTAACACTAGAAATTGGGACTGGAAGTAAATATCAATATAACTAAATATATGGTCACACGTAGAATTCCATTATATAATGGAAATGGACAGCTAATGGCAATTGATGCAAATTTTGAAGAAGTGGATTAATTCAAATACCTAAGAACAATAATCACAAATAGGAATGAGATGCACAAAGAAATTAAACATAGGCTCAATTCTGGAAATGCGTGCTATTATGCTTTACGGAGACTTGTCGTCCCAATTCCTTTTAAAAAACTTTAAACTGAAAATATATAAAACTGCTATTCTCCCAGTTATATTACATGGATGCGAAACAAGGACTCCACAAGAAAACAATTCCATCGACATATGTTTTTGTTGAATGTCGATGCTTTAGCTCCACTTCTCACTATCATAACCTCATTCAAATTAAAATAATTTTATTTCTTCAAAAAACACACAACAAAAACCGCTATAATAGAAAAGTAGAGCATAATTAATGAAACTACAGATTCTAGACGTAATATGACATTAAATTCTAAATTATTAATAAACGAAAAGGAAATAAAAAAAGTCTAACGAGTTGGAATAATGTGTGACAATGGTCTATATTCGGTTTAATTATGGTAGTGGGTGCCACTATGTAATGTCCATTTGGCACGAAACACCGGGTAAACTAATGCAGGTGGTATGATTTATTACCCAACTGACCTTAACCTCCGTCACTGAACATGTCTTTATTCAAATATAGTGCACAACATTCGAATTGCACGCTTCCATAAATCATGATAACAGCATATTAATGTTAGCTTTTCAAAATTCTGACCTATTGAAGTTCGAATTTTGATTTTTTTGTTTTAGAATTATATTGGCTATAACTTTTTAAAGGAGTAACACTGGTCAACATGATTTTTGTCTCATGAGTACCAATAGTTGTACTTAATGCAGTTTTTTATCGTGTTTTCAAATATGTATTCGGAATTTCTCCATCGCCCACAGCTTTTTTTATTTCAATTTTCAATTTCCGGATTTAAATAATTATTTTTTTTAAAAAGCCTAGATATCTTCCCGGAAAATCTTGGTGCAGGGAGCGATGAGCACGGGGAACACTTTCATCAGGAGATTTCAGCTATGGAAAAGAGATATCAAGGCAAAAATTGAATCCTAATATGCTGGCCGATTATTGTTGGACCATCAAGAAGGATCCTCCACAGGCTAAATATAGCACAAAATCGTCATTTCTTACTTTCTAGGCGAGTCTGAATGTTCGAATATTGTGTAGTTACGAATGTAGAAAATATTTAAGTGTTTGAAATTATTAATGTCTGTTCGCTCGGAAACCTTGTGTGATGGAGAAAACCCGATATCATATTTGAATTCAGGAGAAAAAAATACTATCAGAATCACATTTTTTTAGACCAAAAAAAGTTGTTGTTTTGTTGATCAGTGTAAAAAGGCAAATTTAACAAATTACAAACTTAGAGAAAATAAATTATATTTATATGCACTTACATGTCTAGATTTAATGAAAAATAAATGTGATATTACGTCAATAAATGCTAAGCGTTTCAAAATATAGCCATAAAATTTTAACTCTACAAAAATAACTATAATCCTCATATTAAACGCTGACATAAAATAATTTATTTTGTATCATCCTTATAAACGCTGACATTGTGGCGAGTGGAAGAGAAGGTCACGTGGCCTTAACTCCACCAGCCTAAATAAATATGTTCTAAATCTATTCTACTCTAAATAAAATAATTTATTTTGTATCACATATTGATAAATGTGTTATGGTCTGATAAAATGTCTAAAAAATTAGAAAAAAATATTTTCTACATTAATATTCATAAAACGGAAATAACTTTTACCTGCATTTGTAAAAACTGTGGCAAATTTAATTAGCGATTTTAGAAATTATTTATTTATTTTTAACGCTAACTGAAAATTAAATGCTTCACGGTAAAAAATATGTAACTAACTAACTAACTCACCGGTACTATCGGGCCCGTAGGTTCATGGCTGCGCGGACATAAGCTCTCCATACGTCCCTATCCTGAGCCAATGTTTTCCATCATCCCCTGTATAATCTACTTCCCCCAAATCATAGTTAATGTTATTCTCCCACCTCATTCTTGGTCTACGAACTGGGCGTTTTCCCTCTGGTTTTCCTACAAGAAGCTTTCATGCATGTCTTTCATTCCCCATTCGTGCCACATGTCCTTCCCATCGCAGTCTACGAGACTTTACTGTTCTCATTATATCTGGCTTCCTATAAAGACCATGTAATTCACTGTTATGCAGTCTTTTCCATTCTTCATTAATTTAGTTACAGTGATGCTGCAAATGGCTCGCTACCACATGCACAACTGTGGGTGTATGTATGTATGTACGATGTACGAATATGTATGTATTTATTGTTCTACTGTCTAGATATGTTCTATATTAAAATTCTTGGAAACGAAATTACGAACTTTTCAACGTAGCGCATCTGCGGTTCGGCTATAATCATCGCAACTCATCGGTAAAGCCTCACTTTCAATCCTCGTAACGTAAATAACTGTTTTGTTGTAAGCAATGTATTTATTTTAACTACAAAATCAGATAATTTAAAAAAGTTGATTGTTATTTCTTACGTCCAATATTGCATTTCTGCGTATATAGACGTGAGTCCCTATCACAAAGATGTATTTATATACTCTATACGTGTCCAACGTGCAGTTTCTTAAGCGAGTTAATTTAGTTACACTTACTTATCTATAGATGTCAATGGGTGGTATTTTGTCAGCACATCGCTCCACGAGACATATACTAGGCAACTAAGCTATTAGTACTAGAATATTCGGGTCAATAAGACTGTGGTTCATAACTGGACATTTCTCCACCCGACGTGTTCTCTGCGCGGTCCGTTACTTCGTAAATTGTATCTGCCTTCTGGTTGGTTAGCATTAGGGTCTTCCATTGCACCAATGAGGTTGCTGTCTGATGTTCTAGTAGATTGTTCTTGTAGGGGTTTACATCTGGCTTTTTTTAAGACTGGTATCCATGCTTTGTTGAGTTTTAACGATTCTTCCTTTCTATTGTAACTATTTTGATGTTTGAATATTTCAATGATCGTCTAATACTATGAGTATCGGCCGTGAAAGCCTACATTCTACAACTAAGATATTACTTGGATGAAGGTCGGTTAAATTTTTCACAGAGGCATTTTTATACAGGCTTGCGGTTCTTCAAGAGCCTGAAAATCTTCAGACTCGGGACACACTGATAAAAGTCCCTCCAGGAGGACTTGACCTTCGATTTTTCCACCCTAAAAAAATAATAACATACATACAAGCAATAACGTCATTCAAATCAGTCTAAAGCAAGGAAGTAGTAGATTGCAAGAAACTAATCACTGATCATCATCAAAAACATAAGACAATAGTATTACAATGGATACCATCTCACTGCGGAATCAATGGAAATGAAGTAGCCGATATGCTGGCAAAACCAGGACCAATATGTTTACAGCAACATAATGTAAACACATCTTATCGCTCAGCAATAAATTATATCAAACAAAACACATTCTCAAACCAATATTCAGCTTCCAATTCAAGAAAAACAATCGAAGAACATTATCAACACCACACCAGATGCACCTCGAAAGGAAGCTGTAATATATTTTAACCAAACACTGGACATGATTGTCTTGCAGCTCATCTTCATCGGATTGGAATTTACAGAAGTCCTCATTGCCCACTGTGCTCCACAGAAACCACCTGCTACGGTGTGAGGCACTTCACTCTGCTACGCTGAAGGATAGATACTGGGAAGCAAGAGCCAAACTTTCTGTTTTGCTATAATGTTTTATTGTTTTCATTTATTAAGTTATTTGTTTTCTCATAATTATGGACAATGACTTCTGTCAAGTCCCTGCATTTGTATAAATAATAATAATTACTCCAAACACTTTGTAAACTATTTATACGTATATGCTACAGCCAATGCCATTAATCTAGAAATGTATCATCATCATCATCATGAACAAATTTGTTTTAGGCCATGTGGCCTGTACGGTAAACCTAGCGAAGATGGTCTTGATCTTTCCACCGATGTTTTGGTCTTCCTTGGTCCCTATGTCCAGTTGGGGTATATTAGAATGCCAATTTTGGAAGTATATTTCTTGCCATTCTCCTCAGATGATTTTTCCATTCTTGTTGGTATCTTTGTATATCTTCATTTAAACTTGTTACTCCAAGTTTTCCTCTGGTAATAGTGTTCCTTTGGTGATCCAGTCTATTAACTCCTAACAATGATCGTAAGAAGCGCATTTGGCTTACTTGAAGTTTATGAGAGTTTCTTTTATCTAAAATCCAAATTTCACTTCCATATTTTAGAGCAGCTTTTGATGTGATGTTATGTAATCTTAGTTTTGTCTCTGTCCTCATCTGTTTACCAAAATGTCTTCGTATTACCCCATTCATTTTATTGTATTTTTTGTAATTTTGAATCAATGTCACTCTTATACTCTGCAAATACACTTCCTAAATAAGAGAAATCTGACACTTGTTCTATAATTTTTCCATGAATCTCAATTTTTCACCCGTTGTATGTTTTTTTCCACACGTTGCCATTGTTTTGGATTTTGAAGTGGAAATTTTCATATTATATTTGCTGGCAATTTTGAATAATTGATACGCTGCTATTTGTAAGCTATCTTCGGAATCTGATAATATTATTTGATCATCAGCATATAATATTGTTTGAATTATTTTATTCCTAGTTATTGAAATTCCACTGTTTACTGTTTGTTTCCATTCTTGCATTCTAGAAATGTATTAATTAAATAAAAATAAAACTAAGTTTTATTTTTATTTAATTAGCAAGTATGGATTTTCATCAAGTAAACACCAACTCAATTGAGTAATCTAGAAATTATGTAAAATATCTGTTAAGTCTTGTAGACTGCGATGGGCAGGACATATGGTACGTATGGGGAATGAAAGACATCCGTGGAAGCTTCTTGTAGGAAAACCAGAAAGAAATTGCCCAGTTGGTAGACTAAGAAAGAGCTGGAAGAATAACATTAACTATGATTTGAGGGAAGTTGATTATACAGGGAATGATTGGAAAGCATTATCTCAGGGTAGGGATGTATGGAGAGCTTATATCCGCGCGGCCATAAACCTACAGGTTCGATAGTGCCAGTGAGTAAGTAAGTATTATGTAAAATATCTATTGAATTTTAATGATTAGCAATTATGCATTATCGTTGATGAATCGCTCTTACCGTAAGATATAGCTTTTATCATATTATTCAAGTTGTTGTTTACGTATTGATATGAACACACACTTGTCTACCTATACTTAAACATTATGGAGATTACCTCGTTAAGTTTTAATTACTTAATGGAACGATGAGTGATTAGGTAATTACGCTCGGTCTGTGTAATTGCTTGAGTGCTTCTGTATCTTCAAGTCTCGTTCAACAATTTGATTCCTTCATGATACAGAAAATAATAGGACTATGGACAACAATGTCTTATAGAACATCCATGCCGCAACAGGGCTAGAAGTGGAAAGACCATCGCCTGTATTTATCTCGTGTGGTTTACATTAAAGTCTTCCGAATTCCCAAGATTATCTCCACCAACATGTCATTTATCATTACCCATCGATTCAAATGTCATCATCACTCCAGGGATTAGGCAATTGCCCGTTCCGACTTCATAATGCATCAGCCCAACGTCTTCTAGGTCTTCCAACACCACGTCTTCCTCTTGCTTGATAATTTCTTGCTAACAATGGATATCTCTCCTTACTCATTCCATCCATTAGATCCGGCTGATTTCCATGAAGCTTCTCAGTAAGATAAATGTCTCCTGGAAGCGTTACGAGCGCTTCGCAGGACAAGGATGGTGGAAGGGCTGCCTGCAAACATGCTCCTCTGGGTATCCACCCCCCAAGAGAGGGCTCCTTCTTCCGCTCTTCAAGCCCTACAAGTTTAGCTGTGCTATTCCTTGTCGCCCTGTTGACCGTTGAAGACTTGACGAAGATGTGGCTGCCCAATATGGATACAGACGCCATTCCCTCGTTGTGATCTATACTTTGTTCCCCTCGCCTCTTACCCACCAGCAAGATTAACCTAAGTCAATCTTCCCCAGTAGGGTCGTCTGGTTCATCGGGTACTAAGCCCCCCCCCACCACGTCAATATATTAAACATACATTCATATTATCAAAATACAACAGGAAGTAGCATTACGGGCTTCTACTTAATAAATAAGTTCAGTATTTTTACACGCTTTATATTAGCTTGACCTGTATCTATCTATGTAACGGAATCTTTCAACGCAATTTTCACCCACTTAAAATCATTGGATCGACTTGAAACTTTGTATACTTGTAAAGAACCAATGACAATACAATATACTATTTTTTATTTTTTTTTATTGAATCTCTAATAATATGACCCCTATTTCACCATCCGGTATGTTAGGGTTTTAATTAGAATATAATTAATTACTTACTTACTTACTTACTCTTACTCACTGGCACTATCGAACCCATAGGTTCATGGCCGCACGGACATAAGCCATACATACATCCCTATCCTGAGCTAATGCTTTCCAGTCATTCCCTGTATAATCTACTTCCCTCAAATCATAGTTAATTTTATTCTCCCACCTCATTCTTGGTCTACCAACTGGGCGCTTTCCCTCTGGCTTTCCTACAAGAAGCCTCCATGCAAGTCTCCCATTCCCCATACGTGCAACATGTCCTGCTCATCGCAGTCTACGAGACTTAACTGTTCTTATTATATATGGCTTCCTATAAAGAGCATGTAGTTCACTGTTATATAGTCTTCTCCATTCACCTGTTTGTTCATCTCTCTTTGGTCAACAAGATTTCCTTAAGTACTTTATTCTCAAATACTCGTATTCCCCTTTCCTCCCTTACAGTAAGAGTCCATGTTTCGCACCCATATAATATAACTGGTAGAATAATAGTTTTATATATTTTCAGCTTAACGTTTTTTGAAAGGAGTTGGGACATCAAGAGTCTCTGCAATGCATAATAGCACGCATTTCCAGAATTGAGCCTATGTTTAATTTCTTTGTGCATCTCATTCCTACTTGTGATTATTGTTCCTAGGTATTTGAATTCAGCCACCTCCTCAAAATTTCCATTATTTACAGTAATTTAGAGTATGGTTAATTTCGAGTGTTACATAATAACGTAATATGAACAAATAAATTAATTAATTAACAAACCCAAGGAAAACTAACTCAAAGTCTCTTAAAAATATGATGGATAAAGTCACACAGCTTTCTATAGCAACACTTCTTACATAAAATATTTGACAAAGGCAGTTGAAATCTATTATGACAATAACCTAACTTTTTAATAAATTCGTGTCTTTTGGAATCAAATGCGGGACACTCAAATAACAGTTATGAGATAGTCTGGCTGGAAGTTTTGCAAAAGGTATCTGTACCTACCTTAAATAGTTCCAAATAATGTCCAAATTTACCGTGTCCAGTCATAAATTGTGTTAACACAAAATTTGGTTCTATGTATTTGCACTTTATTCGGTCAAAAACAGTTGGGAAAAATAATGTTCTTGCCAAAGCACCATTAATACTGTTTAACCACTCAGCGTCCAATTTTGTATGAGATCATTTCTTAATACTTCTTTAATATATGATAGAGGACAGAAGGAGTAAAAGTAATCCATATTTGAATTATCAGCTGATTTCTGAAGAAAATCTGCACGTTCATTTCCTAAACTGTTATATTAAACATATATTAATTTTATCTGAATACAACAGGAAGTAACATTATGGGGTTCTGCTGAGTATTTTTTTCATCTTACCTCATAGTTTTTGTTTTCTTGTAGGACATGTTTCAGAGCAACACGTGAAGAAGTAATACTCTTCATGCCCGATGTTGTAGTAACATTTTGAAGAAGGATTTGTGTCCCAAAAAGAATTACTGGTTCAGGTTGGGTTTGATTTTCGGTAGAGCCGGATTCTCTTCTTAGGGTCGGAAGTTGGTACACTAGATAGGAAAACACTTCAAAATTACTAAAAACTGTTTCTTGTAGAAATAATTGCAAATTTATTCACTTCTTAATTTCCCAGCAGATTTAGTAAATGTAGGTAGTATTATTGTTCACCGTCAATAAAAAAATAAATTATTTTCCTTTCTTCAATCAATTATTCTTCTTGTATTAAATATTACATTTTATCAGATCTCTTCTTGCTTCTATCTTTGTTGAAAGTTGTCTGCAGAATGAATAGTGTAATTCTTTTATAATTTTTAGACCATTATTACATCACATGATGGTAATTTTAAATTATGTTGGTTAATAGTTCTTTAAATATAAGGTTTAAATTGATTTGTTAAATAAGAAAGTTAATTGTTTTAACATCCAATGAGAGTTTAGTTTACTTTCATTTTAGAATATGAAGTTAGGCAGGTGTCCTTATTACAGTTATAACAGAAGGATTTATAATTTTGACAACAATGACTTAAAACAATTTTTAAAAGCATTCTTTACAAAAAAAACTGTTATGTAGTACAATTTCTTTAATTGTTACTGAGACATTTTTATTCAACAATAATCAACAATGAATTATTTACATGATTTTATTTATTTAAGTTATATTTAAATATTAAAAGAATTTTAAAATACAAAATTATTAACTTTAACTTTTATATGCATTATGATATTAAAATTCGCTTTACAGGATATCAGCTCATTGTGTTTCTAACTTCAAACCTATTTTGCATCGAAATGGTACATTTCCGGAAAGGTTTCCTCATCAAACCTTTATCTATTAAGTACCTTCTACAACCCCTAGAAGTCTGTAATACTTATTTTGAAACACCCTGTATAACTCACGGTAGTTAATACTTCTTGTTCTGCTCATTCTTCTTACGTGAAATTTCCAGTTGTTTCTGTATTTTTGTACATATTCCATGACTGATTCTGTTTGTAATTCTTTGAGAATCTCAGAATTCCTTTTATGGTCTGTTCTTGAGTAACCTGCAGTACGTCTCATAAATTTCATTTCTGCCGCAGTTAGTCTTTGTTCATCTACACTGCGAATTGTCCAGACCTCACTGCCGTAACATAATATGGGTTTGGCCAGTGTTTTATGAATTCTAGTTTGTGTGTGTGCTGTATTGTGTTTGGTTTGAAAATATTATTTATAATTCCTGTTACTCTGTTAAATTTTATAATTTTTTGATTAAAATATTTTTTCCTCTTCGTATGTAACTTTGTATCCGAGATAGTTAAATGTGTCGTATATTAGATAATTATATATATATATATATATGTCCACCGCTGTAGTTTCGAGGTAGCGTGATGCCTTGTCACGCAGCGGGCCCGGGTTCGATCCCCGGTCGGGGCAGTTTATCTGGGTGAGGTTTTTATCGGTGTTTTTCCTCACCTGTAAGACAAATGTCAGGAAAACTTTAAGGCCCAAACGGTCCCCAAAATCATATGGCCATCATCCTTCACCGGTGTGGAAAGCAACGGGAAGCTACCACACCTACAAATCCCTAGTACAGCTTCAAGCACAGCATGAAAATGCTATTATTGCAGTTAAGGACCTGCCTTCGGGCAGAATTACTATGGATGGATATTTATTTATATACCCCAACTGGACATAGGGACCAAGGAAGACCAAAACATCGGTGGAAAGATCAAGACCATCTTCGCTAGGTTTACCGTACAGGCCACATGACCTAAAACGAATTTGTTCATGATGATGATGATGACGATTATTATATTATTTAAATTACTCATTAATCAATAACTTAAATACGTAATAAAACAATTATTTAATATCTGATATGTAACGGGCATCTTTAAAATTAATAAAAAAGAGCAGTTTCATGAGATTTCCATTCGCCTTAAGAATAGCGTTCTTACAGTGTGCTCAGCAGTTCAGTAAGAAGTGTTGTCACATACCAAGGCGTTATAAAAAAAATTTTATTTTAATAATAGCTACTATAGCAGCCAATGGCCATGTAGAAAGAACTGTTTTCATGTCTTACAAAAGTCTGTTAACGACGTTCCTATGTTTTTACACTGTAACAGGTGATATCGGTCGCAGTGCGACCCACATAGTTTGCATTTGCACTTTTCTTCTGGGTTATGGCGCTTCACTGTTGTGCATATCCTGTGGTGGAAACCATGGACCGCGACTCTCGTCACGGTGTGTCTCAGGTCGTATCTGGCTGCTGTCCATTCTCTGTAGATCATCGCATCCGTTGCGTAGAACTCAGGCCATATCTGTTCTCTCTTCTCGTTGAGTTCCCACAGCAGTTCTTTGTAGGCATCTGTTGCCGGCACGAGAAGGTCCAGGTGGAGCTCTTCTATGAAGAAGGGTTCCTTTGTCAGTATGTATGTTAGGCGTGAAGGCGTGTATTTTGATACGCTTAGCGCTATCTTTAAAAAGTGTGCTTTGACTTTCTCTATTTCCTCTAGGCTTGCCTTATGTAGGTTCATCCAAATCACTTCTATTCCATAGGTCATGATTGGTGCTATTTTTAAGCGGAAGATGGTCATTGCTGTCTCCAGGGATAGTTTACTCAGGCTGTTAATGCTGTTCGTTGCTATTCTGGCCGCTAAGGCGCGTTCTTTGATGTGTTTATCGAAGGTGTCACCTCGGCTCTACAGATATTTGAACTGGTTTACATTTTGCAGTGGGTCTCCCTTATACCGAATGCAGTCATTCGCTGCGAGTCTTCCTCCTTTCCTGAAGGTCATGTTTACTATTTTCTTCTCATTTATTTCTAGGTCGTTCTTTTCGGCCCATGCTACGAATTTGTCGAACGCTGTTTGAGCTTTTTCAATGTCTTGGGATGTAATCACCATGTCATCAGCGTATGCCAAGATTTGGACGTTTTCTGTTTCTATCTCTGTGGATATTTTTGCTGTTGCTATTATGAAGAGTAGGGGACTCAACGGGTCACCTTGGAGTACGCCGTTTGTCTGATCTATCAGCTCTGTTTTTGAAACAGATGTTCTCAATTAATCTAGTTATTTGGTTTCTCCCTGCTGCTTCTTCTATATAATTTTTATCTTACTGTTTTTATAATATTCAGGATCCAGATGGTGCATCTTTCATGTTAAGGAAATTAGAGATAGAATACAAAAAATTGGATTACGGATAAATTATAATAAAACAGAATATCTTTCATTGGATATAACAGATGAGTTAAAATGTAATTCGGGAATTGAACGGGCAATTGGAAATTATAAGGTATAGTCTTGCTGAAACATGGACTCTTACTTTAAGGGAGGAAAGGAGATTACGAGTATTTGAGAATGAAGTTCTTACGAACA
Source organism: Diploptera punctata (assembly GCA_030220185.1). Taxonomy (NCBI): domain Eukaryota; kingdom Metazoa; phylum Arthropoda; class Insecta; order Blattodea; family Blaberidae; genus Diploptera; species Diploptera punctata. The sequence goes on from JASPKZ010008400.1 coordinate 209,796, forward strand.
TTTTTGGACCAAAGAGAGATGAACAGACAGGTGAATGGAGAAGATTCCATAACAGTGAACTACATGGTATTTATAGGAAGCCAGATATAATAAGAACAGTTAAGTCTCGTAGACTGCGATGGGCAGGACATGTGGCACAAACGGGGAATGAAGAACGTGCATGGAAGCTTCTTGTAGGAAAACCAAAGGGAAAACTTCCAGTTGGTAGACCAAGAATGATGTGGGAGAATAACATTAACTATGATTTGAAGGAAGTAGATTATACAGGGGATGATTGGAAAACATTAGCTCAGGATAGGGATGTATGGAGAGTTTATGTCCGCGCGGCCATGAACCTACGGGTTCGATAAGTGCCAGTGAGTTAGTTAGTTAGTTAGATAGAAAACTCTCTACACTCTTAATACGTATTCCGTTAAATGCAGATGCCGTTGTCACAGAACCCTATACAAATCAGATTACTTGTTACCAACCCAAACATTGAGCGATAATGCGCTACCATTACCCTGGTTAGTTCAGCAATTATTTACAGACATGTGAGAGTTGATATTTTTCCAATTTTTTATTATATTATATATTCACAAAATTAGACAAAGTAAAGTAAAGTGATCCCACAACAGGCCCGGAGGCCCTTGGGGTAGTAGGAGGTTAAGGCTCCCACTTTTTCTAGACAATCGGCACTTTATGTCAGCCGGGTTGTTGGCCCTGCGTGACGGCCGCCTTTACCCCCAGAACAAGTCTGGTACTCATTTCCGTTATTGGCTGAGTCGACCCCAGGGCCATAGTGCCGCCAGAAGGTTTGGGTCAGTTTAAAAATCCTGACCCCAACGGGACTTGAACCCTCGACCCTCCGGCTTGTAGCTCAGTGCCTTAACCACTACGCTACGGCGTGCACCTACACACAAAATTAGACAAAATAAGAAATACTGTCATAAGAAAAAAATGAATATTGGTTATTAGATAGCAGATTGTATATGGTATAAGCAATTAAATTGGTATGGGCACGTACGACGAATGCAAGAAGAAAGATTACCCAGGAAAACATTGGAATGGTGTCCACCTGGAAGAAGGAGGAGAGGAAGACCTCGAAACTCGTAGATGCAGGAAATAAGAACTGGAATGAGAGCAAGAGGACTGGAGGACATGGATGGAGAGAGACGAGTGGAGAAGAAAAATAAAACTTTAGGCACATTAAAATTCTGTATATAAATAAATATATATTCACAAATATTTTTCTTCAATATTACGTCATAAACGAGGCTTTTGGTGAAGAAAATAAAGAGATTCGTGCTACTTTTTTGGCCGGTGTATATTATTCATTCTTCCAATTTCTTGATGTCATGGCATCCGTCTCATTTCCATAGAATTGTCTAGCGATCGTTTCAGTAAATCTCGAGACAGTTCCTTGCCAATTTACATTTAAATTGGTTAGAACAAAGGGAATAAAGGGCAGTCTAACCCTCAATAACTAAATGAAAAATAGGTCAATAGAGCTAAAGTATACCACATATATTCAATAATTTTCAACAGCATAGGTTGTTGTCTATCACCCACTCTATTTAAAATATATGTACATGAATATTATAGAATTGGAGGAGAAAATGTTCAAGCATGGGAATTCCTATTTCAAACAACAAAGCTTTATACAACTTACATTTTGCAGATGAACAATTGTTAATTGCACAAGATTATGAAGATTTAGAATATATAACTAGAAAATTAATAGAAGAATACGAAAAATGGGGATTAAATTTGAACATGAAAAAAACAAAATATTTATCAATTGGTGAACCAGAACAAAATTTAATTTTGAAGACTGGAGAAACAATAAAATCTTATAGTGAGATCACATATTTAGGAATTAAAATAAATAAAAATGGGAGTTATGAAGAGGAAATAAGAAATAGAAATAATAAAGGAAAGTTTGCAATTGCTTGCCTCAATGGAATATTGTGGGATAAAAATATAAGTAATAAAAATAAAATGAATATATATCATACAATTGTTAAAAGCATCATTACTTATGGAGCAGAACTTTGGCCATTAACAACAAAAACAAATAAGTATCTTTTGGCAACGGAAATGGATTTTATATGAAGGGCAGCAAGAATTTCAAGAAGATAAAAAATTACAAACTCAGTTATAAGGGAGAAAATGAAGATTGAAGACACTATTTTAGATTATATTAAAACTCAGCAATTAAGATGGTACGGACATGTCCAGCGAATGGAAGAGGATCGGCTACCAAAATCTGTTTTGGAATGGAAACCTGAGGGAAGACGAGGCAGAGGAAGACCTAAAACCTCCTGGAGTCAGGGAATATGTTTATACATGAAGGAGAAACATCTACAACCAGGAGATTGGATGGACCGACAAAATTGGCTATTACGAATCGGACGATGTCAAATACATTAATCAACCGATGATCTGTCTATCTATGTAGAGATAAAGTAATGGAAACCTGAGGGAAGACGAAGCAGAGGAAGACCTAAAACCTCCTGGAGTCAGGGAATATGTTTATACGCGAAGGAGAAACATCTACAACCAGAAGATTGGATGGACCGACAAAATTGGCTATTACGAATCGGACGATGTCAAATACATTAATCAACCGATGATCTGTCTATCTATGTAGAGATAAAGTAATGGAAACCTGAGGGAAGACGAAGCAGAGGAAGACCTAAAACCTCCTGGAGTCAGGGAATATGTTTATACATGAAGGAGAAGATTGGATGACCGACAAAATTGGCTATTACGAATCGGACGATGTCAAATACATTAATCAACCGATGATTTGTCTATCTATGTAGAGATAAAGTAATGGAAACCTGAGGGAAGACGAAGCAGAGGAAGACCTAAAACCTCCTGGAGTCTGGGAATATGTTTATACATGAAGGAGAAACATCTACAACCAGGAGATTTGATGGACCGACAGAATTGGCTATTGGGAATCGGACAATGTCAAAGACATTAATCAACCGATGATCTGTCTATAAAATACAATAAGGCTACTATATTAATTTTATTAGCAGAAAAATGTCTACAGAAATATTTAGTAAAATTGTTCCAGATCTGTGAATTAACAAGAGACAGTTGTGTAATTATATTGACCAGATTGTAAAGTAATGTTATTTTCAGATACAACTTAATTGCTTACCTACAAATTTATGTGCTGTCATTAATCACTTTCAAGATTCCGATGATGTTGGATTCTCTTCTATAAAATTATTAAAAGCATCGCTGAAATTTGGGGCAACAAACATATTGGTCTCCCCTCACCTGGTGGTAATGGACCGACCCGGGCCACACCAGATTCCCAGCCATCTTGAGGATCGATACACTGGTGTCTGGCAGTGGATGCGCCAGCCAAAACTGTAAATGTCAAAGTTCATATCGACAGGTGAAAGTACTTGGAACAGAGCGCCCTACTGACATAACATTTTCTTTGTTCCAAAATGTAACGTTTATTGGCTTTTCAGACATGAATCATATGTGGCTCAATACTGTGTAAGCTATGTCTTGTTTACGTTTAAAGAAATAGAATAAGCTATTTACTTAACTACGGTGTTCCTTGGTCAATAGGTATTTAATGTTCCACATCGTAGAAAGAAAGAATCAGGATGCACAGAGTGCGTTCTGAAAAATAAGTGACTTGTCATGCCATATATAAGTATGATTAAGAAAGATTTCTTGGGTTTTCGGGATCTTGGATTCAAGATCGACCCAAAAAAATCTGTAATATTAATTTTGTTTATTATATTCAATTAGTCACAAATAAGGAAATTAGAAACAAAATGGAAGCAGAAGAAAGCATAATTGAAAGAATTGAGGAAAAGGAATTAAAGTGGTTAGGACATGTTTTAAGAATGTAAGATGAGCGATGGCCGAAGCAACTATATGAATGGCATCCTAACAGAAAGAAGAAAAGAGGAAGACCAAGGTTAACATGGAAGGAAAACATGAAGACAGTAATGCAAGCTAGAGGGCTAAGCATCGAAGATGCCCAAGACCGTAGGCTCTGGAGGTTTGGCACGGGAAGACGGCAGCAGCTGTAAAAACCCGAAGATAGATAGATATTAAATTAGTCCTGTGGTGTCGAGGTAGCGTGCTGCCTTGTCACGCAGCGGGCCCGGGTCGTGACAGTTGTTCTGGGTGAGGTTTTTATCGGGGTTTTTTCCTCACCTGTAACACAAATGTCAGGAAAATTTAAGGCCCAAACGGCCCCCGAAATCATATGGCCATCATCATCAATCATCCTTATCATTACCATCATCATCATTCACCGGTGTGGAAGGCAAAGGGAAGCTACCACACCTATAATTTCCTAGTAAAGCTGCAAAGCATAGCATGAAAATGCTATGATTGCAGTGAAAGATCTGCCCTTAGGCAGAATTACTATGGATGGATGTTCAATTATATATTATATAATGCAAATATTATATTTTTATCTTACGGTATATAAAGGTAAAAAGGGTTGTCATATATTGGATATACAGATATTCCCTCAGGGGTCCCCATCTAGGGGATATGTGGATGGCGACCACAAGGTGCCCAAGCTGAGCAAAACATTTCTTCCACTTACTTGTGTTTTGCACTCTTTCAACTTTACTATCTAACCTCTCTTGGTTAACTCTTGTTTTTTCAACCCCGACGCTATTAGGGCATCCTAGGGCTAGGGAGTCTTTCCTTTCTTCCATTTCTTCTTTCCTTTATTTTCTTTTCTTCTCCATCCAAACAACAATAATGCAAGACAGGTTCTAGAAACAGCATTCTCCCCCTTCCCGTCTTCCCTACATGTGGTTCACTTGAACGCACAAAGCTTAACTGCACATACAGACGATATTAGAATGATTTTTTCTTCTTCCAATATTCATGCTATTCTCGTATCAGAAACATGGCTCACTCCCTCCATTAATTCTAGTTTAATTGACATGGATGGTTATACTTTTCTTAGACATGATCGTGTACATAGTCGAGGGGGCGGTGTTGGTGTCTTCGTTAGGACAGACCTTTGCCCTAAGTCTGTATACTTTTCTAATAACGAGACATCTCCTGAAATTATGTTTATAGAAATATACGCAAGCTTCAAAAAAATGCCTTCTTTGTGTAGTGTACCAACCCCCTAAAATGAAAAAAATAGCAGAAATAGAATCCGCTCTACAAAACGCACGTATACAATATGAACACGTTATCGTCATGGGTGACTTTAATATAAATATACTAGACACTGACAACAGACATACACAACAGCTTATGTCCGCGTTCCAAGTTTGTGATATGACTATCCTTCCCTTACAGCCTACACATCACACCAATCACTCTGAGACTTTACTTGACTTAATTGCTACTAATAATCCAGACAGAGTACTAACCCACGGGCAACTGTCAGCTCCCGGAATATCAGCACATATTATATTCTTAGCATATTCACTGCAGTGCCCTAAACTAGCTCGTAAGACTATCACATATAGAGACCTAAAACATATAAACAATGCAGCTCTACTTGAAGACGCTATAAAAATTACCCTGGCATACTATATGGGCGTTGCATTCTGTTGACGAAAAAGTTGAGGCATTAAATAACCTTATATTACAACTATATGACAGACACGCTCCACTGAAAACTAAACTAGTGAAACGACACCCTGCTCCCTGGATGTCTGCTAACATTCGTGACTTGATGACTGAAAGAGACGCAGCATATCGGAAATATAGAGTTGACAAAACTGATATAAATCTTAATCACTATAAACGGTTACGAAACAAGACTACACAAACTATCAGAAACGCCAAACTTAGATATCTATACAGCCTTACTGAACCTAATAACAATAACCCAGATATTTGGAAAAATCTGAATAAAATGGGTGTAGGTAGGAAACACACACAGGTAGAAAAACTACCTGTTTCTCTGAACACACTTAATAACCATTTTACAAGCACATTCTTTACTCCTAAAGACAAAACACATACAATAAGTGAACTACTATTGACAAATCCACCAGACAGAGAACATTTCCATTTTTCATATCTTACAGAAAATGACATAAAGAAAACTCTCAAACGAATAAAAACAAAAGCAGAAGGTACTGACCGTATAAATATCACTCTACGTTATACTACCTACCATAACTCATGTTTTCAACTCCTCACTACAAACCTCTATATATCCCACATTATGGAAGCAAGCAATTGTACGCCCACTCCCGAAAGTAAAAACTCCCTTAACGCCTAACGATTTTCGACCCATTAGTTTTTTACCTACCCTTTTAAAATCTTTGGAACGATTAGTCCATAAACAACTGACTGACTACCTAACTGAACACGACCTTTTAGATCAATACCAATCAGGCTTCAGGACGGGACACAATACAAATACTGCTCTACTAAATATATGTGAAGACATACGCGAAGCATCTGATAATCGAAAACTTACTATTCGTACACTACTTGACTTTAGTAAAGCATTTGACAAGGTAGACTTGACTTATTGTTGCTTAAACTAAAAAATCCTCTCACTTTCTCACAGTGTCACGCAATGATTCAACTCCTACCTTCGTGAGCGCCAGCAATATGTTGTAGGAAATTCTACATTCGCTCTTCTAGGACCTACCGTAAAGCTGGAGTTCCACAGGGTTCGGTGCTCGGCCCATTGCTTTTTTCAATCTATATAAATGACGTATCTGACTCCCTAAAACATTGCAAACATCATTTATTTGCGGACGACATGCAGATCTACTTTGACTCAGACAAATATTCTTTAAATGACGCGGTAATCAAAATTAATGAGGACCGTGACTCGCTAACGGCATGGACTGGACTTCAGTTAAATCCTAGAAAGTCACAAGCAATTATTATGGGTCATCAGAGACTATTATCCTCAATTAACACAAATAGAGTATTACATGTATCACTTAATGGGGTTCAAATCCCTTATAGTGAGACAGTAAAAAATTTAGGAGTATTTATGGATTAAACTTTAATTTAGAATGAACAAATTTGCAAAACTATCTTCTCAATAATACACTCATTAAACCATATAACAAATTGTTCACTGTTTGCTCTAAGGAAAATGTTAGTAGAAACACTTGTAATGCCCCATTTTGATTATTGTGATACTCTTTTTACTGACCTAAATACTGTTCTTACCCAAACACTTCAACGTGTTCATAATTCTTGCATACGTTTTATTTGTGGTATACGCAGATTTGATCACGTTACATCATCCCTGGAACAATTGTCATGGCTTCGTCTACAAGATCGTAGAACCATCCATTCCCTATGCCTTCTCTATAAAATATTATACACATCATTACCTTATTATTTATCACACCGCTTCACTAGACTCTCTGATACACATAAATTAGATACCCGATCCCTTCAGCATAGTGTCCTTTATATCCGTCCTCATCACACTACCTATTATTCGAAATCTTTTACAATTTCTCTTGCTAGAACATGGAATTCCCTTCCATCCTATGTCAGAGACTGCCAAACTTTATAATATTTCAGAAACAAATTGTAAATAAAATTATTAACAGAAACAAGTCACTAATATTACTTTTCAAAAATTAATAATTTGTTTTTGCATTATTTAATAAAATAGTTTTAAGATTTACTAATATATTTACCTAATGCCTTGTGTAACGTTTATTACTTTCCTTGTATTTTATTTTTCTTTCTTTTCTTTTTATGCATAGTGGATTTAAGCTGTTATTTCGTTCTGTATTCATTCTATAATTAATTTAATTTTAATTGTATTTAATTTTATTGTATTATTAGACATTATTTTTTTATTATTCAATTTGACAGATAGTTAATTGTTTACTATGACTATTATTGTAATTTTTTTTTGCATTTATATGTAACATGTTTGTCCTGTCTAATATGACTACTATTGTAATTTTTTTTGTATTCATGTGTAACATATGTTTGTCCTGTTTTATATGACTATTATTGTATTTTTTTGTATTCATATGTAACATATGCTTGTTCTGGTGAGTGGAAGAGAAGGCCACATGGCCTTAACTCCACCAGGCTAAATAAATCTATTCTAAATAAATTCTATTCTAAATTCTAGAAAAGCCTGACCAGAGGCTATAAGATGTCAGCCCCATCACTGGTCTTGTCTTCCTTTGGCCAACAACCAATCGAAGGGACTATTATTATGCTTTCAAGTCTTATACGAGAATTTCCCGTCCTATAAAACTCTGGAGGGAAAATTGTCTATAGGATCGTAATAGGCCTTGGCCTAACACTTGGAAGGAAGAAGAAGAAGAAGACAAATGAGATAATATGTAGGAAAAGAAAAATATATTCTTAGAAACGTAGATCCTAAAATTGTTTTCTGAGTTACGATGTACTGTTAACCGCAGCTTTCAATGAACAGTAGTTGTGTAGTTTTCTTTTATCTACTCTTCGCCAACAAGTGTTTCACGACATACCCTTCATTGTTATATAACCTTCTAGCATACGTCCGAGGAAATCGCTAGTTTTTACACGCTTTATATTAGCTTGACCTGTATCTGTCTATCTATGTAACGGAATCTTTCAACACGATTTTCACCCACTTAAAAAACATTGGATCGACTTGAAACGTTGTATACTTTTAGAGGATCAATGACAATACAATAATTTCATAAATGTTTTTCTAAGATCCTGGCCAGAATCATCAGGATATCAAAAAAAATAAAGACCGGTATAATAGGTTTCGGATGTATAGACTTTTTAGTCCATCGTAGTAAGGAATTAATATCATATCCTCTGGTAGCTCAGTTGGTAGACCGAGAATGAGGTGGGAGAATAACATTAACTATGATTTGAGGGAAGTGGATTATACAGGGAGTGATTAGAAAGCATTAGCTCAGGATAGGGATGTATGGAGAGCTTATGTCCGCGCGGCCTTGAACCTACGGGTTCGATAGTGCCAGTGAGTAAGTAAGTAAGTAAGTAAGCTCAGTTGGTAGAGCGGTGGACTGTAGTGGTATATAATTTCAGTAATCCATAGGTTCAAATCCGGCTCGGAGGATTTTTTTTACACGCTTTATATTAGCCTGATCTGTATCTATCTATGTAACGGAATCTTTCAACATGATTTTCATGAATTTCTAAAATCACGAGTCAAATTCAAGACATAACCAAATTTATTATAGATAGACGAAAATATTGGAAGGGTCATATAGAAAGAATGGAAGGCAACCGACTTGCAAAAAGAGCTAAAGAAGATAGACCCATGGACGGGAGAAGAACAAGAGGAAGACCTGCCAAGAGATGGATAGGCACTGGATCCACATCCAATAGGTCTTCCTCCGAGGAGTGATTATGGAAATAAACAGGATGAAAATCCTACAAATTATGAAGAAGAATAAGCTACTGCTGATGTAACAAACAGATTGTAATGGTTTGATCTTGACATCCCTGGGTTCTGGCGTGACGTAACAGTGGCAGTGATGCGATCTTGATTTGGCAACCATTGAGTTTTGTTAATAATAGACTGGAAGGAGCTATGTGCCACACACCTTGTGTCATCGGTGACAAAACAATGAGGCGAAAACAGACCAACAGTGTTTTCTTATGAATGATGTTGTTGTTTACTTAACTTGAAAACCTAAAACGTATTCTTTCAACTTTGTGCGTTTTTACATCCAAATTCTGAATTATTTCATTCTCACCATCTACAATTATCATTAAATTGACCTAAATGTACCCGTGTTGGCCCATCCAACAGTCTCTACATTACTCAACAAATATAGCTGTAATGTTATCACTCATGAGAAATTAACCTATACCCGGCGTGCGCTGCTGCTTTAAGAAAATGTGCTTTTTAACTTTAATTGAATAAGTAAAAAAGAACAATAATTATAAATTTATATCGTAATTAATTTAGATATCCTGTGATTATTACCTGGGGTTGCCCGGGAGGATGGAATTACAATGACTGTGCTATTATGCATTGCAGAGACTCTTGATGTCCCAACTCCTTTCAAAAAACGTTAAACTGAAAATATATAAACCTATTATTCTACCAGTTATATTATATGGATGCGAAACATGGACTCTTACTTTAAGGGAGGAAAGGAGATTACAAGTATTTGAGAATAGGAAATTTTTTGGACCAAAGAGAGATGAACAGACAGGTGAATGGAGAAGACTACGCAACAATGAACTACATGGTCTTTATAGGAAGCCAGATATAATAAGAACAGTTAAGTCTTGTAGACTGCGATGGGCAGGACATGTTGCACATATGGGAAATGAAAGACTTGCATGAGAGCTTCTTGTAGGAAAGCCAGAGGGAAAACGCCCAGTTGATAGACCAAGAATGAGGTGGGAGAATAACATTAACTATGATTTGAGGGAAGTAGATTATACAGGGAATGATTGGAAATCATTAGCTCAGGATAGGGATGTATGTAGAGCTCATGCCCGCGCGCCCATGAACCTACGGGTTCGATAGTGCCAGTGAGTAAGTAAGAAAGTGTTCGATAGAACAATTGGAGTGGATTAATGGAATGGAAGAGAATCATGGCGAACGAAATTCGGGGTGCCTCGAAGGCTGTAGGACTCCTGCTTGATTGATTGATTGACCCTATTCCGTGTGTTAAGAAAATTATTGATAACTATACATCGTGCTGCTTCTTATTTTATTCTTATTTACACTTAAATATGTGGTATTTTACCACTTTTAAATCTGCATTTGTATCCAGAGAGCTGGATAACCCCACATTCTTTCTTTCTTATTGCATACGTATTTATAAACGCTTCAATATCTAAGTTTATATAATTTTAGGAAGTGATATTTTGAGGTTATTTTGATTAAGTTATTTGCCGTCTGATCATCTTACCTCAATATTAATGTTGATTTGTTCTTGGACATGTTTCAGAACAATTCTGTTTTATCGTCAGCTTGTCCAGACTGGTTCGATTTATGTTGCACAACCTGGATGTCGATGTCAGCTCCATCCTGTGGTTGGCCAAAGAACCTCCAAACAAAAATATTTGAGAAGTTTAATATGAAATTAGCACCGAAAAATAACTACAGTTTAAATAAACTAATAAAAACCAACAAAAATTAAAAAACTGATAAAAATAAAAAGTCAGGAATATATCAAATTGAATGCATGGGTTGTGAAAAGATATATATAGGAAAAACAAAAAGAAACCTAAAAATTAGAACAAAACAACACATAATAAATATTTAAAATGGGGAAATAGAAAAATCTGCAGTTGCTGCTCATGTTTGGTCTGAAAAACATAATATAAATTCGAACACTAAATTATTAAAACAGTTAGAAAATACAAAAAGCTGACTATTTGGGAAGAACAAAAACAGAGTTATGAATTTTGAAATACCGGCGGAGCGTGACCTTGTTTGGAGGTTCTTTGGCCAACCACAGGATGGAGCTGACATCGACATCCAGGGTGTGCAACATAAATCTAACCAGTCTGGACAAGCTGACGATAAAACAATTGTTTTGAAACATGTCCAAGAACAAATCAACATTAATATTGAGGTAAGATGATCAGACTAAAAATAATTTAATCTAAGTTTATGTCACATCTAAATGTTTATTTGTATCCAACAGGCTGTGTATTGTGTCAATTCATATGTTTCCTTTAGAAATACACTGTTCTAATTTTTATGATGCTGCGAAATACTATAGCTCTGATAATGAAATTGCAATCTTGCATTTGCTTTGACGACCAAGAAACACCACGAGAAATCGGAATGTCCAGCTCTGAGCTATGACCTGGGACCACTCAAATATAAATGTACAATTTGAGCAACTCCTAGGTACCTATTCCTACTCCTGTAGTAGCCACATCCCAACCTCCTGCCTTCACTTCGGTGGAGGTAAACCCTTCTGTTTCCTTATCGGAAGCCTTAAAATCTGGCACTTCTCGCAGAAACTCAACAACACTCTTCAGGCTCAGGGACGGCAAATGTCTACTCCATCCCTCAGTGAACAAGCGGAGGCAATGCTCCGGGATATCGAGCCCATGTTGGCTGATTACAAAATCCCATGAAGAGTTTCCTCTTCTTGAACAGACTTGTTAACATGCTTTGCATGCTTCATCAGACATAATCTTGACACTAGATCCCATCAGCACATTGTCCTTTATATCCCTCCTCATCACACTGTATATTATTCATTATCTTTTACGGTCTCACCAAAACATGGAATTCCCTTGCGCCCTATGTCAGAGACTGTCAAACTATAACATCCTTCAAAAACAAACTAAAGAATTATTTAATAATAAACTAACTTATACACCTCACTGATAGTATTCTTTTAACAATTAATAAATTTAATTATTTATGAAAATAATATTAAAATTAACAAGTATTTTCTTTTGTTTTGTTTTAAATATTGTATAACCCTAAAATTAGTTTTCTATATCTCATTATTTTTCTTTGTTTTTTTGCATACATTAGACAGGGACAATTTAATATGTCTTGCTTGTATATATTTTATTATTAGTTTTAGTCTTAATTTTAACTAACATTAACTGGTTGCATTATAGATCGTAATATATTAGATATTATGTTTTTGATCAAATTTTTATTCAGTATTTAATATTAGAGTTAATTGAGATTGTTATATTCTGATGTAATATATGTTGGTCCTGGTGAGTGGAAGAGAAGGCCACATAGCCTGAACTCCACCAGGCTAAATAAATGTAATGTAATCTAATTTGCCCTGGATGGACTACGACTTAAATTGTGCGAGGTTCCCTCGTCTAGATGTGCGAGGCTAATTCTGCATTGATTGGCTTTCGGACTCTCGGCAGTGCAGTTTGTGAAGCTCTATTCTGCTGCGATAATGTCCACTTTTTTAAACCCAAATATAGACTCGTTAGGCGAACACGTCCTACCGTCATATGGCTGGAGTTAATGATCCACAACCCCATCTTCATAGCCACAAAGGAATTAGCTTCTAAGAAAGCCTCGTAGGCTACAGTATGCAGCACGCTGTACGGTGCCTGTCATCGTCAGCAACAAGTTAATTCAAGTCAAATCCTAAGTCCTAAGTCGGTGAGACTTGTATTAGAAAGATCTCAGTTGATACATCAGACCCAGCTAATCAGACTGCGGTTTTTCGTTGTTTTCCTTCCTAAGTATTCTGTTCTTTTTTCGTATTTATTCTTCTTCTTCCTTTCCAGGACTAAGTCAATGCGACCTGTTCCACTCACAAGTCCATCGTTTCCTTGGCCGTCCCAAAGGTCTTTTTCCATGTGGTTTGTAGGTGTTGATCATTTTCGGTATTCTTGTATTGTCCATTCTGTTTAAATGTTCTTTCCATCGGTATTTGTGCTCTTCTAGTTTATCTACTATTGAAAATATCTCCAGTTCATTTCTTATTGATTCATTGTGTAATCTATCCATGCGTGTACATCCTTTTACGGATCTTAAAAATTTCATTTCAGTGGCTTGAATGTGTGAGATATCTTTTTAAGATTCAGATCCATATAAAAGAACTGGAACAGGCATAATTTTATAAAACCTGACCTAAGTTTCTCTTCGAGTCTTTCGGAGGGTTCTTCTTATGGTGCCACACATCATTTGATATCGGTTTAATTTATTGTGTATATCCCAATCGTAGCTATATGTTATATCTGAACCAAGATAGTTAAAGTGTGCTATCTGTTCTATTATTTCATTATTGATTACTATTTTTGCTCTGACTGGCACTTTGCCCTGAAAAGTCATAATTTTAGTTTTTGAAGTTGAGACTTTGAGATTATAATAGAGTCCTAATTGATTCAACATGTAAATGGCTCTTTGTAAATCATCCTCTGACTTCTGTATAATTACCAGATCGTCTGCATACATTAAAATATTCATATACATTTTTTCGTATTTAAGAAAAATTACATAAATGTATGATAAAATAACTTAAATGGCCTAACTGACTAAATTTCCGGATTTAGCGGAATACATTTAAAAACAATCGCATGGATACCACCACAGAGTATGTAATGTGAAGACCCTAACTCAACATGTGAACTATCTTGTGATCGTTACCACATTACAACGTGTAAAAAACTACCCAAGTCAATAATTGAGACCTGCAATTAATATCACTGTGAAAACTAAGTGCAGAAACTCTATCCTTGCACAACTTGTGCGCTCTTTTGTTTATTATAAATTTAAAAACATGAAATGATGGATTAGATATTATATCACGCCGCCCACTTGCAGTTGCCAGGTGCGTAAGAACCATAGTGACCTTTAACATCCGAAGGAACTTATTTTATGAATAGAATTTACGTAACGCAAAGCATTTAAAATAAAATTATATAATTTAACAAATTTCCTGTCATCAAATAACGTATATTATGTTGGATGTGTTTGTAAAGACAGCTTTATCAAGCTGAATTAAAAATAAAATTATTATTTTAATTACTTACTCACTGGCACTATCGAACCCGTAGGATCATGGCCGCGCGGACGTAAGCTCTCCATACATCCCTATCCTGAGTTAATGCTTTCCAATCATTCCCTGTATAATCTACTTCCCTCAAATCATAGTTAATGTTGTTCTCCCACCTCATTCTTGGTCTACCAACTGGGCGTTTTCCCTCTGGCTTTCCTACAAGAAGCTTCCATGCAAGTCTTTCATTCCCCATACGTGCAACATGTCCTGCCCATCGCAGTCTACGAGACTTAACTGTTCTTATTATATCTGGCTTCCTATAAAGACCATGTAGTTCATTCTTATGTAGTCTTCTCCATTCACGTGTCTGTTCATCTCTCTTTGGTCCAAAATCTTTCCTAAGTACTTTATTCTCAAATACTCGTAATCTCATTTCCTCCCTTAAAGTAAGAGTCCATGTTTCACATCCATATAATATAACTGGTAGAATAATAGTTTTATATATTTTCAGCTTAACGTTTTTTTGAAAGGATTTGGGACATCAGAAGTCTCTGCAATGCATAATAGCACGCATTTCCAGAATTGGGCCTTTGTTTAATTTCCTTGTGCATCTCATTCCTGTTTGTGATTATTGTTCCTAGGTATTTGAATTCAGCCACTTCCTCAAAATTTTCCTCATTTGTCATTAGCTGTCCATTTCCATTATATAATGTATGTCTATGTGTGAACATACATTTAGTTTTATTGATATTTACTTCCAGTCCCAATTTCTTAGTGTTATTATTTTAATTACTCAACCATTTGTTTTAATGTTCTTATTTATTTATTTATTTATTTATTCGATGAGACAGTTCCTTTCTTGAAGAAAGTTATTTTAACATGTTAGACTAAAATGTATGTTTGTTTTAAACTTGTGTTCCCATCCATTGGACGCTTGTTATGAAAAATTGTTACGAAGTATGACATTGTGCGGGACAGAAAACATTTTTTTTTTTAAGTATGGAGTAATGGGGTGTTTGTGAAGCAGGACAATAGATGTACAGCACAATAGAAATTGATACAGGAGATGTTCATTCAAGTTGAATTCTGATTTGAAACAGGAAACTGCACCAGACATCGCGATAACGAGAAGTTTGCTCCATCATCGCCGCGTGACTACGCTCGCTGCAGTAACACCTTTTCCACGTGCAACGTTCGTTGGTATCTACTAAATATCTCTCAGATCTACAATTTTTCTTCCACAAAGAGGGCAATTCTTCAAAAATATTTTATAATTTTGTATTTAAATAGAATGAGAACTAAAGATTAAACCTCTCGTTCAATGACATGAGGTTGTCTAACCTTCAACCATACAGTAGAGGTCACTCTGAACTCTCAACAGCTGTCAGATGTAAAAAAGAACACGTTTCAAACTTACAAAGTATACTTCGGTAGAACATAAAAGTTACGCACTGACTTTTCGGAATATTTAGAGTTAAATATATGTAATGTAAAGTTTTTTTTTCTGGTTACTTGATTCTAAACAACATAGTTTAGCAATATTCCTGTAATCCAGGGTTTCTTTAAATGCTCACTGAATTTCCCCAGAAACCGGATTTAATTTACCGCAAATCATATTGTCTATTTTTTCAGACATTCAAAACAAACAAAATATAACGGTACTTGAGATCGCAATAAGGGTAAAGTTCAATACATATTTCTCTACTATTCATAAATGTTAAAAAAAGATTACCCTGCGAAGGGATGTACAATATATTGCAAAATATATAACAGCAGAGTTAAGCGAGAGTATCTCGTCTTCCGAGTTGAAGGACATTTAACTGCCGGCGAGTCTACCTCGTCTTTTGAGGCGAATGGGTTAATAAGTACTCACTAGAAATGAAAAGGCGGTCTCTTCTCCTACCTGCATAAAAATGCACTCCCAATGAAACAACACAACTGACAAGTTAGTAGCAGTATCTTAGCTTGCTAACCTATCTGACGTAGGGTTGAATAGGAAAGGTCTTTTTATACCAGGTGAGCACTTATCAACAGACTTTCGTAACCAGAAAACTAGTCTAACCCCCTTCTCTCTGACGTCATGCACTATGGTCGCATCAACCATACGCTGATAACGTGTTTACGAAGGAACTGTTCCATTTCAACTATAAAAGTTTTGATAGGATTTATTGAAATTATCGTTTTCTATTGCTTACTTACTCACTGACACTATCGAACCCATAAGTTCTCCATACATCTCTATCCTGAACAAATGCCTTCCAATCATTCCGTGTATAATCTACATCCCTCAAAGCATAGTTAATGTTGTTCTCCCACCTCATTCTTGGTCTCCCAACTGGGCGTTTTCCCTCTGGCTTTCCTACAAGAAGCTTCCATTCACGTCTTTCATTCCCCATACGTGCCACATGTCCATCCCAACGCAGTCTACAAGACTTAATTGTTCTTATTATACCTGGCTTCCTATAAAGGGCATGTAGTTCATTGTTTTGTAGTCTTCTCCATTTACCTGTCTGTTCATCTCTCTTTGGTCCAAAAACTTTCCTAAGAACTTTATTCTCAAAAACTCGTAATCTCATTTCCCCCTTAAAGTAAGAGTCCATGTTTCGCACCCATATAATATAACTGGTAGAATAATAGTTTTATATATTTTCAGTTTAACGTTTTTTGAAAGGAGTTGGGATATCAAAAGTCTCTGCAATCCATAATAGCGCGCATTTCCAGAATTGAGCCTATGTTTAATTTATTTGTGCATCTCATTCCTATTTGTGATTATTGTTCCCAAGTATTTGAATTCAGCCACTTCCTCAAAATTCATCTCATTTGTCATTAGCTGTCCATTTCCATTGTATAATTCATTAAGTAATAAAAAAATAATTTATATATTTTTAGGGATTCTATAACAATATGCGCGGGAAAGGAATTGTCAACTTTGGAACAAATTTAAAACTCCAAGCGCGACAGGCCTAGAATGCCCTTAGCCTACCAGCCGGCTACTGGCCTCACATCTACATGTGTCAATCACAGAGGTAGACGATCATCTAGCCAGTGTAGAGGTGACATGTGGTCAGCATGTCGGATCCCCAGCCGTTATAGCTGGTTTTCTCAACATGGAGCCGCTTCTTATTGTAGCTACCCAAATGCCTCATGATGCTAGGTGGGCACCGGTCCCATATTGGCCGAAATTCCATGACAAAATTTCTTCCCCCATGGGGAGTCGAACTAGAGCAAGTCCCATAACCAATTGGCTACGGCGCGGAACTTGGAAGAAATTTAGATAGATGTAATATTTCAGCTGCGTCTAACGACTTGAAATTTGATCGGAACTGACGCAGAACGTGAAATAAATAATGTAATTAAACAGGTTGACGCAAAACTACAGAACTAGTCCCGACTAACTGTTACCATAGTGGCACTAACAGTGTATGTCTTGACACCCCTGTATGACCTTGAACTGACTAATGTAAATACGTAGAGTACAACTGAAGTTGAAGTATTTGTATATCAAATCGGATGATGTGTCACGTGATGTTTCTAGGACAAGAACCTAACTTGACACTCCAGACATAACAACATGTCGCGAAATAGCCATTGTAGTCAAACCGACTATAGATAAATAATAAAGATAAAGTAATATTAAGTCTGAAATGTTATCTTTATGTTTGTGTATTGTCCACCAGTGTAATCTCGGAGTAGAGTCGTTGCCTTGTACGCAGTGGACTCGAGTTTGATTCCCGGTCGGGACAGTTTCCTGAGTGATGGTTTTTCTTTCGGGGTTTTTCCTCACCTGTAAGTAAGATGTCAGGAAACGTTTAAGGCCTAAACTGCCCCCGAACATCTTCCGGCCATCATAATCATCGTTGTCATGTTCAAAGGGGGAAGATTTTTGTTGAATCTTCGATTATTTTTTTTTTGATAAGATCGAAGATATTAGCTTACTTTTCCACCCTATAATTACATTTTGGTGCACAAGAATGTTTTATATTCTTGAGAGTATTCTATTAAGTGTAAGTTGAAGAAGTAATTGTTTTCTCATGTTGTGACGACGTTTTGAAGCAGCTAACCCTCTTCTTGCCCGATGTTGTAGTAACATTTTGAAGGATTGGTGTCCCAAAAATAATTACTGGTTCAGGTTATGTTTAATTTTCGGTAGAGCCGGATTCTTGTCTTGGGTCGGTAGTTGGTACACAGGATAGGAACACACTTCACAATCATTGATAACTGTTTCTTGTAGAAATAATTGTAAATTTATTTACCATTTAATTTCCCAGCAGATCAAGTAAATGTAGGTGGTATTATTATTCACCGTCAATTAAAATAAAATTATTTTCTTTTCTTGAATCAACTATTCTTCTTGTATTAAATATCACATTTTATCAGGAGAACTGTTACTGCTTCTATGTCTGTTGAAAGTTGTATGCAGAATGACTAGTGTAATTCTGTTATAATTTTAAAGAACATTATTACATCACACGATTTTATATTTAAATTCTATTGGTTAATATAATGTTTAAATTTGATTTGTTAAATCAAAAAGTTAATTGTTTTAACATCCAATCAGAGTTTAGTATACTCTTACTTACTTACTCACTGGCACTATCGAACCCGTAGGTTCATGGCCGCACGGACATAAGCTCTCCATACATCCCTATCCTGAGCTAATGCTTTCCAATCATTCCCTGTATAATCCACCTCCCCAAAATCATAGTTAATGTTATTCTCCCACCTCATTCTTGGTCTACCAACTGGGCGTTTTCCCTCTGGCTTTCCTACAAGAAGCTTCCATGCAAGTCTTTCATTCCCCATACGTGCAACATGTCCTGCCCATCGCAGTTTACGAGACTTAACTGTTCTTATTATATCTGGCTTCCCATAAAGACCATGTAGTTCATTGTTATGTAGTCTTCTCCATTCACCTGTCTGTTCATCTCTCTTTGGTCCAAAAATTTTCCTAAGTACTTTATTCTCAAATACTCGTAATCTCCTTTCCTCCCTTAAAGTAAGAGTATACTCTTACTTAAAAATATTAAGTTAAGCAGGTGTTCTTATTACAGTTATAACAGAAAGCTTTATAATTCTGACAACAATGACTTAAAACAATTTTAAAAGCATTATTAAGAAAGACTGTTATGTAATACAATTTATTTAATTGTTAGTCAGACATGTTTATTCAACAGTGAATTATTTAGATGTTTTTCTTTATTTAAGTTATATTTAAATATTAAAATAATTTTAAAATACAAAATTATTAACTTTAACTTTCATATTTATTATGATATTAAAATCCTGCTATAAAGTTAAGTTAAGTTAAAATTACACTGGTCAACATGATTTTTGTCTCATGAGTACCAATAGTTGCACTTAATGCAGTTTTTTATCGTGTTTTCAAATATGTATTCGGAATTTCTCCATCACCCACAGTTTTTATCTCAATTTCAATTAATGGATTTATATAATTATTTTTTTAATAAACCTAAATTTCTTCCCGGAAAATCCTGGTGCAGTGAGTGATGAGCACGGGGAACACTTACATCAGGAGATTTCAGCTATGGAAAAGAGATATCAAGGCAAATGGAATCCTAATATGCTGGCCGATTATTGATGGACAATCAAGAGGGATGCTCCACAGGCGAAATATAGCATAAAATCGTCATTTCTTACTTTTTAGATGAGTCCGAATATTCGAATATTGTGCAGTTACGAATGTAGAAAATATTAAAGTGTTTGAAATTATAAATTCCTGTCTCTCGGAAACCTTGCGTGTTGGAGAAAACCCGATATCATATTTCAATTCAGGAGAAAAAATACTATCAGAATCACATATTTTTCTTTCTGAGGCAAAAAAAAAAAACATATATATATATATACATATTTTGTTGCTCAGTGTTATTAATGATGGCAAATATTTTTTGCATTATCTGTTCTATCATAATAGGCCATATTTATTATGAATATGTGTGTGAATTGTATATTTCATGTTGTTGTGTTGTTTCGGAGGTGGCCCTCATATTGAGTTCATCATTCATTCAGGGAGACCTTCCATGTGCTTTGTATGATCCGTAATAACAATCCCTCTCCCGGCAGGTAGTGTCACTGTAAGGTCCGGGTAGTGTGTGGCACTTAAAAGTACCTATAACGCCAGAGGTTAAACTGACTTAATGGGATGGAATGTTCCTATGTATATTTATTAATGAACTTCTAATACCTTCTAACAATCTCTCTGGCACTATCGAACCCATATATTCATGGTCGCGCGGACATAAGCTCTCCATACATCCGTATCCTGAGCTAATGTTTTTGAATCATTCCCTGTATAATCTACTTCCCTCAAATCATAGTTAATGTTATTCTCCCACTTCATTCTTGGTCTACCAACTGGGCGTTTTCCTTTAGTTATCCTACAAGAAGCTTCCATGACGTCTTTCATTCCCCATTCATACCACATGTCCTGCCCAACACAGTCTATGAGACTTGACTGTTCTAATTATATATGTCTTCTAATAGTGGTTATGCTCCTTGCCTCTGGTCACGAGGGTGGCGGGTTCAAACCCGGCCGGGTTCGATGGATTTTTAGGATGCAAAAATCCAAGGAGCAAGTCCTCCGGGAGGGACTTTAACCCGTGGGTCCCGAGTCTGAAGATATTCAGGATCGTAAAAGATCCTTAAGCCTGAATGAAAAGGCCTCTAAGCAAAATTTACTGAATTTTCCTGTCCTAGTACTACCTTGGTTTCCTACATGTCAGTATGAGGCGGAACGCTGACCACGGACCACTCAAATGACATCTATAAGAAAATAAGTGTAACTAAATTAGTATGGTTCAAATTCTTCCCTGTAGGGGGAGAGCGCCTAAATCTCTGTTAAGGGAAACATGGCCTTACAAGAAGAAGCTTCCATGCACGTCTTTCATTTCCCATTCGTGCCACATGTCCTACCCAACATAGTCTATGAGACTTAACTGTTCTCATTATATCTGGCTTCCTATAAAGACCGTATACAGTAGTTCACTGTTAAATAGTCTGTTCATCTCTCTTTGGTCCAAAAATGTTCCTAAGAACTTTATTCTGAAATACTTGTAATCTCCTTTCCTGCCTTAAAGTAAGAGTCCAGTTTCGCATTCATATAATATAACTGGTAGGATAGTTTTACGTTTCTAATGCTTTCAGTGCAACAAATGATGCACTAACCAACATTTATTAGAAGCAGTTGCATAAGGAATAGTGTTATGCACTACAAGTGCAAGGATAATGAATGTGCTGTGATTTATCCCAGTTTTTCAAACATAGAACGATGCTTCCCACATGGGCTGATATATTCCACCTACTGGCAGACTATGCATCCTGCATGTCCACTCCCTCTGACCACAGATGACACACATCCTCATTATCATCTGGAGCCACCTCCGGCATCACTCCTACAGAGGACATTAATATTTCACAGCTCACCTCTTACAGGTTACTCGCTATTTCATTCAACAAAACTAAAAAAAAAAAAATCTTCTGATTTTAATATTGTGCAGTCCCTAAGCGCTGCTCAGAGTTTCATTTCTCTATTTAAGTGTGAAGGACATTTAATTGGAGTATCCGAAACTAGAATGATACCACACATGTCATTTGAACTCATGACGGATGGTTTCCTTTTAATTCTCGACTCTTTAATCCATTCTGGCTCTCCATCCTGTGGCTCAAAACACTTCGTTTCCGGTTTATGAAAATGTATGAAACTCCTACATTCGTACCTAACAATGAAAATTCTTCAATTTCTTATTGGACTTATCGATATTCTTTGACCGTCGACGTTACCTGTATCTCATTTCACAATCTTATAAATCGTCTATAAATGTATCAATAAATCAAATTTGTTTCATAAGTAATGCCACGAGTGATTTCCAATTTATCTACAGAATTTAGAAATCAAGCGTGGCATTTGTTAGGACTATTTAACGAATAAAATTAAGCTCTTTACTTACTTACTCACTGACACTATCGAACCCGTAGGTTCATGGCCGCACGGACATAAGCTCTCCATACATTCCTATCATGAGCTAATGCTTTTCAATCATTCCCTGTATAATCTACTTCCCTCAAATCATAGTTAATGTTATTCTCCCATCTCATTCTTGGTCTACCAACTGGGCGTTTTCCCTCTGGCTTTCCTACAAGAAGCTTCCATGCAAGTCTTTCATTCCCCATACGTGCAACATGTCCTGCCCATCGCAGTCTACGAGACTTAACTGTTCTTATTATATCTGGCTTCCTATAAATACCATGTAGTTCATTGTTATGTAGTATTCTCCATTCACCTGTCTGTTCATCTCTCTTTGGTCCCAAAATTTTCCTAAGTACTTTATTCTCAAATACTCATAATCTCCTTTCCTTCCTTAAAGTAAGAGTCCATGTTTCGCACCCATATAATATAACTGGTAGAATAACAGTTTTATATATTTTCAGTTTAACGTTTTTTGAAAGGAGTTTGGGACATCAAGAGTCTCTGCAATGCATAATAGCATGCATTTCCAGAATTGAGCCTATGTTTAATTTCTTTATGCATCTCATTCCTATTTGTGATTATTGTTCCTAGGTATTTGAATTCAGCCACTTCCTCAAAATTTCCCTCATTTGTCATTACTTACAAATCATTATTTAAATATAGTTATTTTAAAATATTTATATATTTAATGTAAACGGCGATGTAGTGGAATGAAATAAAAAACAGGACATTCACACTTTATAACGTTACTTCTAATTGCTGTCTGACATATCGTTTACCTTGTCCATAACTGATCCTAGATTTGAGAGTTGGTTCCTTTATTCCGGTGATCGGGGGAGGATGCGGGTTCTTTCTTCTTCTTCATCGTCGCGGTTTAGTCTTGTTTACTAGCCTGTTCCGGCTCCAAATTGCTGCTGTTTGCATCTTTTCTCTGGTCTTCCCAAACTTCTTCTCCCTCGTGGTGAATAGCTGTATGCTGCTTTTGGTATTCTATTCTCAGTCATCCTTGCCAACTGTTGTTTCCAATTGTTGTCTTTAATAGCTCCAAAGCGGGTTCTTTAAGAAGCGAATTTAAATGTTTCCATGTCGCATGTTAAAGGCGTTAAAGAACTCTCGGATATGCAAATAACAAATCTCTCAAAAACTTTTCTCTGAAAAATTTCAAAATGTACAAGAGTCGCACTTAGATTTGGAGCAGAAATAAGCGACATTATACGCTTAGATACAAACTGATAATCGTTAGACACAACGCATAGACCTGTATCACAAGCTAAGCCTAATAATTGGCATAGTTATGTATTTATTTATAACATTTTTTTTTTAATTCATCGACTAAATTACTTGTATTTTTAAAAAAATTACAATTCCTATTATTTATTGTATTAAAATGGATAACAACAGAATCCCGTAACCGATTCTTCACTACAAGCCACTAGGACGAAGAAATGTAGGAAGATCCAGTAAAAGATAGACCAATTTCAATATAAGATCGGAAAGATCTTAACGTATAATTCTTGATTCTGATGATCATAATGATGATAAATCTTCCCAAAAAATGTTTAATAATTGCCAAAAATATTACTTTTTTATCATTTATATATTTATGATGAATTTTGATTATATTAAATTAATATTTCGTTTTATAACCATATACGTAAGAATGGTTTGCAACTTTTCTCTTTAACAGAAAAGTTTCCTTCATTCATACAAGGTTTCTTCTTCTTCTTCTTCTTCTACTGGTTTGCAACTCTTATAGTTTATCTAATCCCTCCTTGACGATGACAGCCCATTCTTCTGTATTTTCTGCCTTCTTTATCCATCTTGTAACTCCCATCTTTCGCAGATCTTCCTCCAGACGATCCAACCACGTCAATCTCGGTCTTCCTCTGTATCTTCCACCTCCTGGATTTCCATTAAAAATATTTTTAAACGTTCTACCACCATCCATTCTGATCACATGCCCAGCCCATTGTATTCATTTTGCTTTCATCTGTGTTACTGCGTCGGGTCTCTTATACGATTGATTCATATCATTATTTGTCCTTATTTCCCATCTGTCTTTATCATTTATTGGTCCATAAATTCCTCTCAGTATCTTCCTTCCCCATCTTTCCAACTGTAATTTTATTTCTTCTGCCATAACCCAGGCTTCACATCCATATGTATATGTACTGACTCGCTTTATTTCTTTATTTTATTCTTTATTATTTCGAAAGGGCTTTACTCATAACTAGGTAGCGTGTCGAGGAAAATTATAGGAAGTGTGAACAGGACTTCTAGAAGAATTTACACATTATTCAACGACATAAAAAGGAAGCAATTGGCACGGTGTATCAAAAACTTTAATATATATATATAAGAACATATTATAGGTTACATTTAAAAATTACTCAAGATAGAACTTGGAAGCACCATTTAATAATAGATTAATATTTGATTAAGAGTGATTAAAATTTAATTGTGGACATTCCCGAGAGAAATGAAAAACTATATTACAAACTTCTACTTACATATTTAAGAAATGGGCCCAGCAGGGCGCTGAAATGTCGCCAGGGCGCTGCCCCGGGACCTCACTCGTCCGTTGGTGCCGCAGAGACTCTCGACTCAGACTGACCACCTTTCTTCTACCCTCTAGTAACGTTGGTTATTTTAAAAAATCTCTTGTCTCATAAAAATACCTGAGAAATGTTCTTTCACAACCCCTCCCCCTTCAGTGTATTTTTCATTAGTGTTGATCTTATCTTAACATAACTTTTCTTTCAAGGGTTTGTTTTAAAATACCTCTTGTCTCCCAAAAACACCCCTCGTCTCGCGCTATAACAGTATATATAACTAACTCATTGGTTATATCGAACCCGTAGGTTCATGACCTCGCGGGCATAAGCTCTCCATATATCCCTATCCTGTGCTAATGTTTTCCAATTATCCCCTTTATAATCTACTTTCCTCAAATCGTGCATAATGTTATTCTCCCACCTCATTCTTGGTCTACCAACTGGGTGTTTTCCCTCTGGTTTTCCTACAAGAAGCTTCATACACCTTACGCATGGATTTCCTAAAGTAGTCCCTGTCCGGAGAACCCAATGGGGGACTATTTTATCTCCGGAGAATTTTACCCCAGTGGAATCCATGTCCGCATTTCTTGACGGTTCTTTTTTTTTTGCGATGAAAGATCGTCACTCTTTCGACCAAGGTACTGTTTTCGTCTGGCTTATCGCCTTCGACCTGTCCTTTTGGCAGCAATGCTACCGCCGGCATAGCTCTCAGGGTCATTTAAGCACGCAAGCCACTCCACCACGACAAGGTAAAGATACCATGGATGTTCCATATGTAACTGTAGGTTTTATTATTGTGTTGTAGATATGTAACTTGCTTTGTTTCGACAGGTGCCGTGTTTTTTATTAATTTTGCCAAAACAAAGAAACATCTGTTACCTGCTGCTATTCTCTCTTTGCTACAGTCATTATCATAAGTAATGCCACGAGTGATTTCCAATTTATCTAGAGAATTTGGAAATCAAGAGTGGCATTTGTTAAGACTATTTAACGAATAAAATTAAGCTGTTTACTCACAAATCATTATTTAACTATAGTTATTTTAAAATATTTATATATTTAATGTAAGCGGCGACGTTTGAAAACAAATGAGAAACGATAAGTAAGCTTCATCTGCTTCTTTTGTTTAACACTGCAACCAGATCATACTATTTATTGCCAAAGGAACGGATATTGCAAGAATGCTCTCTAGTGGAGAAAAAATGAAACACATCAAACTGTATATTAATTCATTTCTGATGTCGTATGATGTAAATATGTAAATTATATTTTTATGTAACGTTATTTCCTGGGAAATAATTCGTTTAAGAAAGTGCAAACAGTGATTTTGTGGTATAATCAATGGCTACAGATAGTTTTATATTTTCTCCCGCAACAAGTATCAGCTGACATTCATGCACTATATATACAATGTGGTAGCCGTATTTCTTAGAGCGTCAGTCACTGCAAAATAATGCTATGACCTATTCAGAATGTTAAAAAGGAGGTGCTTTCTTTATTATGATAAACTTTAGTTGGTAAATTCTAGGCGAAACACGACTGTGATTGGTTGTAAATCAAAAATCATTGAAATGTGATTGGTCATTGACTCCCATTTGGGTCATGAGTTAAATAGTCATAGGTAACCAATGACCCTAAATACTTAAACGCCTCCACTCCCTTGCAATTTACAGCATTCAAGGCTGTAACTTATAAATAGGACATCAACATAGATATTATATAATATTATGTAATATTAACTAAATATGCTGAACTCTCCCTTAATTGCGTTACAAATTACAAAGCATCCTGTTACTTAGGTTAAAGGTCTACGTATGGAAAGACGATGCGCTAACGCAGTCTTCTCTGTGCTAGATATTTCTCCTTAAATTAATTACATCGTAATTAAAGCAAGATAAATTACATATGCGTCTTCTATCTGTCTGTCTCTCTCTCTCTCCTCTCTCTCTCCTTCTCTCTCTCTCCTCTCTCTCTCTTTCTCTCTCTCTCTTCCTCTCGTCTCGCTCTCCTCCCCTCTCTCTCTCTCTCCCCTCTCTCTCTCTCCCTCTCATCGTCTCTCTCTCTCATCTCTCGTCTCTCTCCCCTCTCTCCTCCTCTCCTCTCATCTCTCTCTCTCTCTCTCCTCTCTCTTCTCTCTCCTCTCTCTCCCCCCTTCTCTCTCTTTCTATTTCTCTCCTTATGTTTAACCTCTTAGGCAGCACTTTTACATGCCAGACGCCATCCGGACACACGTGTTACTTTATGTATTATCAATCTGTGCTCCATAAATTCCAGTTAGTACACACCAACTATTATTATCCTAAAAACATCAGCAGCATCATCATCATCATACATTCACGAATTTAGGCCATTTGTTGACCTGTTTCGGTCTCAAGAGAAACACCATCCAGAAGTCTTTTGAGTGGACGTCCTGGTCTTCTTCTTCCTGCAGGTTGATATCTTAACATTTGTTTGGGTATTCTGTGATCTTCCATTCGATGAACTTGTTGCATCCATCTTGACTTATAATCAGAAATTGTTTTCTAAAGGTTCCATGTGTAATTCTTCTAAGATGTCTTCATTTTTTTTTGTGATCTAGTTGTAAGGGGAGTGACGTGTGTACAACCTCTCCTACCCAATTCTCATCCTCACCTTCTCGTGGTACAACCCGTCTTCATAAACGAGGCTCTGAGGACCGAGTCACGGCGGTATAACCGTTCCATCGGGTACTGAGTAAATGCGGTATCCTAATGTCTGTCCAGAGACTAAAAGGTAGCAGCCCTACCACTGGGGCCAGTAACCTGTCCTAAGGAACTTCAAACTACTTTCAAGTCTCAACATGAAAAAATCCAGAAGGAATTGAAATATGACGACCCACAGCAAAGAAATATGGTTAAAAGAAAACGGCACAATGATCCTAAAAGCATCATATTCTTTATCACCAGCTGCAATGATTATTACTTCCTTTTCGTTTTATTCGAATTTCTTATGATTCTTCATTTAATGTATTTTCATCTTAAAAATTTGAATGATGATAGACTGCTCAACATACTAGAAAATAAGAATTTATCTAAAAAACCTAATCACATTCATCAAAGAAATTTTTTCAGGAAACAGTACAACTATCAAATATGGAAATAGTAAATCTAAAGAAATATTACTGCATCAAGTCCCATATTGTTCACACTAATAATGGATGAAATCATCAAAGAACTAAAAGTTGAAGTTAGAAAAGGGATTAAAATAGGCAACAAATAGATAATAAACTATGCAGATGGCACAGTTCTAATTGCACAAAGTGAAGATGATTTACAAATGCTATTGCATAAATTTAGAATCATTGCAGCAAAATATAACATGAAAATCGCAATAAACAAAAACAAATCCATGGCAATATCCAAAGACCCACGCTGTGTTAAATTAGAAATAGAAGGGGAAAGTATAGAACAGGCCATGAAATTCAAATATTTAAGAATAGCAGTAACAGAATAACAGATGAATTCCTCCATGAAGTAAATAATGCAAACAGAATATCGGGATGTTTAAACAACACTGTTTGGAAGAAATAAAAAATTTAAGAATAGATACAAAAGTAAGAATTTACAAATCTGCCATATGACTAGTTTTAACATATGGTTGCGAATTTCTAACAGAAACTCAAAAAACAAAACAAATTAATGAAACTACCGAAATTAAATTTTAAGGAAAATCGCTTAGAGAGAAAATTCGCAGCTCTGTTATTAGAGAAGAATGTGAAATTGAACCTAAAAACCTCTGGATTAATTATAGAAGACTAAATTGGAACGATCACATAGATAAAATGGAGAACGTGAAGAAAGTACGTGACTGGACACCTCAGCAGAAAAGGCCTTTAGGAAGACCACAACTACGATGGACGGACGTCACCATACCCCGGACCTGAAGTGAATGAACACGCAACAAGCTGCCTGCTTGTATGCGTAGAGGAAGAAGAATAACAAGAACAAGAAAAAAATTGAAAAATTGGTTTACAGAATCTATAGCAAATTTTCAAAAAGAGTTCTTTATTTCAGTTTATACAGCTAACGAAGTAATTTTGAAGACGAAATATGTCTGGACTTAATTGCGTACCCGGTGTAAATCATGAAGATTCATCTTTACATCAAACAAACTTCAACGAGTTGTGTCACGTGGCAGAATTTGAGACTCTCATTCGGAAATCAAAAACCTAATGCCTTGTATAAAAAGCGATAGATTAATTCATTATAGTTTATTACTTTCTTCGTATTCTTTGTTTATTTTCTTTTTATGTATAGTAGATTCGAGCTGTTATTCTTTTCTCTATTCATTCTATCATTAATTTAATTTATATTGTATTATTAGACATTATTTTCATTGTTATTCAATTTGACAGATAATCAATGTGTCTAAATGGCACAAAGAGTAGGGTGCGTGTAGGTAAACAGTTTTCGGATGCTTTTGAAATCCACAATGCGTTGAAGCAAGGAGATGCACTATGTCCTCTACTATTTAATTTTGTACTAGAGCATGCCATTAAATATTTAGAGGATGAGGAAGGCTTACAACTGAATGGTATTAATAAGCTGTTAGTTTATGCTGATGATGTAGTACTATTGGGCGATAGCGAGGAGATACTAAAGGCCAATACGAACACACTATTGAGTAACACTAAGGAATTAGGACTGGAAGTAAATATCAATAAAACTAAATATATGGTCACACGTAGAAATTCATTATATAATTAAATTGACAGCTAATGACAAATGAGGGAAATTTTGAGGAAGTGGCTGAATTCAAATACCTAGGAACAATAATCACAAATAGGAATGAGATGCACAAACAAATTAAACATAGGCTCAATTCTCGAAATGCATGTTATAACGCATTATAGAGACTCTTGACGTCCCAACTCCTTTCAAAAAACGTTAAACTGAAAATATATAAAACTATTATTCTACCAATTATATTATATGGATGCGAAACATGGACTCTTACTTTAAGGGAGGAAAGGAGATTACGAGTATTTGAGAATAAAGTTCTTAGGAAAAATTTTGGACCAAAGAGAGATGAAGAGACAGGTGAATGGAGAAGACTGCTTAACAGTGAATTACATGGTCTTTATAGGAAGCCAGATATAATAAGAACAGTTAAGTCTCGTAGACTGCGATGGGCAGGACATGTTGCCCGTATGGGGAATGAAAGACGTGAATGGAAGCTTTTTGTAGGAAAGCCGGAGGGAAAACGCTCAGTTGGTAGACCAAGAATGAGGTGGGAGAATAACATTAACAATGATTTGAAGGATGTATATTATACAGGGAATGATTGGAAAACATTAGTTCAGGATAGGCATGTATGGAGAGCTTATGTCAGCGCGGCCATGAACCTACGGGTTCGATAGTGCCAGTGAGTTAGTTAGTTAATCTGTAAGAATATTACAAGATTCAAAGAAAAAGAAAAATATATAGAAAAAATCCATTTTTATTCCATTTCTGGCTGTATATTACAATATCTACTCCTGACAAATGAATTTAATGTCTGAAACATCAGCGCCAAATTACATATCTGCAGATACGTGTTCCTAATATAAAGATATTTTTTGTAATCCGTTCCAGAACAACCTCTGAAAGTTTTTACTTAGAATTCAATTCCACTCTATGTATTAGACTGTTTTTATAAACCAATTAATTTAATTTTGACCCAACGTGATATTGTCACATTGTATGCAATGAAATTCTTTTTGCAGATATGAAGTTGAATGGAGCGACTGCACTGCTGTTCACATATTGAGTTTATTTCTGAAACATGGTTTCGTGATAGCGGCCTATTTTCAAAACTACTTCCATATTTCCTCTGTTCTACGTCATCTTGTTTTATCTCGAGTTTTCTACACCATTTCTGATTTTTACGAGCTTTAAACTTCATAAAGTTACACACACCACTTGTGCAACAACACGTTCTTCCACATTTGTTACCGATGATTCTTAAATTATTGTCTTCGATTCTCTGTGTGTTATATAATGTTATATTATTTGTACGTCTTTTATCTTAAATTTTAAAGAAAATATAAGATGGCTTCTCTTGATATTTAAAGCATGTGTTACTTACTTACTTACTCACTGGCACTATCGAACCCATAGGTTCATGGCCGCACGGACATAAGCTCTCCATACATCCCTACCCTGAGCTAATGCTTTCCAATCATTCCCTGTATAATCTACTTCCCTCAAATCATAGTTAATGTTCAACTCTTATAAGATTCATGATGTGTTCCGTTGAGGTTTATTCAAAATTAATATAAAATTATGGAATATTCACCTGAAAGGTCCGTCTCCTCAACTTAATTATCATTTAACTGTAGCGCTTTCGGGACTTGTCCCATCATCGGCAGGATTCAAAACTAGTTTTGAATCCTGCCGATGATGGGACAAGTCCCGAAAGCGCTACAGTTAAATGATAATTAAGTTGAGGAGACGGACCTTTCAGGTGAATATTCTATAATTTTATATTAATAGTTAATGTTATTCTCCCACCTCATTCTTGGTCTACCAACTGGGCGTTTTCCTGGCTTTCCTACAAGAAGCTTCCATGCAAGTCTTTCATTTCCCATATGTGCAACATGTCCTGCCCAACGCAGTCTATGAGACTTAACTGTAATTATTATATCTGGCTTCCTATAAAGACCATGTAGTTCATTGTTATGTAGTCTTCTCCATTCACCTGTCTGTTCATCTCTCTTTGGTCCAAAAATTTTCCTAAGTACTTTATTCTCAAATACTTGTAATCTCCTTTCCTCCCTTAAAGTAAGAGTCCATGTTTCGCATGTTACTACCTGAGTAAAACCTCGTGCGGCAATACTTTAAAATTCATACTGAACCTCCGTTGGAATTATGTAA
Organism: Diploptera punctata; assembly: GCA_030220185.1. NCBI lineage: Eukaryota > Metazoa > Arthropoda > Insecta > Blattodea > Blaberidae > Diploptera > Diploptera punctata. Next base: position 241,582 of record JASPKZ010008400.1, read on the forward strand.
AAATTATAATATTAAAATCTGTACCTTAAAATAGCAATGAATTTTAATTTGTTGAGGACGACTATTAATCTTCTTATTCTTCTTCCTTTCATGTGATAGACCTAGGGGTCTGTTACGGTCTCCATCGAATGTTTGAAGGGTCTGCCCAAAGTGGCTGGTTACACTCAGCAACAAAAAAAACTTTTTTTTTGTCTCAGAAAGAAAAATTCGTGATTCTGATAGTATTTGTCCATTGTAAAATAAAACCAAATGAGTTAACTCAAATGGTTTCAGCTATGGAAAATAGATATCAAGGCAAATGGAATCCTAATATGCTGGCCGATTGTTGTTAGACCATCAAGAGGGATGCTCCACAGGCGAAATATAGCAGAAAATCGTCATTTCTTACTTCCTAGGTGAGTCCGAATGTTCGAATATTGTGTAGTTATGAATATAGAAAATATTAAAGTGTTTCAAATTATAATAGTTGCCTGTCTCTCGCAAACCTTGCGTGATGAAGAAAACCCGATATCATATTTGAATTCAGGAGAAAAAATACTATCAGAATCACATATTTTTCTAAGTTTATTTTTTGTTGCTGAGTGTTATTGTAACCCAGACGCAGAAATACTTTGTGGCTATTTTTAGAATCAAATGACGAAATCGGATTGATAAATCTAATAGAAGAATTATAAAAAAAAGTCTTAAGAAATAAGAATAATAATATGCTCCAGGGTCGCTCCGGGTCACTGTACGGCACACATCCGAATGCTCGATCAACCACTCACAATGACTTAAATTCAAAATATCAACACACTGGTCAATAACTTTTCAGAACTCATCTCTCAAAACGCTTTAAATTCAAATTTATATACAAAGATGTTTAAATAGAGTTGAAACATCTAAAATATAAATATAAAACCTGGTAAAACATAAATACCAGTAAAAACTGTGTTTATAATGAAAATGTTGTATTTTTAGACATTATATATATATATATATATATATATATATATATATATATATATATACGATGTAATAATATATAGGAAAAGAATCTTATGTACTCAACCTAGGATTGTTACTGAGACATTTTTATTCAACAATGAACAACCATTAATTATTTAGATGTTTTTCTTTATTTAAGTTATATTTAAATATTAAAATAATTTTAAAATATAAAATTATTAACTTAAACTTTCATATTTATTATATTAAAATCCTGCTATAGGATTTAAAGAGAGACCAGGGGCTTGCTTGGCTTAGGCGGGGGGCATGGAAATTTCTAAAAATTAGCGACGATCACGATATGAGAATATGTCCAATGTGCGGGAACTTTGAAGACGAGATACATATATTAGGAAAATGTGATGATTTAGAATATTGGAGACGTCAGTTATTACCGGAAAGATTTCTAAATTCAAATCGGGAAAGATTGGCTGCTACGAGTTAATGGTAAATCCACAAAATTGGATAAACTTGGGTAAATTTATGGACAAAACGCGGAAAATTAGAACAGCATTCATTCATGAATAAATATATGTTATCAAAATGCAATATCATTAATTCTTAATAATTATACATAACTTAATGAATGTATAATGCTATTGTATTATTATGTAATTGTAATATTTTTTTTCTTTATACTATTACCAATTATTACTTTATTGTAACGGACTGTCAACAACACGTACGGCTTACTGCCCGTGCGACCCATATTTGTAAATAATATTGTAAATATCTTACTTTTTGTCTAATAAAGTCCTACTACTACTTAGTATATATATTAGGGTGGGCCGAAAAAATCTCTTTTTTTTATTTCGAAGTTGTAATAGCGCGGAAAAGTTGCGAATTATATAGCTAAAAAATAAAATAAATTATCAAAATCGGTTGACATCTTCCGGTCGCGCAAAGGCTCTTTTTTTTTAATATCAAGTAGGTATTGCTGATCTTTGCTAAGCACGTTTATGTCTATCTGTGGGATCTGACAATTAATACTCCGGAAGTTATTTATCAAATACCAAAAATGCGTAAAAATATAACTTGTTCATTATTCTGGCAAATTTTGGAGCTTAAGTGCGACCGGAAGATATCAACTGATCTAAACCAAATTGAAACACAATGTTTTTAGGCTCTGTTTGAAGACGTTACATACTATTATATTACGAAAACATCTAATTAAAAATTAAATAAATAATCTCAAAAATGAAGTTTTTTTCCATATTTTGCCAAACTTTGGGCTTTTGGGCGACCGAAAGATGTCAACCGATTTTCATATTTTTTTTATTTTCTTTTGTCTATATAATTCGCAACTTTTCCGCGCTATTACAACTTCGAAATAAAAAAATGAGTTTTTTTTCGGCACACTATATATATATATATATATATATATATATATATATATATATATATATATATCCACCGCTGTGGTCTCGAGGTAGCGTGCTGCCTTGTCACGCAGCGGGCTCGGGTTCGATCCCCGGTCGGGGCAGGTTTTCCGGTCCGGATGAGGTTTTTATCGGGGTTTTTCCTCACCTGTAAGACAAATGTCAGGAAAACTTTAAGGCCCAAACAGTCCCCGAAATCATATGGCCATCATCATCATCATCGTCATCCTTATCATTATTATTATCACCATCCTTCACCGGTGTGGAAAGCAACGGGATGCTACCACAGCTACAATTCCCTAGTAAAGCTGCAAAGCATAGCATGAAAATGCTGTGATAGACCTGCCCTCGGGCAGCATTACTATGGATGGATATATATATATATATAGTATTGTACGCGTAATTTGAATCCATTCAGTGACTTTGTATCAGGCGGTTAGAACCAAATGGGTATAAGTGACTTTTTGCAAAAAAAGAGATTGGAGCATAATTACATTCTTGGAGCATAATTGTATTTAGTTACAAGGGGGGGATACAAGTGTAGGCGTAAGGAGTATGGCTGTTATCATTATCTATTACCTGTCTTTTTTTTTTGTACAACATCAACTTTAAACCTGTTTTTATCAATACTGCAAAACTTGCACCTCTTTGTGTCTAACCGCCTCGTATAACCTGAAAATGGGTTCTTTATAATTATGTGGTGGGACAGATAACTGACAGCAAAGGTCTGCTCTATTCAGCATAACAACAATAATGATGATATTATAATAATTATTATTATTACTATTATTATTATTACTATTGTTATTGTTGTTGTTATTGTTATTATTATTACTATTACTATTATTATTATTATTATTATTATTATTATTATTATTATTATTATTATTGTTGTTATTATTATTATCATCATCATCATCATCATCATCATCATCATCATCTACTTTTACTCCAAGATACTCAAATTCAGCACATCCTCTAAATTGGTATGGGCACGTACAACGAATGCAAGAAGAAAGGTTTCCCAGAAAAAAACATTGGAGTGGTGTCTACCTGGAGGAAGAAGGAAAGGAACGGTTGTGGTCTGGTGGAGGGAGCTTCTATTTCCCATGCAGGGGTTCGCGTGTTCGATCCCGCTGCCATGTTTTCTCTCTCTCCCTTTCTCCTCTCTCTCTCTCTCTCTCTCTCTGTCTCTCTCTCTCTCTCTCTCTCTCTCTCTCTCTCTCGTCCTTATCGGAATTAATTTTCTTTGTTTTGTTTTATTTATGTTTTACCTTGTTTTATTTACAGTATTTACCGCACTACTTATATACGCGGAATTATTTTCCATTGCACGACACACAACAAAATAGAACGGATTTTAGTTTCTCAAATAGTTGAATACTTGTGAACCAAATAACTTACCTCCGCTCATGCGCAGTGGCTTCGTTCTGAGACTTGAAAATTACCTGTGCACAACAAATATTTGAAAAGCTGTACATCGTAGATTATGTACAGAATACTGTAATCCATGTTTATTATTAGGGAAGAATACTTCATCATCTGCGTATAACAGAGCATCCAAAGTGTGTTACTTCCTACAAGTGGTATGGAACTATGCACTGTCAAACACCAATGTCTAATTTCTGCATTGACGCAGATGTTAAATAACAAGGGCGACAAAGGGCAACATCACAATTGATTGAATTCCATGCAGACATATTAAGATCAATATGTATGATATTAAATAGTTTCTTATAATTTATATACAATGGCAAAAAATGCAACTAAGACATTACATGGAATAATTTGGAATAAAAATATTACAAAGGAAACTAAAATGAAAATTTATAAGAGCATAATACAGAATATTTTGTCATATGGAAGTGAAACTTGGTCTTTGACAGAATTACAAAAGAACAAAATTATAACAGTTGAATTTGATTATTTTAGAAGAAGCCTCCAAAAAACAAGACAGGATAAAATAAGAAATGAATTCTTTTGGAGAGAAATGAATGTCACCACACCTGTTGTTAAGAGGATTGAAAATCAAACACTTAAATGGTATGGCCATGTACAAAGAATGGAAAATGAAAGATGGCCAAAAAATATATACCAATGGTCACCCCCTGGAAGAAATAAACGTGGCAGACCAAGATGAAAATGGAAAACCTACGTCAGAACAATAATGGATGATAGGAATTTGGAAGAGGGAGATTGGAATGATAGAGATAAATTGGAAACTGAATACGGCAAACCTATAAGTGGGGGAAAGCCGAAGAAGGAGAATAATTTATATATCTCTAATATTACGTGATTTAAATTTGTAAGATTTACTAAAATTTACGAAAGTCTATTTCAATCTTTAAATCAACTCTCTCAAATTTTTTGTCTGTCAAATGTTTTTTTAATCTACATATATATGACATAAGAAAAATAATTGCTCGGACGGGACTTGAACCCGGACCTCTGGATTCATACCCCAGTGCGCTACCGAGCAAGACTAGTACAAACATTATTTTGTATTATTTATATACTATCTTATTATTATTATTATTATTATTATTATTATTACGAGATGTAGCGGGAACTCGGTCTCCATTGCCATCTAGTAGCTCCTGTCACAAGTAAACAAACTAAAGAGAATATTTTTACGTTATAGCAGGTCTTTCATTACCCATTCGTGCCACATGTCCTGCCCATCGCAGTCTACGAGACTTAACTGTTCTTATTATATCTGGCTTCCTATAAATACCATGTAGTTCATTGTTATGTAGTCTTCTCCATTCACATGTCTGTTCATCTCTCTTTGGTCCAGAAATTTTCCTAAGAACTTTATTCTCAAATACCCGTAATCTCCTTTCCTCCCTTAAAGTAAGAGTCCATGTTTCGCATCCATATAATATAACTGGTAGAATAATAGTTTTATATATTTTCAGTTTAACGTTTTTTGAAAGGAGTTGGGACGTCAAAGAGTATCTGTAATGCATAATAGCACGCATTTTCAGAATTGAGCCTATGTTGTTAAATTATTATTATTATTATTATTATTATTATTATTATTATTATTATTATTATTATTATTGATGTAACTGCGCGCTTTGGAACGCAAAAGGAGAGCACGCTTAGTACGCATAACTTCGCACATTGAAAAATTCGGATCATAATCAGTGGTACGTGTATGATATTTGCAGGAACGCGTGGAAAGAGCGGTAGGCTCGTTAGTATGGAATGCACATTCGCTCCTTCCCACAGCGTCCCGAGGGAACGAATTATCATTTCGTATGACTCAGCGCGCGCTCTCATTGCTTAACTCGCCATTTCCTTCCACAGCCGGACCAGACCACACTCAAAAGAATTTCTGAATTACAAATGTTTATTTCTCTTCTCGAACTCAACACACTATCTTATAAATTCGTAATTCTCCTGTTTATTTTTACACGCTTTATATTAACTTGACCTGTATCTGCCTATCTATGTAACGGACCTGTATCTATGTAACGGAATCTTTGAACACGATTTTCACCCACGTAAAAACATTGGATCGACTTGTAACTTTGTATAAAGGACACATGACAATACAACAATATCACTTTTTTTTTCTAAAATCCTGGCCAGAATCATCAGAAAATAAAAAAAAATATAAACCGGAATAATAGGTTGCGGACTTATCGACTTTTTAGTCAAACGTTGTAACGGCTCAGTTGGTAGAGCGGTGGACTGTTGTGGTACATAATTTCAGTAATCCATAGGTCGCTGGTTCAAATCCGGCCCGGAGGATTTTTTTAGAAGAGTATTAATCATGGATTGGGAACCACAGGGAAGGAAAAAGAAGGGTAGACCAACTATTACGTGGATTCAGGGAATCAATGAAACTAAGAGGGAATGGGAAATAGAAGAAGTTATATGGATGAACAGACAGGAATAGAAAAATGTGTTGAAACAAATGTGTAGTTAACTGTGAACATGGGTACCGGAAAAATGTATATTCATTGTAAAAGCCGGAATAATAATAAAAAATTAAGCAATTAAATTTTCATGGGATTCCGGTTTATGACAATCATTTGAATTAAAAAATAAATAATAGTTTAGAAAACTAAAACAACGCGCTTTATTAGAAAACCGAACTAAAAAATGAAAAATAATTTTAATTTCCAACACGGTTGGGATAAAATTAAAGTGGTCAACAAAAAAATGATCTCCAACACATCTAGAATAAAACTGGAGTTATCTACAAATAATTTTACCATCAAAAGCGTGGGGTGCTTTTTATGGACGTTTTCTTCTTAGAGACTTTACTTTTACCAATATCTGTTTATTACCAAATATATTAATTGATTCAGAGCACCCCACGCTTTGATGGTAAAATTATTTTTTTTTTGTATAAAACTCTAATTTTATTCTAGATGTGTTGGAGATGATTTTTTTGTTGACGACTTTAATTTTATCCCAAGCGTGTTGGAAATTTTCTTTCATTTTTTAGTTCGGTTTTCTAATAAAGCGTGTTGTTTTAGTTTTTTAAACTATTATTTATATTATTGCCATTTCATTTCATCGCTATTTTTGTTTTAGTTGTTTTCTTTTATCTTCTATACAGGTACATAAATACGGATTGCGAATGATTTCCTTCGGGGAAACATTCCCTTATCTAAGTCCTAGGATTGATTCCAGAGCTCCTAGGACTCGTACCAAGGACCATAACCCTGAAACCATTAACCCACTACTTAGAGCTTAAACTAACCACGATGTAAAGTTGAGCCATCTCGCCCAATTCATTCGCGATTCCAAGTTGAAATTGTCCATCAGACTTAATTACAGTCACAAAGTATAAATAAGATTCTAAATAGCCTTTATTAGTGGAACTATACAAATATTTATATTATAGGGAAGTTCGGGTAATGTGGACCCTGTTATTATCTTCTTTAATTGGTGCTGCCATCGAACAAAAAATATGTTAACTTATTTCCCTCATCAACCTTGGCGGGTTCAAGAAGTCCGTCGCCGTGGCGTGGACGGTAGAGTCCCTACCTTCCACTCCGGCGACCCGGGTTCGATTCCCGGCGGGGTAGGGGGTTTTAAATCTCCACCTTGGGTCTGGGTGTGTGTCCTGTCCTTGTATTTATATGTGAGAATAAAATAAAGTTAACAAGAAGGTAAAACAGTGTAAACGAAAAGAGGGGGGGGTGAGGCCAGTTTTTTTATTCTTTATGGGAAGAAGGGTTTATTTGTGATATTTATAAAAATTACCACTTTAAAAGTTTTTCAAGCTAACAATCAATTCTTAATTTCTGCTGTTGAATGTTACAAATGTTAGAAAAAACTCTTAAATATATTATATTATGTAGATGCTGTTTTAATATACTGACGGGTTTGGTTTGATATTATGTGACGTGGTGGCTGTATAAAATTATTTAACATAACGAAGGAATTCGGTTAATGTGGACCCTCCACGAGGACCTGGGGTCTACTTTACACAATACGTATATTTTATCAATGAGGATGCCATCTGTAAAAACCATTCACTTAATTATTTTTATTTATTATCGTTGTAATTTTACTAAACCCAAAGACCGTCGCTTTCTGCAGTTGAATGACGTGTGAATGTTATAATTAACAATAATTTTTCAAAAATTAAATAAATATCAACGCTTTTTAATTATGATCAGTTATAAATATTTTCATATTAATCTGTGTCTGTCTGTGTAAATTAATAGAGTAAATAAACTTAAACATAGATTAAAAGCTAAGGTGGACTCTGCGGCCCACTTTATCCGAATATTGATTTTAAAGTGGACCTTTCTTGTAATGTAAAAAAGTTTATAAATTATGAAGATGTTTCCATATTTGAATAAAATAACAATGTTACTTCATAGTTACAACACTAATGATAATCACTGTAATTAAACAAAATTCAAATCCCTTAATTAAAAGAAGAAAAAACAAGAAATTCAAAACAGGGGTCCAAATTACCCGAAGTTCCTCTACAACTTTGCGTGACTGGTTTTAAAAGAAAGTCTTATAAATAAATAAAAGATAGTTATACTTAATTTAAAGTCCACCGCTGTGGTCTCGCGGTAGCGTGCTGCCTTGTCACGCAGCGGGCCCGGGTTCGATCCCCTGTCGGGACAGTTTTTCTGGGCGAGGTTTTTATCGGGGTTTTCCTCACCTGTAAGGCAAATGTCAGGAAAACTTTAAGGCCCAAACGGTCTCCGAAATCATATGGCCATCGCAATCATCATCATTCATATTCATCTTAGGTTAAGCTTAGGATTAGGGACTCTCCTGGCGCACCACTATCATCATCATCACCCATCATATCATCGGGGCAACGTAACCCCGCCTTCCAGGCGCCCCAACCTCAGAAGTGGGTTACAATTACTCCATGCCAGGAGAGAAACCAGGAATGTCGAAAGACAAACCTGGGGCATTTGTAAAAAAAATACTTAAGTGAAATTAAGTGGTAAACTGAAGATACTATATTATGTCATATCAGCTTAATGAAATTTCTTTTTCAACCTTCATTTCGTAATTTTATTTCATCAGCATTCTCACCCTCCATTTCTCAACCACGATCTCACAGAATGACAATATCAAATTGTTTTCCTTTTAATAACCTCTGTACTATATTAGGTCTATTCAGACAGATAGCACAAGCGTAAAACTCGAATATAAATAAATTAATATTTGTTCACGTTTCCCTACCAACTGTTGCATAAAGTTTTCAACAAATTTAAATACATTAAACTGTTAAAAACAAAACAAAAAAGTTATTTGCATTGGAAACAGGAAGTTTTAACCACTTAGGCCTATAATACAGATGAACAAAATTGTTTTAAAATATATTTAAACATAAAATAGAATATATTTATTTAGCCATGTGGCCTTCTCTTCCACTCACCAGGACAAACATATGTTACATTTTAATACATAAAATACAAAAATTACAATAATAGTACATACCAAGTACTTAATTATCTGTCAAACTGAAAGATAATGAAAATAATGTCTAAGAATGCACACTACTAGATCACAAAAAAATGAAGACATCTTAGAAGAATTACACATGGAACTTTTAGAAAACAAAATTTCTGAATACAAGTCAAGATGGATGCAACATGTTCATCGAATGGAAGATCACAGGATACCCAAACAAATGTTAAGATATCAACCTGCAGGAAGAAGAAGACCAGGACGTCCACTCAAAAGACTTTTGGATGGTGTTTCTCTTGAGGTCGAAACAGGTCAACAAATGGCCTAAATTTCTGAATGTACTATGATGATGTCTAACAATACAATAAATTTAAATAAAATAAAAATTAAACTAATGATAGAATGTATACACAATGGAATAACAGCTCGAATCTACAATACATAAAATAGAAATGAATACAAAGAAAGTAATAAACTATAATGGATTCATCTAATTAATCGTTTATATGTGTATAATAAATATAATTATATATTATAATCAACGTGTAATCTATCTCAATATGCAGTGATTAAAATAAAATAATGAAACTCTGTAATTTACAACCGCTGTGCAGTAAGGGATTAATCATTGTTTAACGGGACAGTGAAACTCCACAATTGTATTCAGAACTGAAACTTGTTTCTGGATATGAGTTACACTGCTCCAAATCTGGCCGCAATTGGCAGATTTTTCAGAGGCTAAAAGCCATTAGCAGGGCATCTTGTTAATGGAGGAAAGCTAAGGTCCCGTGTTAAATCATTATTTTTCTCCACAATTAAATTTCTTCTATGTCATTATTAGTTTTGTTTTCATTTTTGTATCTAGTATATTTTATATAATATCCATTAAATCCAGAGTAAATCAACATATGTTGTAGATATCATGTAATCATTTGTGATTTTTTATAATTTAGATATGGCTACCTATTTTAATTATTTTTTAATCTGATTGAGTGGTAGACAAGGTCTTAACTCCGCTAGATGAAGTAACCCTATTATTTTTATGATAAATTAATGGCGGGTAAAAGAATTTCAAGCCTAAAATATTTTTTTTATTATATACAACTTTCCTCATTAGAGGATTGCCTCAAGGACAAAGTGTTACAGACAATTAATTTTCGGAATTGATGAAATACATTTAAAAAATTTAAATTGTAAGCATAATTGAAGTAGCTATACATACTATAAAGTAGAAATTTTGTAAATATGGTTTCATAAAATTGAAATTGATTCTCTAATGGCAGCGATGGTAATTTTAGAAAGATACACCCTGTCCAAATCTAAGGAATTACAAAATTTAGCTAAGAATCCTGGTATAGTACCTCTTACCCCGATCATCAATCCTGTGACAGTTATATTATCTATTTGGTATTTGTCTTTGTAATAGTCAATTGTTGGCTCAAATATGGCTTTCTTTTCACAGTCAACTTCCTCAGGTTGGCCACTATGAGTCTCAAAACGGATTGAGGGATCTAATATCATACCAATTTTAGAAGATGGTCTAAATGCAATAATATCTATTCGTCTGTTACTGCCATTAGTGGCCACACCATGAACGTGTGAACAAAAAGGTTGTTGGTTCTTTCACATTTAGTTTTAAAGTTGGACATAATTAATTAATGGTTCCCTTACATTTTCCCAAAACACCATTATTAAATTTAATTTTCCTGAATTTTACAATGCAGTTATAATTCTATATTTTGAAAACATAGTTTTCCATCATCATTTTGTTAATCATTAAAAAGGAATATTTCCCCAGTTAATGCTTTTGTATAATGTCCGTCGCCGTGGCGTAGTCGGACAGTCCCTACATTCCACTCCGGCGACCCGGGTTCGATTCCCGACCAGGTAGGGAATTTTAAATCTCCACCTTGGGTCTGGGTGTATGTCCTGTCTTTGTGTTTGTATGTGTGAATGACGTAAAAAGGTTAACAAATGTAAAACAAAAAATAAACGACAAATGTAAATATAAAAAAAATAATAAGAAAAAGGAGCAAAGTAAAAGTTTTAAAAAAATCGGTAATGATCTGGAAAGTTTTGCAGACCCTGGTTAGCAGGCCTATTTGATGACTGGCCCCTGTTTTTTTTTCACTTGGTTTAGAAGGTTCTCTCGTTCTGCAGGAACACGATATTATGTCGGTAACTCATGTCTCATTATATTAAATATCGGCTCCAGCTCTGGGTGAGCTCTTGCGTCTTCTATCAGGTTATGGATCAAATGCTGGACACGGTTTTTTCCTCGCTTAGGAATGTTTATATGCAGAGACAGGCTGGTTACTCATATTAAGTGGTCGCGCAGAACATTATTTGGGATGTATTTTGAAGAATCTCAGTGGTCTATATTTTCCCTCTGTCACAGTCTTGCGCTTCAAGTGGGGCTACATGACCTTCTCAACACTGTTATTTTAACACAGTTCCAATAATGAACATATTATAATAGTATAATGATATTGTGAAAAGAAAAATTAATGTCTGAACCAGGAATCGAACCGTGGACCTCTCCTTATCCATAGGAGTGTACAGCCACTACACCATTCTAGACTTGATACAAACGCTAATTCGCTTCGATTCCTGGTTCAGACATTAATTTTTCTTTTCACAATATACTTATAATATTATAATATGATCATATGACCATCATCCTTATCATTATCATTATCATCATCATCCTTATCATTATCATCATCATCATCGTCCTTCACCGGTGTGGGAAGCAACGGGAAGCTACCACACCTATAATTCCCTAGTAAAACTGCAAGAATAGCATGAAAATGCTATGATTGCAAAGAAGGACCTGCCTTTGGGCAGAATTACTATGGATGGATTATCCATTATTGGAACTGTGTTAAAATAACAGTATTGGAAAATGTTAAATAACATCGTTTACTGCTTATAAAAGTGGTGTAAAATTCTCAAATATAGATACTTTTAAACGAAGCCTGCCGTTGGCGATGGTAGTGACACCTACCTGACAGCGGACGAATCGAGAATTATAGATTTGTATATTTTGGAAAGAATTGTTCTGGAATATTGTAGTGGGCTGCACACTCCTACAGAGAAGGAGAGGTCCACGGTTCTATTCCTGGTTCAGACATTAATTTTTCTTTTCACAATAGTATAATTATAACACATAATCTTCAATCAGAAATTGTTTGAAATTTGCGCTGAAGTCATAAGTAGAACTTCATCCGAGATATTTTTTATAACATACATTTAATATTCTTAAAGTTTTTGTCTTTTAAAAGTTTGCTTGCCTGAACTTCATTTTTTTCTGGTACTATTTGATTCATGTAAATTCATGTGTCTTCATACTTTTTGAAAATGTCTCAGATTATGTTCGGAAAACTGAACAGCAAATGAAATTCGGGATCTTAGCTTATGTAACTTGACTTCGGCGTGTCTGTTCGAGAAAATGGAATTCGGGGTAGCCTGGGAAAACCTCTCTTATGAAATTTGGATTCGGGAAAATAGGCGGGAACATTAAATGAGATGTTAAGAGCGTTTCTAGAAACTCACCAAGTTTCTGATACATATTTGAACAGTTTATTATTTACAGTGTTCTGCCCTAGGGCAGGTCTTTCACTGCAATCATAGCATTTTTCACGTCATGCTTTGCAGCTTTACTAGGGAATTATATAGCTACTACCTGTATTGCAATTTCATATTTTATTAAATAAAAATCCGGATTCTAAAAATAACTGAAAGTTTTACATGATTTCGTTTTCTTTGCGGTCCGGAACATGTAAATACGTGGCAGGATAAACTATTGCCTCGCCAATTTATAGGTGTGTTAGCTTCCCGATTGCTTTCCACACCGTGGATGATAATGATTCCAGATGATTTTTGGGGAACGTTTAGATCTGAAAGCTTCCTAACATTTGTCTTACAGGTGAGGAAAAAATCTGACCCAGGAAGCTTGTCTCGACCGGGAATAGAATCCGGGCCGGCTGCGTGACAAAGCAGCACACTACTTCGAGACCACAGCGGTGGACATTTTAACAGTAATATAGCTATAAATACATAATAGCGTATGACGTAATCAAAGTAAAATATTATTTCAAGGATTTCAGTTCCTTTTAAATCTGCAAAAAATATACACCGTGTCCCATTCAAACCTCCCACATTTGAATTAATCATAACTCTCAAAGTATGCGGAATTATGAAATGAGGTTGCTATTAAAAGAAAGAGAAACTCAAAGAATTTTTGTTTTCATTGTTGCATTTAACTCATCTGTTGCATGTTGGGCAACAATGACATAAAACCACGTTCGCCAGACAACACTCCACTGGACTTGTTCCTCTGTGGGTATGTAAAAGACCGTATGTTTGCGAATCCACTACGAGATCTTTGTGATTTACGAACCCGTATCCTTGACACAATTGCAACAGTACCAATGGACATGTTGGACAGAACGTGGCACGAAATCGAATACAGACTTGATATTGTTCGTGCTGCTAATGGTGCACACATATAGAGGTGTTTTAGTATGTGACAATGAAAATTCTTTGAGTTTCTGTTTCTTTTAATACAGGCCTCATTTCATAATTCCGCATACTTTGTTAGTTATGATTAATTAAAATGTGGGAGGTTTGAAAAGGTGACACCCTGTATTTATTCAGATATTTTTAAGCATTATACTGATGGTTATTCATATAATGTGACAGTATTTCATTTTGTTTCAGGTAAGATTGGTAAACAAGTAACATCAGGAGGAAGAAGATCCCAGAATCAGTATGGTTAGTGTTTTACACAAATATTGTAGTTGTTAATTGCTTTTGCTTTGTTGCTGAAACCTATGATAAAAGGTGACTTTAGAATCGATTTTTTGTGTCCTTACTTTTATAGAAGGAAGGCGAATAATTATCGTAATATAATATTAATATTTGGTATTTTTTCGGCTCTTTCTTTCAATAAACGAATTATTTCTGACAAATATGAATCATAATGTTATAATGATATTGTGAAAAGAAAAATTGAATCAGTCATTTCGAAAAGGGATCATCTACGATTTTTTGTGAAATTCACTTTTTTCGTTATTCCATGTTTACATACGTCCTTACATCGATTCCGCGTGAGAAATGATCAAATACACAATTCTTTTACCACTTTCTGACATTACCTTTCATTTCGAAAAAGGATCAACTCGCCGAGTTGTTCCCTTTTCGAACGGACTGACGCACGAATGTGATCTTGACTTCAGGTGCATATCTATCCTCTTGCAGTCTTTCTGTGTTATCATAAGTAATGCCACGAGTGATTTCCAAATTATCGATAAATTCACGACTCACGAAGTGAGGAGTGAATTTATCTAGAGAATTTGGAAATCAAGAGTGGCATTTGTTAGGACTATTTAACGAATAAAATTAAGCTGTTTACTCACAAATCATTATTTAACTATAGTTATTTTAAAATATTTATATATTTAATGTAAACGGCGATGTTTGAAAACAAATGAGAAACGATAGGTACGCTTCTACTGCTTCTTTTGTTTATCACTGCAACCAGATCATACTATTTATTGCCAAAGGAACGCAATATTGTAAGAATGCTCTCTAGTGGAGAAAAAATGAAACACATCAATCTGTATATTAATTCATTTTTGATGTCGTATGATGTAAATATGACAATTATATTTTTCTCGATTATTACCTGGGAAAAAATACATTTAAGAAAGTGCAAACAGTGGTTTCTTTTTTTGGTGGTATAATCAATTGCTACAAATGTTGACATGTAAGCACTATTATATACAATCTGGTAGCCGTATTTGTTATAGGCTCAGTCACTGCAAAATAACGGTCAGACCTGTTCAGAATATTAAAAAGGAGGAGCTTTGTTTAATATATGATAATCCTAACACTGATAAATATTTCGTGAAACACGACTCTGATTGGTTGTAAAACAGAAATCATTGAAACGTGATTGGTCATTGACTCCCATTTGGGGCATGAGTTAAATAGTCAGAGTAAACAATATTAAAACCATGCTACAATCGTTATTCATGTATTATTTATTTAATGCAAGGCACTCCGTATACAGAGTATGGGTAAAGGTGTTCCAAAAGAACAAAAACATTATTTTGCAATAAATACATTTTACGAATTTGAGTGTAATAGTGACAAGCCTAGAACCGTAATCGGCCGGAAATTCATTGCCACCATTTTCGGGGAACAAGAGTTCAACTTGCTCAAACCAAAGCCCCCAGTAATACTGCAAATACCAGATGTGAAAACACACCCTGCCTACATCAGCAAAGTACCAATCAATCATAAAAAAAATGTATGATGTAAAGAAACTTCATCAGTACATTCCTGATATCCACCGACATTTTTATGATGATTTATTCAAATGGCTACAACTACAGCTGAAGTAGTAGAGAACGCCGAAGATGTTCAATGATGCAATTTTTCGGGTGTACCTTTATTTTATAGTCACTTCCAAGTAATAAAATGTATACAATATTATTCCATGTTTGTAGTTATTTCGCAATAATTAACTTTTTCAACGAAATGTGTTAAATTTTGTAAACGTGTCTTCATTAATTTCGAAAAGGGATCATCTCCGGAAAATTGTAATTACTTTTTCGGTAAAACCAACAACAAGAAAGTCTTGTAAATCGGTTAGTAAACGTGAATGGGCATGAAAATTATTCAGTAGAAATTTCAGATTCATAGCTTTATCCTGGAGAAATTGAATCAGTTTTTTCCCTCTCCTGTAACATTTGATCAGCTGTAGATGATCCCTTTTCGAAATGACTGATTCAATTAATGTCTGAACCAGGAATCGAACCGTGGACCTCTAGTTCTCTGTACTAGTGTGCAGCCCACTACACCATTCTAGACTTGGCACAAACTAGAGGTCCACGGTTCGATTCCTGGTTCAGACATTAATTTTTCTTTTCACAATATCATTGTCATATTATAATTTGATGCATTATTGGAACTGTGTTAAAATAACAGCATTGGTAAATGTTAAATATGAATCAGTCATTGAACTTGTCAACTTTTAATATATTTGTTTTAAATTTCGTCTTAGCTGACAGATATTCAGTCAATTACAAAAAAAAAAGTCTGACGGCGGTTTTATAATTCTTATTGTTTGCATGAAAACTACAAAAAATTATAAATCCTTGATCATCATCATCATCATCCATGCAAGTATTAGGCCGTGTGGCCTGTTACGGTCTCAAAGAGGAATTTTCCATCCAGCGCTTTTTTGGACGTCCCAGCGATCTTTTACGTTGGGGCAGTACCGAAGTATGGCTTTTGGAATTCTATGAGACGGAATTCGTTGAAGATGAGCTTTCCAGTTGTTCTGGACATGTAACAGACCACTAGGTCTATCTCATGAAAGGAAGAAGAAGAAGAATTATAAATAATATTTTCAAGCCAAACACAGTACAGCAACACACACGAACTATAATTTATAAAACACTGTCCAGACCCATATCATGTTACGGCAGTGAGGCCTGGACAATTCGCAGTGTAGATGAACAAAGACTAACTGCGGCAGAAATGAAATTTATGAGACGTACTGCAGGTTACTCAAGAACAGACCATAAAAGGAATTCTGAGATTCTCAAAGAATTACACACAGAATCAGTCATGGAATATGTACAAAAATACAGAAACAACTGGAAATCTCACGTAAGAAGAATGAGCAGAACAAGAATACCACGTCAGATCTTAAATTACCAGCCACCAGGCAAGAGATCTTTGGGCAGACCCTTCAAACGTTGGATTGAGACCGTAACAGACCACTAGGTCTATCACATGAAAGGAAGAAGAAGAAGAAAATCACTTAAAATACATGCACTACATAATATGTAAAATTATAGTTTAACTTATTTTAGTATTTTTACATTTACAGTGGTGGCGTCAATGTTGGAAGAATGAATGGGATTTCGAAAAATATTGTATTTCTAAAAATATTTTATATCAAAAATATTGTATAATTGATCTATAAACAAGTCAAATAACATTAAAATATTTGTATTAATTTGATTAAAACCTTCATTAGTGCAAAAATCAACTCGTACTCGTCTTTATCAATTAATGGCTCGACCAGTCCTATGTTATGGCAGTGAAGCGTGGACTATAAGGACGAGAGATGAAAGCAGACTAACAGCTTGTGAGATGAAATTTATGCGCCGAACAGCTGGCTACACCAAATGGGATCGAAAGAAAAATGTAGAAATCCTTCAAGAACTTAATGTGTCACCAATACTGGACTACATCTCCAGATATCAGCTAAACTGGAAGGAACATGTCTCAAGAATGGCTAGATCCAGGATCCCCAAGGCAATAATGAACTATTGTCCAAATGGGAAACGGTCACTTGGTCGACCTATGAAAAGATGAGACGAAAACCGCTTTCTCAGTCCGTAACAGTTCTTCTAGGACTGGCAGGATGATGATGATTAATTTGATCATGTTAGGGTTATGATTAAAACAGTTTTAATACAAGAAAAATTTAAAATAAAATAGTTTTACTACATATAAATGATTTAATTTCCATAATGGAAATGTACATGACAGCATGATTGATGTATACCAGTGACCACACGACTCATATATGACGTATAAAATTGATATTGATTTGCCATTCTCTTGCGTAACTGTAACAATCATGAATTCTATATATAGGTTCGTGTATGTATTCTTAGATTATTTATGAGTTTTGACCTAGTCAATTGATGGGGTTACAGCTCGTATATCTGATCCTTCTATAATTCTCGTCAAAATGTCTATGTTGTAATTCCCAAGAATGTATATTTAAAACAAAAACACATCCACGGTATGTAAAAATGGCGTATATCGTCTAGTATCAAGATAGATGTACAGGGTGTTAACGCTCCATTGCATCAACATTTATAATTAATCAACTAAACACAATTATACAAATACCCTCTTACTAATAATCCATATATAACTTTTATACAAGGTTTATACACATCTCAGTTGAAAATTCTTACTAATAAACACTGTATTATCTGTTCAGTGTATAAGAGGTGTACAACTTTACATGGGAATCGTTATACATGCCTCCAGCCTTGTTTAAGAATTGTATAACTAGACAAAATGTCAGACTTCAAGATCAACTGATTGTTTTCTTATGATATTGATGAAAGTTTCCTTAAATTTAACGCAAAATGCAATACTTTAACGACTGTTTGATGGATGCACAGGGCATAAATAATATTAATAAAGCTCTGGGTAGGAAAATAAAGGCATCATAAAATGCCTTTTTTACACCCATTCTCGATTAGGCCTAATAATATTTTTAAACTGAACATTCATTCACAAAAGAATATGTTCTACAATAATTGCTGTAGACAAGATTTAACTTGAATGTAGTTTAAATGCTTCATAATATTATTTTATCAAAACTCTCTTGCATCATTAATACATAATACACATAGCGATATAAAAATGTATTTAATTATAGAGGTACTATTATCGCAGCAAACCACAAGTTAGTTTGATAAGTCTTGTGGTTAGAGCTACTGACTGCAGCCCGTGGGCTCCTAGGTTCGATTCCCGATCAAACTGCAATAATTTTTTTTCGCCTAAAGCATTGTTCTGTTGTCGGTAACATTTTCTACTATCTTGAACGTTTTCTAAACGCACCTTAAAACACTGCATATAATTCATAAGTAATAAGAAAAACTTGTATTAGTTTCCAAGAATTGTTCGAAATTCTTGACGTTAGATGGCAGCACATTATCTGTGAAACTAATTCTTCGATATATGTGACATAGCGTAAAGGAAAATGTAAATAAATTAAAACACATTTATTTTTTCCGTACCTCCCCAATTAGGGAATCTCTATTAATTCTTATCCATATTCATGTCTTACACAATTAATCACTAGTTGATGTTGTTTTATTTCTGTTATAAACTGCGCGTAATATTGTTCTGACGTCATAGTGATGACGAATATGTGACGTATTGTGTATAACGGTTGAATTGTTATATAGCTTCTGTACAACGTTTATTAGTAAGGAAATTATACATGATCTACATAAGGTTTATACATTGTATAACTAAACAACTGATAAAAGCCTGTATAAGAGATTTTTATTAGTAAGACTGATAGACTATGCAGCAAATAACACAGGTCAACATGATTTTTTGTCTCATGAGTACGAATAGTTGTACTTAATGCAGTTTTTTTATTATGTTTTCAAATATGTATTCGGAATTTCTCCATCACCCACAGTTTTTTTTATTTCAATTTCAATTAATGGATTTAAATAATTATTTTTTTAATACATGTTTTTTCGTCCATTTGTCCTTTGTAAAATAAAACCAAATGACCTAACTCAGGAGATTTCAGCTATGGAAAAGAGATATCAAGGCAAATGGAATCCTAATATGCTGGCCGATTATTGTTGGACCATAAAGAGGGATGCTCCACAGGCGAAATATAGGAGAAAATCGTCATTTCTTACTTTCTAGGTGAGTCTGAATGTTCGAATATTGTGTAGTTACGAATGTAGAAAATATTAAAGTGTATTGAAATTATAAATTCCTGTCTCTCGGAAACCTTGCGTCATGGAGAAAAACCGATATCATATTTGAATTCACGAGAAAAAATACTATCAGAATCACATATTTTTCTTTCTGAGACAAAAAAAAAGTTAATTTTTTGTTGCCCAGTGTTATCCGAATATTGAAGCATCAGGATATTGTGATATAAATATTCATAACCTGGTAAAGACGACTGATTTGAAAAACAATTAAGGGACAAATGAAGTAAACACATTGACATACTTCATTTATTTTTATTAAATAGTATTCTATCTATCTATCTTCGGGTTTTTACAGCTGCTGCCGTCTTCCCGTGCCAAACCTCCAAAGCCTACGATCTTGGGCATCTTCAATGCTTAGCCCTCTAGCTTGCATTAATGTCTTCATGTTTTCCTTCCATGTTAACTTTGGTCTCCCTCTTTTCCTCCTTCTAGTAGGATGCCATTGTTATAGTTGCTTTGGCCATCGCTCATCTTCCATTTTTAAAACATGTCCTAACCACTTTAATTCCTTCTCCTCAATTATTTCAATTGTGTTTTCTTCTGCTTCCATTATGTTTCTAATTAGACAAAAAAGTTTATGTTGAAAATTACATTTTATTGCTTATAAATAGTTACTGTGGTTTGGACATGTGGAATTAATGTCAGAGGAGATAATTCCTAAGCTAATGTTCGACACGGACTCTTACTCTAAGGGAGGAATTAAGATTCTAATGGAAATTCTTTTACCAAAGAGAGACGAATAGAGAAGTGATCGGAGAAGGTTTCATAACATGGTTATTATAGGAAGCCAGTTGTTATATGAACAGTTAAGTCTCGTAGACTTCATTAAGCGTCCATTTGTGCGAATTGTCAAAATAAAGATGTGCTAGACAGAGTGGGTGAAGAAAGA
Organism: Diploptera punctata; assembly: GCA_030220185.1. Taxonomy (NCBI): domain Eukaryota; kingdom Metazoa; phylum Arthropoda; class Insecta; order Blattodea; family Blaberidae; genus Diploptera; species Diploptera punctata. The sequence goes on from JASPKZ010008400.1 coordinate 262,317, forward strand.
ACAATGCTGCAACTCATAAAGAAGAGGAAAATACATTGGATTGGCCACTGGCTAAGAAGAAACTGCCTGCTGACGGATGCTCTAGAAGGAATGGCCAACGGAAAGAAAGTTAGAGGCAGAAAAAGACATCAGATGACAGACAATATTACAATAAATTGTTTGTATGCGTATGCACAGAGGAAGGGTGAGTTAAGGATAGAGTTGAGAATACTGAGTGTGCAGTGAACGACCTGCTCTTGCGCAGAACACCATATATAGTTGTGGATGCGCTTGTGAGTGCGCTCTTGCATAATAGCGTCTGCATGAAACAAAGCCTTGCCCCAGATTCGCCTACAGAGAGACGCCGTATTTACTACTAGTACCGTGGGAGTTCCAACTTCCTGCCTCTCTGCAAGGTTTCCGACACGGATAAATTATAAAATTTGTATCATCCCGAAACACTAGTCTGGTGTGACCTTGCTACACTCATTATTTTATTAGATCCCACTGTAACGTGCCGGTGAGCATAACGAGTGTGCCACAAGCCCCTCAACTTCTAGATTTGCTATATAATTAACAGAGACCGCAACTTTGGCAGAATGCCTTTTTAAATGTGTTAAATCTATCTCCAATTTGAAAGTGAATTTATACGATTCATACCTTTGTGATTAAAACGCCAAAGTTTTATGTTGCCTTTTTCTGCCTTTTTAACTAACTATAAATGCCTAATTTACGAAATAAATTATTTTTGTAATCCTTATTTGATTATTTATCTATTGTTTATTAATTTACTATTAAAAATTGCCTACAGGTATTTTAATTTATTTCTACATCCGTTAGAATGAAAGTGACTTAACCGAATGTATATTATTGTCTTTCATTCGGTTCACAATTGAGTTGCCCAGTGGAATAGAGGCACATGCCACAAGTACGCAATATAGGACACCTTCCACAATGGCTTACTACACATAGAAACATATTCGACACATTAAACCACCCATAGTATTCAGCATGAAATAACCAAGTTCAGAGATGTCAGCGCAGATTGGCGTGGCTCATTCCGGTCCTGAAAGTTATCAGCGACACGGTTTCCGATGCCCCAATTAGGCGAGATCTATCTGCCTTGGAATCAAACATCCATATGATGTCAATAGCAATAGCACATGCTAAAATAGAATCAATCCACATAAAACCGCCGTATAAGCTAGGGCAAAATAGCGCAACCCAATACTGCACACACCTACGCGAATTCGCCGTCAAGGGACAAATAACAGTCCCAAGAAAAGGCACACTGGACAGCACCAATAGCTGTCAACAACAGTCAGTCAGTCAGTCGTGTGTCACAAATGTCTAGTCACTTTCCAAGTCCGCACATTGTAGAATTAGTTTATTTATTTATCAGGTTTTCAATATGTTTATCTTCCGCCCCTAATAACACTCACCCTCGAGCAAAAGCAGATAAGTTGTTCTGTTTATTTTGTTAATGGATGATGTTCTTTATGCCACTTCATATTGTAAAAACAAGATAAGTAAATTATTCATTCTATTAGCTATAATAGACTGTCTTAGATAAGTCTAAAGTAGAGAAAGTTCACCGAAAATAAATAATAGTTTTAAAAAACTAAAACAACACGCTTTATTAGAAAACCGAACTAAAACAATGAAAAATAATTTTAATTCCCAACACTTACTTACTTACTTACTCACTGGCACTATCGAACCCGTAGGTTCATGGCTGCGCGGACATAAGCTCTCCATACATCACTATCCTGAGTTAATGCTTTCCAATCATTCCTTGTATAATCTACTTCCCTCAAATCATAGTTAATGTTGTTCTCCCACCTCATTCTTGGTCTACCATCTGGGCATTTTCCTTCTGGCTTTCCTACAAGAAGTTTCCATGCACGTCTTTCATTCCCCATACGTGCAACATGTCCTGCCCATCGCAGTCTATGAGACTTAACTGTTCTTATTATATCTGGCTTCCTATAAAGACCATGTAGTTCATTGTTATGTAGTCTTCTCCATTCACCTGTCTGTTCATCTCTCTTTGGTCCAAACATTTTCCTAAGATATTTATTCTCAAATACTTGTAATCTCCTTTCCTCCCTTAAAGTAAGATCCATGTTTCGCACCCATATAATATAACTGGTAGAATAATAGTTTTATATATTTTCAGTTTAACGTTTTTTGAAAGGAGTTGGGACATCAAGAGTCTGTGCAATGCATAATAGCACGCATTTCCAGAATTGAGCCTATGTTTAATTTCTTTGTGCATCTCATTCCTATTTGTGATTATTGTTCCTAGGTATTTGAATTCACCACTTCCTCAAAATTTCCCTCATTTGTCATTAGCTGTCCATTTCCATTATATACTGAATTTCTACGTGTGACCGTATATTTAGTTTTACTGATATTTACTTCCAGTCCCAATTTCTTAGTGCTACTCAATAAATTTCCAACACGCTCGGGATAAATAATTTTACCATCAAAAGCGTGGGGTGCTCTTTATCAATTAATATATATGATAATAAAGAGATATTGGTAAAAGTAAAGTCTCTAAGAAGAAAATGTAAAAATCATAAAAAGCACCCCACGCTTTTGATGGTAAAATTATTTATCCCAAGCGTGTTGGAAATTAAAATTATTTTTCATTTTTTTAGTTCGGTTTTCTAATAAAGCGTGTTGTTTTAGTTTTTTAAAACTATTATTTATTATCTTTCCTATCTATTCTCTCTGGACTGAACACTTGTTGTTTTACGACCCCGATGGTATTAGAATATTCGAGGCCCAGGGGATCATTCCATCTTATCGTTTCTGTCAAATTCTTCCTAAAGTTAGGATCAGGCTCTTAGCTGTAGTGAAAGCAACTGATCTAAGGATGAACACCTGAAAAAAAATACCTGGTCCTCCAGGTAGGGGGTTGTTGCGGTAGGCCAGCTCCCTCCCATCAGAAAAACATTGCAATGCTAAAAAAAACCTAATAGAGATAAGCCGGTCAAATTACAACCAGGAGATTGGATGGACCGACAAAATTGGCTATTAGGAATTGGACGATGTCAAAGACATTAATCAACCGATGATCTATCTGTCTGTTATTATTAATGTTATTATTATTATTATTATTATTATTATTATTATTATTATTATTATTATTACAATTTCTATTTATTTCCATTGTTAACTTGATATTGTATAGCTTGCCTATATCTGTTATGTATCATTAATCAACATGTAGATAATTCATAATTTTTATTGTATGTATAATTTAACCTGGTGAACTGGAAGAGAACACCTTACAGTCTTAACTCCATCAGGTAAAATAAATTTAAAATAAGCTTTGTCTTCGATGTGAGCCCCTTTTGTTGTTCCGTTCTGTGCTGTATACATTGACATTCTATTAGCCACAGATCTAGGGAGATCATTGTGTATCTGTCCAGAGTTGGGTTCAGTGCACTTTTTCCCTGTCTACAGGAGAACATTCGCTTGTATCTGGAATCGGGTTGTAAGTCTTACAAAAGAAACGAGGATACGAAAAATTAAAAAAGGTAGTAGGCCAAGTCATAAAGGGTAGCCTATAGTTGAATAAGTCATTCCGATCTACAGTTGATCAAATTTTACAGGAGAAGGGAAAAAAAAACTGATTCAACTGTTCAGGATAAAGCATTGAATCTGAAATTGGTACTGAATAAAGTCAGAAAGTGGTAAAGGAATAGTGTAGTTGATCCGTTCTCACACGGTAACGATGGCAGTAGGTGTGTAAACATGGAATAACGAAAGAAGTGAATTTGAGAAAAAGTAGTAGATGATCCCTTTTCGAAATGACTCTTTAAGTTGTACCATAAGTAAATATTTTGCCTGCACCAAGTAAGATTTGTTAATATATTTACCTAATTCCTTGTATAAAAAGCGATAGATTATTTCATCATAGTTTATTACTTTCTTTGTATTTCTTTTCTTTTTATCTATAGTAGATTCGAGCTGTTTTTCCTTTCTGTATTCATTCTATAATTAATTTAATTTTAATTGTATTTAATTTTATTGTATTATTAGACATTATTTTCATTATTATTCAATTTGACAGATAATTTATTGTTTAGTATAACTATTATTGTATTTTTTGTATTTATATGTAGCATATGTTTGTCCTGGTGAGTGGAAGAGAAGGCCACATGGTCTTAACTCCACCAGGCTTTTTTTTTTCTTCTAATGCCACCAGATTGCCTTTTATAAAATTTCTGCCTTTCTCCCCTGCAATTGGCAGAATTGTAATCCATTTCTTAGGTTGGGGCACTGGAAGGCGGAGTTACGTTACCCTGATGATATGATGGGTGATAAATGATAATGAAGCGCCAGGAGAGTTCTTAACCTAAATTCCAGACCATGCGCAACCACATGAATAATTCCCTTTTAAGGAAAAATTATGGTTTGACCGGGAATCGAACCCGGGACTTCATTAACAGTAGTCAGGAACGCTGACCACTAGCCCATGAGGCTGGTCCCACCAGGATAAATAAATATAGTCAATACTAATAAAATTCATTGTTAAAACCGTTGAGGTGGAGAGTCATTAAATAAAATAAGTTAAAATATCTTCTTAAGTAAAATCCGTCGTACTCAACTTTTAAAATATGTGATCTTTATGCCTGTAGGCCTTTCAAGACATCCGTCCCATCTTCAGCAGTTCATTCTTCGCTACAGCATCCAGGTTAATGTTTGATGCTGCTGGTCCTAATGTGGCTTTGCAGCATCAAACATCAACCTGGATGCTGTAGCGAAGAATGAACTGCTGAAGATGGCACGGATGTCCTGAAAGGCCTACAGGCATAAAGATCACATATTTTAAAAGTTGAGGACGACGGATTTTACCTAAGAAGGTATTTTATAAATAAATATATTATATTCTTCTTCTTCCTTCCAAGTATTAGGCCAAGGCCTGTTACGATCCTATAGAAAATTTTCCCTCCAGCGTCTTCCGGAAAATTCTCGTATAAGACTTGAAAGCATAATAATAGTCCCTTCGATTGGTTGCTGGCCAAAGGAAGGCAAGACCAGTGATAGGGCTGCCATCTTATAGCCTCTGGTCAGGTTTTTCTGGAGAAGGAAAGAAATTAAAGGAAAGAAGAAATGGAAGAAAGGAAAGACTCCTTAGTCCTCGGATGCCCTAATAGCATCGGGGTCGAAAAAACAAGAGTTAACCAATAGAGGTTAGATAGTAAAGTTAAAAGATTGCAAAACACAAGTAAGTGGAAGAAATGTTTTGCTCAGCTTGGGCACCTTGTGGTCGCCATCCACATATCCCCTAGATGAGGACCCCTGAGGTAATCTATTCTATCTTTACATTCTTGTCACTAGAATGTATTATATAGATGGCTGGATAGTACAACCACCTTCCTTTATCTATTTGATCATCTGAAACATTCGGTTTTTGTCGAAACCACTCGGGACCAACTGCAGACTGGCGAATGTATTCGGGTCATGAAATGGCGGACTATGGCGGGAGGAGGAAAAAAAAGTTGCAAGTCTCGCAAAATACGAGAGCTGAATTACGCATGCGTGTTCGGTGGGTCGATCACTTGCTCGTCGCACTGCAGGGGCCTCCTCTCGCCCCCCCCTACCCGTTACATTTTCAGCAGCCCCATGACCATTGTCACGGTTCTATGTCGTGGTGGCGCCGACCTCCTAATTTAACACTAAAAAAAAGTATAACCACCTTAAATGCGTTCACTTCTCAAAAATGCACCTCATGCAATTTCTTAAACAAAACTAAACTTAATTATTGAGAGGTATAGAATGTACTGGGAACTGGCCTCACATCTACAGAGGTCCGCGATATCAGTCAATATGGCTAACATTTGGTCAGCGTGTCGGATCTTCAACCATTTTTGTTTTCAATCTGGAGCAGCTGATTATAGCAAGTGCCCAAATTTCTCATGAGACTGAGGGCATAACTAACTAAACAACTCACTGACCATATCGAACCCATAGGTTCATGGCCGGGCCGACATCCATCCATAGTAATTCTGCCCGAAAGCATTTTCATGCTATGCTTGCAGCTTTTCTAGGGAATTGTAGGTGTGGTTGTTTTCCACACCGGTGAAGGATGATGATGATGGCCATATGATTTTGGGGACCGTTTGGGCCTTAAAGTTTTCCTGACATTTGTCTTACAGGTGAGGAAAAATCCCGATAAAAGCCACACCCAGAAAAACTGCCCCGACCGGGAATCGAACCCGAGCCCGCTGCGTGACAAGGCAGCACGCTACCTCGAGACCACAGCGGTGGATCCGGACCGACATAAGATCTATAATAATAATACTTTATTTATTCTGGCAGAGTTAAGCCCATAAGGCCCTCTCTTCCACTCAACCAGCACAAATACAAATAAATATTTGACAAATATAGATATACACTATACTAATTATAAACAGTTAAAGATACAATAAATGTAGCAATGTAAATGTCATGTACAAACAACATTTTATGCGATAATAACAATAATGATACGATAATAATAATATAAATATGATAAATTATACGAGAAACACCAATTAATATATGTACCTTACACTGGATAATAATGAAGTCGAGTTTAGAGCAAATATAAATTTAGATTTCTTTTAAAAGTTGCCAATGTCCGGCAGCCCCTTATTTCTTGCGGTAGGGAATTCCAGTTGCGAAAAGTGAAGATGGTATATGACATGGAGTGATGTGATGTCCTATGTTGCGGTATATTAAGCAAGAGACTATGTTGTGATCTTGTGTTTAAGTTATGGTTCGAGGATAGATACTGGAAACGGGATGATAAATAATTGGGAATCGAGGTATGTAGGATCTATGTTATGAATTTGTTGGCTTTCTTAGGGCTTAAAAGGACCTTTGGGACATGGATTTTTGGTAGCAGGAGGTTCTAGCCGAGCGTTAGTATGTGGATGTATTAGTTATAAAGACGCACGTGTTTTCGAACATAAATAAATGGATTCTTAATTTAACTATTTTATTTCTAGAGAATAATGATTACAATAATCCTAAATAACTAATCTAAGCTTATATTAAGAAAACCTACATTCAAACTTTCCTGAGTTTCGAGAGAGAGGGAGATTTGCGTTTACGAATCTACCCTAATTTACATTCTAACAATTATCTGATAACTCTTACACTTTGAAATATAGTATTAAACTATTTAAGATCTTTTACTCCATTTCTAATTGTCCTAGGCAAATTTTATTACGAAAAATGGTATGCAGACTTACCCATCAGCTCACTGCTTCAACAGACACGAGTCCCATATTTTGCAAGGTTTATATACTAAGCTTCTGTACCTACAGCTATAACTAACTGTACTAACATTCCTATAGTCTAAATGCAGAGATTTACAGTTAGCCTTGCAATCTTTGTTCCTGCCATAATCAAAATTCTATCCTGAAATAATATGTCTAAATGCTGTATATTTCACTATCTGTTTTTATATGGAAAAAATTAAAATAATCTATGAAATAATTAAAATATCTATGTAAAATAATCTATGTATCCTGAGCTAATGTTATCCAATCGCCCCTATATAATCTACTTCCCTCAAATCCTGGTAAATGTTATTCTCTCACCTCATTCTTGGTATCGGACAACACTTCATTATGATCAGTATCGAGAACATCACTAAATGTAGCGAAGAAAGACCTACTGATGATGGAATAGAGATTCTGAAAGGCCTACAGACAAAAAAGCATACTTTTTTTTAAAAGTTGAGGACGACGGCACTAACCTAAGAAGGTACATATTTTATTATTTTTATTTTATGACTATCCACCTCAACGGTTTTAAACAATGAATTTTTATTATTATTGGTCTACTAACTTTGATCCGAGGTTTGATCCTTGGGACTGCGAGCAATGTATAAGATACACCTTGAAGTGGGTTGCTAGCCCGTTTTCATGGCGGGTTTATTATTCGGGGTTTCCTCCCTAGGCTGATTGCCTTCACCCAGCTCCAGAGCTCAGCCGGAGTTGTCTCTCCTAGATGGGTTGTCTTGCAGGACTAACGAACCCCTTCCGCCCGTTTGTCAATCTACAAGCCAGTAGATGTAGAGTTGCCTCTTCCGTCAGGTACACCCGTACAGAAGGACTTCTCCGCTGTATCTGCCGTTGAGGTCTTCACCGTAACCCTGGCAAGGGGCCCTCACAAGGTGCTATCAGCTGGGCAAACTGAACCAAGGTGTTACTCCTCCCCCTCACCCTTTTTCAACCTGGCTTGGGACAGGCTTTTGATAAAATACACAACACAGAAATTAGGGACAACTGCCATATTCAAGACATAACCAAATTTATTATAAAAATTAATATAAAATTATAGAATATTCACCTGAAAGGTCCGTCTCCTCAACTTAATTATCATTTAACTGTAGCGCTTTCGGGACTTGTCCCATCATCGGCAGGATTCATCCTGCCGATGATGGGACAAGTCCCGAAAGCGCTACAGTTAAATGATAATTAAGTTGAGGAGACGGACCTTTCAGGTGAATATTCTATAATTTTATATTAATTTTGAATAAACCTCAACGGAACACATCATGAATCTTATAAAAGTTAAATTTATTATAGATAGACGAAAATATTGGATGGGTCATATAGAAAGAATGGAAGAAAACCGGCTTACAAAAAGAGCTAAAGAAGATAGACCAATGGACGGGAGAAGAACAAGAGGAAGACCTGCCAAGAGATGGATAGACAGTGAATGTACATCCAGTACGTCTTCCTCCGAGGAGTGATTTTGGAAATAAACAGGATGAAAATCCTACAAATTATGTTTAAGAAGAAGGTCTACTAACTGGGCGCTTTCCTTCTAGTTGTTTTCCTATAAGAAGTTTCCATTATCCATTCGTGCCACATGTACTGCCCATCGTAATCTATGAGACTTAAATGTTTTTATTATATATATATATATATATATGTGTGTGTGTGTGTGTGTGTGTGTGTGTGTGTGTGTGTGTGTGTGTGTGTGTGTGTGTGTGTGTGTGTGATTTTATGTTCTATATAATTTAATAAATACTTGAAGTAGCACAAAGTAATTCAAGAAAAACAAAACAATAATTCAAAATACCCCAACAACTTGCTAACCGTTTATAAAAATTTGAAGAATGGTATAATTGTTTTTATGGAACCCGGAGCTTGATGGCCGCGCGGATCTAACCTCTCTTCACATGCCTAACCTAAGCTAATATCTTCCATTCTGTGTATAATTTACCTCCCTACTTACTTTCTCTCTAGTTTTCTTACAAGACGTTTCTATGACTCTTTTCCATCTCCCATTCGTGCCACATGCGCTTCCCATGCTAGTGCCACATGCGCTTCCCATGCTAGTGCCACATGCGCTTCCCATGCTAGTGCCACATGCGCTTCCCATGCTAATGCCACATGCGCTTCCCATGCTAGTGCCACATGCGCTTCCCATGCTAGTGCCACATGCGCTTCCCATGCTAGTGCCACATGCGCTTCCCATGCTAGTGCCACATGCGCTTCCCATGCTAGTGCCACATGCGCTTCCCATGCTAGTGCCACATGCGCTTCCCATGCTAGTGCCACATGCGCTTCCCATGCTAGTGCCACATGCGCTTCCCATGCTAGTGCCACATGCGCTTCCCATGCTAGTGCCACATGCGCTTCCCATGCTAGTGCCACATGCGCTTCCCATGCTAGTGCCACATGCGCTTCCCATGCTAGTGCCACATGCGCTTCCCATGCTAGTGCCACATGCGCTTCCCATGCTAGTGCCACATGCGCTTCCCATGCTAGTATATGAATCTAATTGTCCTTATTACATCTGGTTGTCTATACGTCCCTCTGTCTTCCTTTGGTCCAAAAATGTATTTGGCACTTTATTTTAAAATATTCTGTTTTTATTTTCTCTTAAAGTAAGAGACCATGTTTATCACCCACTTAATATAACTAGGTTCACCGCTGTGGTCTCGAGGTTGCGTGCTGCCTTGTCACGCAGCGGGCCCGGGTCCGATCCCCGGTCGGGGCAGTTTTTCTGGGTGAGGTTTTTATCGGGGTTTTTCCTCACCTGTAAGACAAATGTCAGGAAAACTTTAAGGCACAAACGGTCCCCGAAATCATATAGCCATCATCATCATCCTTATCATTATTATTATCATCACCATCCTTCATGTTGAAAATGCTATGATTGCAGTGAAAGACCTGCCTTCGGGCAGAATTACTATGGATGGAGTATAACTAGAAGAACAGCCGTTTAATATATTTTTAGTTTAACTTTTTTTAAGAGAATTTGGATTGACAAGATTTGAGTTTTATGTTTAATTTCTTTCTTCGCCTCATTCCTATTTGTTGTTATTGTTACTAGGAAATTTTGAAGAAGTGACGAAATTCAAATACTTTGGAACAATAATTACAAACAGGAATGACGTGTAGAAAGAAATTGAACATATGCTGAACTCTGGATATGCATGCTATAAAGCATTGCGGAGATTCTTGTCCAAATTTCTCTAAAATAATGTTAAACTAAAAATGTACCGCACAAAAGGCAAGTCTTCCATAAATATTATATGCATGCAAAATATTGTCTCTCCTTGAAGAAAGGAGAAAAAGTTACGAACATTTTGAGAATAAAATATGAATGCATTAATGAATGGCGTGTTTTGTCTTAAATGTCCTTTTATATTATCTCGGAGATGGCCCTGATTTTGAGCTGTTCAGTCATCCGGGAAGGCCTGCATGTCCTTGTCAAAAAAAAACGTATACAGTGTGTATCTTTCTAGAATTGCCATCGCTGCCATTAGAGAATCAGTTTCAATTTTAAGAAACCATATTTACAAAATTACTTTATAATATGTATACTTCAATTAGGCCAACAAATTGATTTTTTTTAAATATATTTACAAAATGTATTTCATCAATTACAAAAAAAAATTAATTGTCTGTATCACTTTGTCCTTGAGGCAATCCTCTAATGAGGAAAGTTTTATATAATAATGATCTAGAGATTAAAATACTCTCTTGAAATATCTATCCTTTTATGGTCCATATACTGTGCGGCACGTAAAAGTACTTACAAAGAGAGAGGTTAAACTAAGAAAAGAAAGATGATAATAAATATAATAGCTGAAATTAAATGTAATTATTTTATTGGGATTATAAATATATTTACAAGAATTAAATAATTATATCTTGTAAATTACAAACCCACTATGAAAACCTGTTAGGGGAGGAACAAAATGGTTTTCGCAAGGGAAGGTCTTGTGCGGATGGATATTTTACCTTAAAAGACCTTATTGAAAAGCATAAGGAATTAAAAATAGAATCACATATAGCAATTATAGATTTTATTAAAGCATTTCATCCAGTTGATAGTCAACAACTGCAGAAATTTTATCTGCTGATGAAACGCCAAATCAGTCGATTCAAACAATTTCTAAATGATATCAAAATAATACAATATCAGTAAAAATTGGCAAAGAACTGATTGGAGACGAATCTACTGTGGAGTGAGGTAGGGATATACTTTATCGCCCCTTTTGTTTAATGTTCATATTAATTTTATTATCAGACATTGGCGATTAATAGATCATGGTAATGTATGCCCTCTTATATGCAGATGATCAAGTTATTTTTGGAAATACAGAAGATGAATTGTAATATTCTGTCCATCATCTCAACATAATAGCAAAGCAATTTAATATGAATATTTCAATTACAAAAACTAAAGTTATGGCCTTCCGAGATACTAAAGGCCAACACGCACACACTATCGAGTAATACTAAGAAATTGGGACCAGACGAAAATATCAATCAAACTAAATATATGGTCATACATAGAAATACATTATATATTGGAAATGGACAGCTAATGACAAATGAGGGATATTTTGAGGAAGTGGCTGAATTCAAATACCTAGGAACAATAATCACAAATAGGAATGAGATGCACAAAGAAATTAAACATAGGCTCAATTCTGGAAATGCGTGCTATTATGCATTGCAGAGACTCTTGACGTCCCACTCCTTTCAAAAAACGTTAAACTGAAAATATATAAAACTATTATTCTACCAGTTATACTATATGGGTGCGAAACATGGACTCTTACTATAAGCGAGGAAAGGAGATTACAAGTATTTGAGAATAAAGTTCTTAGGAACATTTTTGGACCATAGAGAGATGAACGGACAGGTGAATGGAGAAGACTACATAACAGTGAACTACGTGGTCTTTATAGGAAGCCAGATATAATAAGAACAGTTAAGTCTCGTAGACTGCGATGGGCAGGACATTTTGTACGAATGGGGAATGGATGATGTACATGGAAGCTTATTGTAGGAAAGCCAGAGGGAAAACGCCCAGTTGGTAGACCAAGAATGAGGTGGGAGAATAATATTAACTATGATTTGAGGGAAGTAGATTATACAGGGAATGACTGGAAAACATTAGCTTACGATAGGGATGTATGGAGAGCTTATGTCCACGCGACCATAAACCTACGGGTTCGATAGTGCCAGTGAGTTAGTTAGTAAGTTAGTTAAAGATAAGGCCTTTCAGGGAAAATATCCAGTAACAAGCAAAATCTGTATTCAAAATTCAATATTAGAACAAGTTAATTCATTTAAATATTTAATATCATTTATCTTTTAATTATGTATATTTTAAAATTCAAAATTATAATAAAGTTTTAAGAATCATCAACCCAAATTTTCAAACCATCAAAAATATGGAGACACACGAGAATGAAAGTATATAAATTTCTCGCTAAATTCACCCTCTGTTAGGGCAGTGAAGCATGGACCATTCGAAATCAGGACGAACATCGTATCACATCTGCGGAGATGAGATTTCTATGGAGAATTGCTAGTTACAGCCTTTTCGACCAGCAAAGAAATGAAAAAATAGCTAAAAAAACTCAACCTTAGACCAATATCTCTAACAAACTAACTTATACACCTCACCGATAGAATTATTTTAACAATTAATATATTTAATTATTTATGAAAATAATATCATTCCAGTCTTTGCTTAAGTTTCTTCGAGTAGTAGGAAGTCCCCTGGGTTGGTTACCAGCCAAGGATGTGGACTATCTCCACTCTTATTTAATATATATATTAACAGAATAGTGCAAGAATGGAAACAAACAGTAAACAGTGGAATTTCAATAACTAGGAATAAAATAATTCAAACAATATTATTTGCTGATGATCAAATAATATTATCAGATTCCGAAGATAGCTTACAAATAGCAGCGTACCAATTATTCAAAATTGCCAGCAAATATAATATGAAAATTTCCACTTCAAAATCCAAAACAATGGCAATGTGTGGAAAAAACATACAAAGGGTGAAAATTGAGATTGATGGGAAAATTGTAGAACAAGTGTCAGATTACTCTTACTTAGGAAGTGTATTTGCAGAGTATAAGAGTGACATTGATTCAAAATTACAAAAATATAATAAAATGAATGGGGTAATACGAAGACATTTTGGTAAACAGATGAGGACAGAGACAAAACTAAGATTACATAACGTCACATCAAAAGCTGCTCTAAAATACGGAAGTGAAATTTGGATTTTAAATAAAAGAAACTCTCATAAACTTCAAGTAAGCCAAATGCGCTTCTTACGATCATTGTTAGGAGTTAATAGACTGGATCACCAAAGGAACACTACTATCAGAGGAAAACTTGTAGTAACAAGTTTAAATGAAGATATCCAAAGATACCAACAAGAATGGAAAAATCATCTGAGGAGAATGGCAAGAAATAGACTTCCAAAATTGGCATTCCAATATACCCCAACTGGACATAGGGACCAAGGAAGACCAAAACATCGGTGGAAAGATCAAGACCATCTTCGCTAGGTTTACCGTACAGGCCACATGGCCTAAAACGAATTTGTTCATGATGATGATGATAAAATAATATTAAAATTAACAAATATTTTAATTTGTTTAAATATTGTATAACCGTAAAATTAGTTTTCAATGTCTCATTGTATTTCTTTTGGGTGTTTATATAGGCCCCTACATTATACAGGGACGGTACCAACAATTTAATATTTCTTGCTTGTATACATTTTATTATTAGTTTTAGTCTTAATTTTAACTAACATTAACTGGTTGCATTATAGATCGTAATATATTAGATATTATCTTATTGGTCAAATCTTCATTTAGTATTTAATATTAGAGTTAATTGTGATTGTTATATTCTGATGTAACATATGTTTGTCCTGGTGAGTGGCCACATGGCCTTAACTCCACCAGGCTAAATAAATAAATAAAATAAAAATAAATATCTCAATACCTCCCTGACTACAGGAAAAATTGGATACGGAATATTCACCTGAAAGGTCCGTCTCCTCAACTTAATTAATTATTTAACTGTAGCGCTTTCGGGACTTGTCCCATCATCAGCAGGATTCAAAACTGGTGTTTCACTGAAGATCTGGTAGAGGGGGTTACATGTATTGGGTTCGTTTTCGTTTATCAGATTGTCGTTGTTGTGAGCTGCTTTCATGATTTCCATCTCTTCGAGTACGTTTATCTTCGCTGGATTATTTTCTCTGTGCATTACTGTTAGGGCGTTTTCAATATTTAACATGCGATGTCCTTCATGGATAACGTGTTTTGCATAGCTACATTCTACTATAGGAAGAATTGGATTCACCCCGCATGAACCGCCCAGAATACCCAGACTAATGCTAAGAAAGCGATCCATGGGTAGACGATTCAAGAGATAGCGGAAGACCGTAACAGACCACTAGGCCTAATACGTGAAAGGCTGATGATGATGATGATGATTTATTTGTATTTGTGAACCTCACTTTCCCGATGGATTGTTTCTGCAGTTAGAGGGATATATTACATGGACCAAAAGCTAGGGTCTGTCCTACAATAGTCATGGAGTTCATAGTATATCAAGTTGGCGACCCGGGTTCGATTCCCGGCGAGGTAGGGGATTTTATATATCCACCTTGGGTCTGGACGTGTGTCCTGTCTTGTGTTTGTATGTGTGAATAAGATAAAAAAAGGTTAGCAAAGGTAAAACAAAAAGGAAGAACAGTGTAAACGAAAGAAAAAAAAAGATGTTTTTATTGCATGCATTTTATATAGTTTGTTGCCAAGGTAACGATGATGTAATAAGAGTACACATGTTGGTTCAGGGAAGGAAAATGAAATCTTATTTATTTAAGGATCTTCTGAATTGACTTATATTACAAAACACATAGTTAAACATTAGAAATTTAAACAGATTTACAGAGATTTTCCTGTTATCAACATAACTGTGCGTATTCTTTGTTTCAGTTGTTCCGTGTATTAAGTAACTTTACTTATCGTATAACGTAACTTAGTTAAGGATGAACTATAAATATAAATATACTCATATTCATGGCTTCTAAGAAACTTAAATATAAATATACTCATATTCATGGCTTCTAAGAAACTTAAATATAAATATACTCATATTCATGGCTTCTAAGAAACTTAAATATAAATATACTCATATTCATGGCTTCTAAGAAACTTAAATATAAATATACTCATATTCATGGCTTCTAAGAAACTTAAATATAAATATACTCATATTCATGGCTTCTAAGAAACTTAAATATAAATATACTCATATTCATGGCTTCTAAGAAACTTAAATATAAATATACTCATATTCATGGCTTCTAAGAACTTAAATATAAATATACTCATATTCATGGCTTCTAAGAAATTAAATATAAAATATACTCATATTCATGGCTTCTAAGAAACTTAAATATAAATATACTCATATTCATGGCTTCTAAGAAACTTAAATATAAATATACTCATATTCATGGCTTCTAAGAAACTTAAATATAAATATACTCATATTCATGGCTTCTAAGAAACTTAAATATAAATATACTCATATTCATGGCTTCTAAGAAACTTAAATATAAATATACTCATATTCATGGCTTCTAAGAAACTTAAATATAAATATACTCATATTCATGGCTTCTAAGAAACTTAAATATAAATATCTCATATTCATGGCTTCTAAGAAACTTAAATATAAATATACTCATATTCATGGCTTCTAAGAAACTTAAAATAACATATACTCATATTCATGGCTTCTAAGAAACTTAAATATAAATATACTCATATTCATGGCTTCTAAGAACTTAATATAAATTATCATATTCATGGTTCTAAGAAAAACTTAAATATACATCTATCATTCATGGCTTCTAAGAAACTTAAATATAAATATACTCATATTCATGGCTTCTAAGAAACTTAAATATAAATATACTCATATTCATGGCTTCTAAGAAACTTAAATATAAATATACTCATATTCATGGCTTCTAAGAAACATTAAATATAAATATACTCATATTCATGGCTTCTAAGAAACTTAAATATAAATATACTCATATTCATGGCTTCTAAGAAACTTAAATATAAATATACTCATATTCATGGCTTCTAAGAAACTTAAATATAAATATACTCATATTCATGGCTTCTAAGAAACTTAAATATAAATATACTCATATTCATGGCTTCTAAAAACTTAAATATAAATATACTCATATTCATGGCTTCTAGAAACTTAAATATAAATATACTCATATTCATGGCTTCTAAGAAACTTAATATTAATATACTCATATTCATGGCTTCTAAGAAACTTAATATAAATATACTCATATTCATGGCTTCTAAGAAACTTAATATAAATATACTCATATTCATGGCTTCTAAGAACTTAAATAAAAATATACTCATATTCATGGCTTCTAAGAAACTTAAATATAAATATACTATATTCATGGCTTCTAAGAAACTTAAATATAATATACTCATATTCATGGCTTCTAAGAAACTTAATATAAATATACTCATATTCATGGCTTCTAAGAAACTTAATATAAATATACTCATATTCATGGCTTCTAAGAAACTTAAATATAAATATACTCATATTCATGGCTTCTAAGAAACTTAAATATAAATATACTCATTTCATGGCTTCTAAGAAACTTAAATATAAAATATACTCATATTCATGGCTTCTAAGAAACTTAAATATAAATATACTCATATTATCATGGGCTTCTAAGAAAACTTAAATATAAAATAACTCATATTCATGGCTTCTAAGAAACTTAAATATAAATATACTCATATTCATGGCTTCTAAGGAAAACTTAAATATAATATACTCATATTCATGGCTTCTAAGAAACTTAAATATAAATATACTCATATTTATGGCTTCAAGAAACTTAAATATAAAATATACTCATATTCATGGCTTCTAAGAAACTTAAATATAAATATACTCATATTCATGGCTTCTAAGAAACTTAAATCAAATATACTCATATTCATGGCTTCTAAGAAACTTAAATATAAATATACTCATATTCATGGCTTCTAAGAAACTTAATATAAATATACTCATATTCATGGCTTCTAAGAAACTTAAATATAAATTATACTCATATTCATGGCTTCTAAGAAACTTAAATATAAAATATACTCATATTCATGGCTTCTAAGAACTTAAATATAAATATACTCATATTCATGGCTTCTAAGAAACTTAAATATAATATACTCATATTCATGGCTTCTAAGAAACTTACATATAAATATACTCATATTCATGGCTTCTAAGAAACTTAAATATCAATATACTCATATTCATGGCTTCTAAGAAACTTAAATATAAATATACTCATTATCATGGCTTCTAATAAACTTAAATATAATATACTCATATTCATGGCTTCTAAGAAACTTAAATAAATATAATATACTCATATTCATGGCTTCTAAGAACGCTTAAATATAGGATATACTCATATTCATGGCTTCTAAGAAACTTAAATAATAAATATATTCATATTCATGGCTTCTAAGAACTTAAATATAAAATATACTCATATTCATGCTTCTAAGAAACTTAAATATAAATATACTCATATTCATGGCTTCTAGAAACTTAATATATATACTCATATTCATGGCTTCTAGAGAACTTAAATATAATATACTCATATTCATGGTTCTAAGAAACTTAAATATAAATTACTCATTTTCATGGCTTCTAAGAACCTTAAATATAAATATACTCATATTCATGGCTTCTCAGAAACTTACATATAAATAGTGACTCACGATCATGGCTCTCTACTAAGAAACTTACATATAATACTACTCATATTCATGGCTTCTAAGAAACTAAATATAAATATACTCATATTCATGGCTTCTAAAAACTTAAATATAAATATACTCATATTCATGGCTTTCTAAGAAACTTAAATATAAATATCTCATCATTCGCATGGCTTCTAAGAAACTTAATATAAATATACTCATATTCATGGCTTCTAAGAAACTTAATATAAATATCCTCATATTCATGGCTCTAAGAAACTGTAAATATAAATATACTCATATTTCTTGGCTTCTAAGAAACTTAAATAAAATATACTCATATTCATGGCTTCTAAGAAACTTAATATAAAATATACTCATATTCATATGGCTGTCTAAGAAACTTAAAATATAATATAGACTCCATCTTTCATGGCTTCTAGAAACTTAAATATAAATATACTCATATTCATGGCTTTCTAAGAAACTTAAATATAAATATACTCATATTCATGGCTTTCTAAGAAACTTAAATATACATATACTCATATTCATGGCGTTCTAAGAAACTTTAAATCTAAATATATCATATTCAGCTTTTCTTTCTAAGAAACTTAAATATAATATACTCATATTCATGCCTTCTAAGAAACTTAAATATAAATATACTCATACTCATATTCATGGCTTCTAGAAACTTAAATATAATATACTCATATTCATGGCTTCTAAAGAACCTTAAATATAAATATACTCATATTCATGGCCTTCTTAGAAACTTACATATAAATATACTCATATTCATTGGGCTTCTAAGAAACTTAAATATAAATATACTCATATTCAATGGCTTCTAAAGAAACTTAATATTAAATATAACTCATATTCATGGCGTTCTAAAAACTTAAATATAAATATACTCATATTCATGGCTTCTAAGAAACTTAAAATATAAATAGCTCATATTCAGGCTTTCTAAGAAACTAAATATAAATATACTCATATTCATTGCTTCTAAACCTTAAATATAAATATACTCAATATTCATGCCTTCTAAGAAACGTAAATATAAATATACTTCATTTCATGGCTTCTAAGAAACTTAAATATAAATATACTCATATTCATGCTTCTAAGAAACTTAAAATATAACTATACTCATATTCATGGCTTCTAAGAAACTTAAATATAAATATACTCATATTCATGGTTCTAAGAAACTTAAATATAAATATACTCATATTCATGGCTTCTAAGAAACTTAAATATAAATATACTCATATTCATGGCTTCTAAGAAACTTAAATATAAATATACTCTATTCATGGCTTCTAAGAAAACTTAAATATAAATTACTCATATTCATGGCTTCTAAGAAACTTAAATATAAATATACTCATATTCATGGCTTCTAAGAAACTTAAATATAAATATACTCATATTCATGGCTTCTAAGAAACTTAAATATAAATATACTCATATTTCATGGCTTCTAAGAAACTTAAATATAAATATACTCATATTCATGGCTTTCTAAGAAACTTTAAATATAAATATACTCATATTCATGGCTTCTAAGAAACTTAAATATAAATATACTCATATTCATGGCTTCTAAGAAACTTAAATATAAATATACTCATATTCATGGCTTTCTAAGAAACTTAATATAAATATACTCATATTCATGGCTTCTAAGAAATTAAATATAAATATCCTCATATTTGGCTTCTAAGGAACTTAAAATATAATATACTCATATTCATGGCTTCTAAGAAACTTAAATATAAATATACTCATATTCATGGCTTTAAGAAACTTAAATATAAATATACTCATATTCATGGCTTCTAAGAAATTAAATATAAATATACTCATATTCAATGGCTTCTAAGAAACTTAAATATAAATATACTCATATTCATGGCTTCTAAGAAACTAAATATAAATATACTCATATTCATGGCTTCTAAGAAACTTAAATATAAATATACTCATATTTCATTGTTTTTTTTTTAGTTATTGTAAATATAAATTTCTTATTTCATGGCTTCAAGAAACTTAAATATAAATATACTCATATTCATGGCTTCTAAGAACTTAAAATATAAATATACTCATATTCATGGCTTCTAGAAACTTAAATATAAATATACTTCATATCATGGCTTCTAGAAACTTAAATATAAATTATACTCATATTCATGGCTTTAAGAACTTAAATATAAATATACTCATATTCCTGGCTTCTAAGAAACGTAAATATAAATATACTCATATTCATGGCTTCTAAGCAACTTAAATATAATATATCTATTCATGGCTCTAAGAAAATTTAAATATAAATCTACTCTTTTCATGGCTTCTAAGAACTTAAATATAAAATTACTGATATCATGGTCTAAAACTTAAATATAAATATATCATATTCATGGCTTCTAATAACTAAATATAAATACTCATATTAGGCTTCTAAGCAACTTAAATATTAATATACCATCTTCATGGCTCTAAGAAACTTAAATATAATTACTCAATTTATGGTTCTAAGAAACTTAAATATAATATAATCATATTCATGGTTCAGAAACTTTAAATATAAATATACTATATTCATGGCTTCTAGGAAACTAAATATTAAATATACTATATTCATGGCTTTAAGAAATTAAAATAAATATGCTCATATTCATGGCTTCTAAGAAACTTAAATATAATATACTCATTTCAGGCTTCTAGAAACTTAATATAAATAACTCATATTCATGGCTTCTAAGAAACTTAAATAAATATACTCTATTCATGGCTTCTAAGAACTTAAATATAAATATACTCATATCATGGCTCTAAGAAATTTAAATATAAATATACTCAATCATGGCTTCTAAGAAACTTAAATATAAAATATCATATTCATGGCTTTAAGAACTTAAATATAAATATACTCTATTCATGGCTTCTAAGAAACGTTAAATATAAATTACTCATATTCATGGCTTCTAAGAACCTTAAATATAAATATACTCATATTCATGGCTTCTAAGAAATTTAAATATAAATATACTCATATTCATGGCTTCTAGGAAACTTAAATATAAATATACTCATATTCATGGCTTCTAAGGAAACTTAAATATAAAATATACTTCATATTCATGGCTTCTAAGAAACTTAAATATAAAATAACTCATATTCATGGGTTCTACGAAACTCTTAATATAAATATACTCCTTATTCATGGCTTCTAAGAAACGTTAAATATAAATATACTCATATTCATGGCTTTCTAAGAAAAACTTAAATATAAATATACTCATATTCATGGCTTCTAAGAAACTTAAATATAAATATAATCATATTCATGGCTTCTAAGAAACTTAAATATAAATATAATTCATATTCATGGCTTCTAAGAAACTTAAATTAAATATACTCAATTCATGGCTTCTAAGAACCTTAATATAAATATACTCATATTCATGGCTTCTAAGAAACTTAAATATAAATATACTCTATCTCATGGCTTTAAGAAACTTAAATATAATATACTCATATTCATGGCTTCTAAGAAACTTAAATATAATATACTCATATTCATGGCTGTATAAGAAAACTAAAATATAAATATACTCATATTCATGGCTTCTAAGAACTTTAATATAAATATACTCATAATTCATGGCTTCTAAGAAACTTAAATATAAATATACTCATATTCATGGTTCTAAGAAACTTAAATATAAATATACTAATTTCATGGCTTCTTAGAGAACTTAAATATAAATATACTGATATTCATGGCTTCTAAGAAACTTAAATATAAATATACTCCTTATCATGGCCTTCTAAGAAACTTAAATATAAATTATACTCATTTTTCATGGTTTCTAAGAAACTTAAATATAAATATACTCATATTCATGGCTTCTAAGGAAACTTAAATATAAAATATACTCTATTCATGGCTTCTAGAGAAACTTTAATTATTACATATACTCATATTCAGGGCTTCTAAGAACACTTAAATATAAATATACTCATATTCATTGTCTTCTAGAAACTTAAAATATAATATAACTCATTTATTTCATGGGCTTTTAAGAAACTTAAATATATAAATATCCTCATATTCATGGCTTCTAAGAAACTTAAATATAAATATACTCATATTCATGGTTTCTAAGAAACTTAATAATAAATATACTCATATTCATTGGCTTCTAAGAAACTTAAATATAAATATACCTCTATTCAGGGCTTCTAGGAAACTTAAATATAAATATCTATATTATGGCTTCTAAGAAACTTTTAAATATTAATATACTCATATTCATGGCTTCTAAGAAACTTAAATATAAATATACTCATATTCATGGCTTCTAGAACTTAAATATAAATATACCTCATATTCATGGCTTTCTAAGAAACTTAAATATAAATATCCTATTATTTCATGGCTTTAAGAAACTTAAATAGTAAAGTACTCATTATTGTATGGCTTCTAAGAAACTTAAATATAAAGTATACTCAATATTCATGGGCTTATTAAGAAAACTTTTATAATTATAAAATATATTTCATTATTCATGGTTTCTAAGAAAAGTTAAATATAAATATTACTCATATTCATGGCTTCTAAAGAAACTTAAATATAAATATACTCATTATTCATGGCTTTCTAGAAACTTAAATATAAATATACTCATATTCATGGCTTCTAAGAAACTTAAATATAATATACTCATTTCTATTGGCTTCTAAGAAACCTTAAATATAAACTACTTCCTATTCATGGATTGCTTTCTAAGAAAACTTAAATATAATATTACTCATATTCATGGCCTTCTTGAAAATTTCTACCATACTAAATAGTATTTCATATTCATTGGCTTCTAAGTAAACTTAAAAATATAAATATACTCATATGCATGGCTTCTAAGACACTTAAATATAACATATACTCTATTTCATGGCTTCTTAAGAACTTAAAAATAAAATATACTCCTATTCATGGCTTCTAAGAAACTTTAAATATAAATATATACTCATATTCATGGATTTCTTAAGAAACTTAAATATAAATATACTCTCTTTCATGGGCTTCTAAGAAACTAAATATAAATATCTCCTTCATGGCTTTAAGAAACTTAATATAATTATCCTCATATTCATGGTTCTAGAAACTTAAATAAATGTACTCATATTCTGGCTTCTAGAAACTTAAATTAAATATACTCATATTCATGGTTCTAAGCACTAATTATAAATATACTCATATCAGGCTTCTAAGAAACTTAAATATAATTATACTATATTCATGGCTTCTAAGAAACTTAAATAAAATATACTATATTCATGCTTCTAAGAAATTAATTAAATTAGCCATATTCATGCTTCTAGAACTTAAATATAAAATACTCATTCATGGCTTTTAAGAAACTTAAATATAAATATACTCAATCATGTTCTTTAAGAACTTAAATATAAATATATCATATTCCTGGGTCTAAGAAACTTAAAATATATACCATTTTAGGGCTTCAAAAACTTAAATATAAATTATACTCATATTCATGGCTTCTTAAGAAACTTAAATATAAATATACTCATTTCATGGCTTCTAAGAAACTTAATATAAAATACTATATTATGGCTTTCTAAGAAACTTAATATAAATATACTCAATCATGGTTCTAGAAACTTAATATAACTATTACTCATTTATGTTTAAGAAACTTAAATATAAATATACTCATATTCATGGCTTCTACGAAACTTAATATAAATATACTCATATTCATGGCTTTAAGAAACTTAAATATAATATACTCATTTTCCTGGTTTCTAAGAAACTTACAGATTAAATAGACCATTTCATGCTTCTAAGAACAGTTTTGAATATGGTTAATACTCATATCATGGCTTTAAGAAATCTTATAATATACATTATCTTCATTTCATGGCTTTCTAAGAAACTTAACTATAAATACTCATATTCATGGTTTAAGAAACTTTATATAATATCTCATATTCTGGCTTCAAGAAACTTTAATAATATACTCCTATTCATGGCTTCTACGAAACCTTTAAATATAATACTCTATGCAGGTTTTCTAAGAAAACTAATTTAAATAACTCATCATCATGGCTTTAGAACTTAATATAAATATCACTCATATTATGGTTTCTTATAAACTTAAATTATATCTACTCCATTATTCATGGGCTTCTAAGAAACTAATATAATTTACTCCTATTCATGGTTCTAAGAAATCTTAAATATAAATATATCATATTCATGGTTTACGAAACTTAATATATAAATTACTCATATTCATGGCTTCGAGAAATTAATATTAAATATCCTCCATATTATGGCTTCTAAGAACTTAAATATAATATACTCATCTTCTGGTTCTAGAAACTTAAAATAAAGATATTCTATTCATGGTTTAAGAAATTAAAATAAAATATACTCATATTCACTGGGTTTTAAGAAACTTAAATATATATCTTCTATTATGGTTCTCCGTAAGCAACTTCAATATAAATTACTAATTTTCTGGCTTCTAAGAAACTTAAATCTAAATATACTCATATTCGGGTTTAAGAAATTAAATATAATATATTTCATTTTCTGCTTTTCTAAGATAATTAAATATAAATATACTCTATTCATGGTTTCTAATAAACTTAAATATAAAATACTCATATTTCATGGCTTTTTTGTAAAGAAACTTTCAATATAAATATACTCATTTTTATTCCTGGTCTTTCTACGAAACTTAATATAAATTACTCAATTCATGGCTTCTAAGAACTTAATATCATATCCTCATATTCAGGCTTTTTAATAAACTTAAATATAAATATACTCATATTCATGGCTTCTAGAACTTAAATATAAATATCTCATATTCTGGCTTCTAAAACTCTTAATTAATAAATATACTCATATTATGGTTCTAGAAACTTAAATTAATATACTCATATTCATGTCTTCTAAGAACTTAATATAACTATACTCATATTATGGCTTTCCTAAGAAACTTAAATATAATATACAATATTAATGGCTTCTAAGAAACTAATTTAAATCTACTCATATTCAGGTTTAGAAACTTAAATATAAATATCCTCATATTCATGGCTTCTAAGAAGAAACTAAATATACTCTATCATGTCTTTTCTAAGAAATTAAATATAAACTATATTCATATTCATGGTTCTAAAGAAACTTAAATATAAATATACTCATATTCATGCTTCTAATAAATTAAATATAAATAATCATTTCATGGTTTAACGACTTTAATATATATATCTCATATTCATTGTTCTAAGAAACTTAAATATTGAATCTACTCATATTCTGTTTCTAAGAATTTTAAATATACATCTATTCATATCATGGCTTCTAAGA
>JASPKZ010008401.1:0-145000 GCA_030220185.1 Diploptera punctata
TTTCTAGAGAGAAAAAATATGACCATGTCATTTTTTTTGCATAAAGGACGTTTCAGGTTTTACATTTTCACACTTTTACATGGAATAAGTTTTTAACATAGAATAAACAAATTTCTAAATTTACACAAAAAAGTATATAATTAATTTAGCTTATTTTAGATATTCTATTTCCGTTAAATCCGCGAGTTTCCTTTTTAAAAATTTTGTAAAAAAAAGTGAGTTAATTAAGATCATGTTTATAAATATATCATTATCAGTGTACCGTGTCGCCGCAAAAACTTTGCGAGTTCTTCAAAGGAATCAAAAATAGAGGAAAAGGAAATATTGAAGTTTATTTCTGCAATACTGAATCAACATTATTTTTAAAAGCGGTCACGATTTTATTTAACAACTGAGATCATTAACTAATGATTCAAAGTTGTTCAACAAAACATTCACAATTTTTTTCCAGAGGTCTCTTTCGCATACACGCTATCTCAATAATATTCCCTTTTTTAACTATTAGTAATTTTTTTTTTTCATTATTTAATAAAACAGTATTAAGATTTGACAATATATTTATCAAATGTCTTATATATAAACGATAGATTAATTCATTAGAGTTTATTACTTTTTTGTATATATTTTTTTATTTTCTTTTTATGTATAGTAGATTCGAGTTGTTATTCATTTAAGTATACATTCTTCCATTAGTTTAATTTTGTTTGAATTAAATTTTATAGTTTTATTAGGCCTAGACATTATTTTCATTATTGTTCAGTTTGACAAATATTTAATTATTAATTAAATAAAAATAAAACTTAGTTTCATTTGATTTTCATATTTATCATATAATTCAGTGACAGCTGTTTCGGTACACTGTACCTTCTTCAGACATGTTAACAAATTAGGAATCCTGTTATTTTTAATTTGTTAACATGTCTGAAGAAGGTACAGTGTACCGAAACAGCTGTCACTAAATTATATAATAAATATGAAAATCAAATAAAATTACGTGTTTATTTTTATTTAATTAATAAATGGATTTTCATCAAGTAACACCAACTCAATTGATTATTAAATATTTAATTGTTTAGTATGTATTATTATTGTATTTTTGTTGTATTTAAATGTAACATACGTTTGTCCTGGTGAGTGGAAGAGAAGGCCACATTGCCCTAACTCCACCAGGCTAAATAAATCTATTCTATTATAATACCCGGCGCTGCGTCCGCTGCTACGCCTTAACAAACTAAATGTCTTTTTAATTTTAGTTTAGTAAGTAAAAAGAAAAATAATTATATACATTTATTTCACAACTCTTTTTAGATACCCCGCATGTCTGAAATTTAAATAGACAAAATGTAATGGCTGCTAGAGAAAATGTTTAATTTCGGATTTCAGATAAAGCCCCTCTTTCAATGGTCGGATTTTACTGATTTTTTAAATAAAACCTATCTCGGTTTATTTCAATAGTATATACAGAGTTCCGTAATGAAACATCGAAAATTCCGAGAGCTAGAGCGATTTTTAAAATTTCGTTTCAGAAGAATTCCTACAACTAATGGGTTAACATAATAACAGATAGCGGTTAAACACTCATCGTATCTTAAAACTTGTATGTACAAATTTTCATGAAGATCGGTGAAGGACGTTCGGAGTTTAGCGAGCACAAACATAATTATACAGGCTGAATTTTTATATAGAGTCATGTTTCTTTACTAATTATGCAAAATTGTGGAAACTGATCTAAGGCTTAGTTCCCTTATAATAGAGAGGAGCAAAAGTTGAAATGAATAAAAAGAAATTGATAATTTTAAATACAATTATAACAGAGAAAACAGCAAGTTGCTATATCTAATAGTTTTGTAATAATTAACTAACTCACTGACATTTTGGAACTCGGATGTCCATGCCAGCGTGGACCTAAGCTTTCCACACATCTCTATCCTGAGCTTATGTATTACAATCATCTCGTGTATAATTTATCTTCCTTCAATCATGGTTAATATTATTTTCCCACCTTATTCTTAGCCTACCTACTGGGCGCTTTCCATCTGGTTGTCCTATAACGAGTTTCCAAGCCCCTCTTTCATTCCCCATTCGTGCAAATGCCCTGACCATCGTGTCTACGAGATCTAATTATTCTTATTACATGCGGCTTCCCAAAAAGTGCATGTAGCTCACTGTTACATAGTCTTCTGCACCTGTATATGTTCGTATCTCTTTGGTCCAAACATCTTCCTAAGAATTTTGTACACAAATACTCGTAATATTTTCTCTTCCCTTAAAGTAAGAGTCAAAGTATCGCATCCATATAATATAACGGAGCGAATAACCATTTTATGTAGTTCTATTCTATAGTGATTGTACTATGGCAGGTCTTTCACTGCAATTTTAGCATTTTTATGCTATGCATTACAGCTTTACGAGGGAATTATAGGTGTGTTAGCTTCCCGATGTTTTCCACACCAGATTATAGGACTAATGATGATATAATAATGATGATGATGACGATGATGATGGCCAGATGATGTTCGCGACTTTTGGGCCTCAAAGCACCTGACATTTCCATACAGGTGAGGAAAAATTCCGAAAAACCTCACACAGGAAGCTTGTCTCGCCCAGGAATCGAACTCGGACCCGCTGAGTGACAAGGCAGTAGGCTACCTCGAGACCACAGAGGTAGACTTATGTAGTTTTAGTTTAAGAATTATTTAGAGTAGTTTGCATGACAAGAGTCCCTGCAATGCGTAAAAACATGCATTATCAGAGTTGAGCCTATGTTTAATTTATTTCTGCATCTCATTCCTGTTTTAAGTATTTTTCCTGGGTATCTGAATACAGCCACTTCTTAAAATTTTCCCATATTTGTCATTAGCTGTCCATTAGCATTATACAATGTATTTCTATGAATATTGAATTAGAAACAAGTATTGCAAATAATGAAAGGCGACAGCATAACAAAACTGATAAACTACAACACAAAGGGTAGAAGAAATATTAGAAGACCAAAAACAAGATGAGCTCAACAGTGTTAAATGATCAGACCGGAATAATCCTGATAATACAAGACTATGACAATTCCTATTATTACTTACAGATCCGAAACATGGACAGTGACAACATAAAAATCTGCCAGAATCCAAGCTGCTGAATGGAATTCCTCAGACCAATAGCAGTATATCAAATAACAAACAAAACAACAAAGAAATAAGACAGAAACTAAAAGTAGAGGAATTAAACACAGCAATAGTTAAACACAGAACAAATTGGAAAGGACACTTAGCAAGGATGACTGAGAACAGATTACTAAAAACAGCATACAACTATTCACCACGAGGAAGAAAAAGTTTGGGATTACCAAAGAAAAGATGGAAAGAGCAACAATTTTGAGTCGATACAGGCTAGCAAAAAGCTTAAACCGTGACGAAGAAGGAGTAATCCTTTTGAGGCTTACTCCATGAAACTGATGATGATGATTATGTATAAAATTTCAAGGATACTAGGACGTTTCGATAGAGAAAGTTACTACCTGAAAGCAACTCTGTGCACACAATAATCCGTGTAAAGCGACGTGGTTTGTTTTATAGAGGAGGTGATCAATCATTTAGTGTCTACGAGCTACCACACAGTTCTTTGCCAGGTAAAGCTATTGAATACAAACCAGCGCTCCTTCCAGACCGGGGGTTCAAATAAAATTAGAACGTAATGCAATACCTATGTTGCAAAGTTCGTGTTACACGCATGCTTCCTCTCCCATCGTACAGCTTTCTCATAAATAGCTAGACATCAATTTATTTTTATTAACATTTACAATATTGACAGGTGAATGGAGGAAACTATGCATGAATCTACAAGGACAGAACTTCAGCATATAACTATCTCTAATTTTCCATACTTATAACACTGTTGCACTACATACTTTTTTAAAGTTTTAATAACATTTCATAGTATTAAATTAATTAAACTGATTAAGACTTTCACGGCTATCGTTATGTATTTAAAAATAATAGTCTAAAAAAAACTAAGACAACACGCTTTATTAGAAAACCGAAATAAAAAATGAAAAATAATTTTAATTTCCAACACTCTTGGGATAAAATTAAAGTGGTCAACAAAAAAATCATCTCCAACACATATAGAATAAAACTAGAGTTATCTAGAAAAAAAAATAATTTTACCATCAAAGGCATGGGGCGCTCTTTATCAATTAATACATTTGATAATAAACAGATATTGGTAAAAGTAAAGTCTCTAAGAAGAAAACGTAAAAACCATAAAGAGCACCCCACGCTTTTGATGGTAAAATTATTTTTTTTGCGTAGATAACTCTAGTGTTATTCTAGATGTGTTGGAAATGGTTTTTTTGTTGAACACTTTAATTTTATCCCAAGCGTGTTGGAAATTAAAATTATTTTTAATCTTTTAGTTCGGTTTTCTAATAAAGCGTGTTGTTTCAGTTTTTTAAATTATTATTTATTTTTTATTTTGTTAGGTTTAATTTTCTAATAAAGCGTGTTGTTTTAGTTTTTTTAAACTATTATTTACTTTTTAAATTTATAGTTTAATTGATTGTCATAAACCGGAATCCCATGGAAATTTAATTGCTTAATACTCTTCTAATAAAAATCCTCCGGGCCGGATTGGAACCAGCGACCTATGGATTACTGAAATTATATACCACTACAGTCCACCGCTCTACCAACTGAGCTCTTACAACGATTAACTAAAAAGTCGGTAAGTCCGCAACCTATTATACCGATTTTTATTATTTTGATTTTCTGATGATTCTGGCCAGGATTTTAGAAAAAAAATTATGAAATTATTGTATTGTCATGGGTCCTTTACAAGTATACAAAGTTTCATGTCAATCCAATGTTTTTAAGTGGGTGAAAATCATGTTCAAAGATTCCGTTACATAGGTAGAAGTCCGTTACATAGACAGGTACAGATCAAGCTAATAGGCCTATAAAGTGTGTAAAAATAACTTTTCGGGATTCTTGGCCGTGTCTTGCAATGTTGTCGTCTCGATGTTTCATCACATACCGTGGGTGACATCTTGAGGAGCTATTGCTTGTTTAAATTCCAGTAGTAAACTGCTAACTAACTGTTAACTTGCGTGATTTGTCTATAACTATGTAAATATCCTCAACTCGTGTCCAAATCAGGATCGGGTCGAGGGATGAGATGAAATGGTCCCTATATATATATAGAGGTCTGTGAATGCCAAGGGTGCCGGCCGACCACGCCTGACGCACCATCAAAGGGGCATATGAATGAAATGAAACGGATGAGATGACTATGGAGAAATGGTGGAATGAAATTGTGGCAGGGGAAAACGGGAGGAACCCCGAGAAAAACCTGCCCAAGCTCCGTTTCGTCCACCACGAACCCACATGGAGTGACCGAGACTCGATGTCGGAACCCCAGCGGTAAGAGGCGAGCGTCTAACTGCTTGCGCCACGGAGCCGACTGTCTCTAACTATGTATAGGGGTAAATAATGTCTAATATGTTAGCGTTAGACGTAGCGCAGTTTGCCTAGTAGTTGCTGTCATGGTATACTTCGTTACTTACTATATTTGTCGTATTGTTTTATCTGACACATTTCTAGGGCAGCATACCATGGTTATTGATTGTCAAACCTTCCTCTTTTCTGTTAAAAATTTGTTTGTTTATATATCTTTATAGCTTCTCTGTTTAATCGAGTCGTAATAATGTGTAGTATTACATAAAACCTGAGTGTCATTAATAGCAGGCCTATATTACGATGCGAGGTTGGGAAGTGTTTTTACAGAAGCGAGGAAATGTTTAAAAACCGAGCGATAGCGAAGTTTTTTAATTTCCGAGATTCTGTAAAATACTTCACAAACGTGCGTTGTACATTATTTTTTGCGCGACGGTGTTTTCAAAATAATAAATAATAGTAAATATTAACATGTTTCTTGGAAATATTTGCGTTCATTATAAACAACTGACTAACGTTAACAGTGTGGGCTATGTTTATTAGTTGAGACTACAGCAGGTCGTGACACCAACCAGTCATAAAATGGCGGCAAGTGCATATTCATTGTTTTACGAGAAGTCCCGGCCACGCGTTGCTGTGGCTAAGGTATGCGTTAAAAATTTAAATTAAGTTGCTGTTCTTTCAACCAGATTACTTAAAACTAATGCTTACACACGAAATTAATAATATTGAAAATAAAATAAACACTGAACACACTTAAATTATGAAATAATCAATATTTGTAATTCAATTGAAATTCGCGTTTGCAACAAAAAGCACAGCCAACTGTATCTCTATTTGTTAAATAATACAACCAATTACCTTACACCGCCATCTGTTAGAAACGTATGGAACTCATAGATAATTACACCACCATCTGTTAGAATCGTATGGAACTCACAGATAATTATAACTCTTTGTTAAATAATAAACAAATAATTTGCAATAAAAATATAATAATAATAAATTGGTAAGAGGCACTCGAAAGAGCATTAAGTTATAAGTTTATGATTTGTCTTTTATGAGTTCGTTCAGTGATCCCTGTCCATATTCTGCATTGTTTGTAATGGTATTGCTCACACTTTTGGTCGCATATCTTGCATTCACACGTATCACTCGGTTGGTGGAATTTTGTATTTTTGCACATTTTGTGATGATATCCGTGTGTTGCTAAACCTATGATTCTGTGCCTTTGTGGTTGGTTACTTCCAGTCCACTCTCTGCTCACCATGACATCTGAGGCGTAGAAATCTTCGTCAATCTCTTTTTCTCTGTTTCTTTTTTTCGATGACTTTCTTATATGGCTCCGTTGCTGGCAATAGTATCCTTTGCCTCAGGTCCTCTAGGAAGAAGGTTTCTCTGGCTAGCATATAGGCCATTCTATTTGGTGTGTATTTGCTTGCACCTAATGCCTTTTTTATGAATCTTGGTTTTACTTTTTCTAACCTCTCCAAATCGCTGGGTCGATAGTTCCTCCCATATCAGTTCTATCCCGTAAGTGACGATCGGGGTGATCACTGATGCGAATAATTTCATGGCTGTGACTAATTTTAACGATGTGATGTCTTTGATACTGCACATAGCTCTTACAGCTGCTGCTGCTCTCTCCTGCACATGTGCGCTGAAAGATTTTGTTGTTGGCTGCAGTGTTATGCCTAAATATCTGAATTTGTTGACCATTCTTATCGGTTCTTCTCCTAGTTTTAGATTATCACTTGCCGCTGTTCTTCCTCCTTTCTTGAAAACCATTTGTACGGTCTTGTTGCTGTTTATCTTGAACTCATTTTCCATAGCCCATCGTTGTATCCCATCTATGCCTTTTTGCAATTCTTCTTTTTTTTCTGCCCCAATGGCCATGTCGTCCGCATACATTACCAGCGTGGTCCCGTTTGTTGCTTTCCCAATGTCAGCCGTCATTAATAAAAAAATATAATGCGACATAAATTTAGTTATAAACTACCCTAAGTCTCAAGTTGGATCAAACTGCACACAGTGTGCAAAATTTTATTAAAATCGGTTCAGTAGTTTAGGATTCCATCGCGGACAAACAACGTGACACGAAATTTTTATATATTACGATATTGTTTCACATAAAGTTCAGTTCATTTAAAATGTAGTGATTTGTTTCGTATAATGTATATTAGCACTACTTTTTTGATATATTTTTGTATATACGAGTACATTGTATGTAGTATACATAAAGGGCAGTGGTTTTAACACCATATCGTGGTGGGGGATCTTAGTATCCTATGAACCAGACAACCACATTGGGAAAGTATAACCTAAGTTGACTTGCTAGTTGATAAGAGGTGAGGGGAACAAAGATTTGTCCACAACAAGGGAAACAACTTATATCCTCAGTTTGCTTAACATGCCCACAAAAGTGGAAAAGACAATTGGTGATACTGGCTTACCACAGCGTGGAATGCCTCCAAGTGGCGATTTTAAATTTAACATTTTCCATCGCTCAACATTATTATTTTGAAAAGAAAAATTAATGCTTGAACCAGGACTTTAGCCCTAAACCTCTCATTCTCCGTACAAGTATGCTATCCATTACACTATTCATAGTAGCTCAGATTGCTCAGTTGGTAGAACATTGGCATAGAAAGTCAAAAGTCCTGGGTTCAAACCCCAGTCCGAGCGTATATTTTTCTCTTCAAATATAATTTGTCCTTCATTGAGATTGTAATCAGCTCAATTTTAGGATATCAGGATATCCTCCGTAACAACACGAATATGTATGAGAAGAAATAATGTTAAAATCTTATAATCTGTGCCTGATATATCAGCAGTTCTCAAGTAATACGGCTGATATATCAGGTATGAATTTTAAATTTAATTTAACACTTTACTTAATAACCTCATCGATGATTTACCATAAATTTTAAAAATACTAAGATAGAAAAAGTCTTCATAACAGGAGCTACATGATCATTATAGGAAACCAGATATAATATGAAGAGATTAGTCTCTTAGACTCCGATGGGCAGGCCATATGCACGAATGGAGCATGGAAGCTTCTTGTAGGGAGACCAGAGGGAAAACGTCCAGTTGGTAGACCGACATTAAGGTGGGAGAATATTATTAACCATGTTTGAATGAAGTAGATTATACAGGGAATGATTGGATAGCATAAGCTCAGGATAGAGATATACATTAGAGCTTATGTTCGCGCGGCCATGAACTTAGGGGTTCGATAGTGCCAGTTACTTATTTAGTTAGCTTGTTAGATAGTGTAATTAAATGCGGTAGATATTTTTTGGACACAGCCTTGGTACACCATAACGCTTTTTGGGAGAAAAATTTCAATATTCAGTAGTTTCAACAAACGATGTATTAATAAGCTGTTAGTTTATGCTGATGATGTAGTACTACTGGCCGATAGCGAGGAGATACTAAAGGACAACACGCACACACTATTGAGTAACACTAAGAAAGTAGGACTAGAAGTAAATATCAATAAAACTAAATATATGGTCACACGTAGAAATACATTATATAATGGAAATGGACAGCTAATGACAAATGAGAGAAATTTTGAGGAAGTGGCCGAATTCAAATACCTAGGAACAATGATCACAAATAGGAATGAGATGCGCAAAGAAATTAAAGATAGGCTCAATTCTGGAAATGCGTGCTATTATGCATTGCAGAGACTCTTGATGTCCCAACTCCTTTCAAAAAAACATTAAATGAAAATATATAAAACTATTATTCTACCACAGTTATACGTATGCGAAACATGGACTCTTACCTTAAGGGAGGAAAGGAGATTACACGTATTTGAGAATAAAGTACTTAGGAAAATTTCTGGACCAAAGAGAGATGAACAGACAGGTGAATGGAGAAGACTACATAACAATGAACTACATGGTCTTTATAGGAAGCCAGATATAATAAGAACAGTTAAGTCTCGTAGACTGCGATGGGCAGGACATGTTGCACGTATGGGGAACGAAAGACTTGCATGGAGGCTTCTTGTAGGAAAGCCAGAGGGAAAACGGCCAGTTGGTAGACCAAGAATGAGGTGGGAGAATAACATTAACTATGATTTGAGGGAAGTAGATTATACAGGGAATGATTGGAAAGCATTAGCTCAGGATAGGGATGTATGGAGAGCTTATGTCCGCGAGGCCATGAACCTACGGGTTCGATAGTGCCAGTGAGTAAGTAAGTTCAACAAACAATGGTTGAAAGTTAAGTACGCAAGGACGTTCCATTAAATTTAGGATAACTATATTTTGACACATTTAACTGAATCCATATGTATTGTTTACAGGTCAGAAGAGAATCTCTCATGCAACAAATGCCCAACGTCAATAGTTGAGCTATAGGTGTGGCCGGATATTGGGTCATATTTTATCATGCTCTACTTGCCAGCATCAAAGTTCAGGATGACATGCACTAATTAAACTTGGTGCGCCATTATGGTTACATAGTTTGTGGAATTCCTAGACAAGTTTAATCATAGACAAGAATTATGCAACGTCCACCTCTTTAGAGAGGTCTGTGTATTTGGTAATGAGAAAATATAATCAGCGTTGAGTTTTATCTTCCTTATTTTACCTTCCCTCCTGTTTATAGAATTTACAAGCCCTATATAACATAGTAATAATAATAATAATAATAATAATAATAATAATAATAATACATTTATGATTTAAATACCTCGGCTACCTAATATCTGATATAAGAAATGACACAAAGATATTTTTACAAAAATACAATGCAATAAATTGAGTCGTAAAAATAAATTTTGGTAAACAAATGTCAATCGCAATCAAATTAAGAATACGCAACGAAACTGCAAAATCATGACTGTAATATAGCAGCGAAAATTGGATACTAAATTTTAAAATCAAGTCAAAATTGTAAGCGGCACAGATGAGGTTTTACATCCACACCTAGATTTAACAAAAATGACAAGCAAAGAAACACAGATATGCGCGATGAATTAAAAGTTCAAAATGTAGTTAAAGAAATTCAGAATTATCAAAATAATTGGTTATGACATGCCCAAAGAATGGATCCATCTCGCTTTCTTAAATTAGGATAGCAGTATCAACATAAAGGACTTCGAGATAGAGGAAGACCAAAATTAAGATGGACTGACCAACCACTTCTTGAGATCTCATAGGAACAGGCTCAAACGACCTAAACCTAACTAAGTTCAAGTAATAATAATAATAATAATAATAATAATAATAATATAATAATAATAATAATAATAATAATAATAACAACAACAATAATAATAATAATACATAATAATAACAATAATTAATCCATAGTAATTCTGCCCGAAGGCAGGTTCTTCACTGCAATCATAGCATTTTCATGCTATGCTTGTAGCTTTACTAGCGAATTGTAGATGTGGTAGCTTCCTGTTGCTTTCCACACCGGTGAAGGATGATGATGATAATGATGGCCATATGATTTCGGGGACCATTTGGGCCTTAAAGCTTTCCTGACATTTGTCTTACAGGTGAGGAAAACCCCAATAAAAACCTCACCCAGAAAAGCTGCCCCGACCGGGGATCGAACCCGGGCCCGCTGCGTGAGAAGGCAGCACGATACCTCGAGACCGCAGCGGTGGACTACAATAATAATAATAATAATAATAATAATAATAATAATAATAATAATAATATAATATAATAATAATATATAAACGTAATTAACCGCTCACTCTGTAGGCACTTTTACGTGTCACGCGGGGCTTACAGTGTCACATCCTACCGGGAGAGGAATTTCAACTATTGTTCACATACATACTTCTCTGACCACACAAGGACATGGAATACATCCCCGAATGAGTGATCAGCTCTATGTCAGTTCCTCCTCAGAGACAACAAAACATTAAGACGAAACACGCCATTCACACACACATTCATATTAAACATGGCGAATGTATACAGGGTGTTTCAGACTTCTAGGGGTCTTAGGGTCTTAGTAGAAAAAGGTTTGAAGGCACCCATATCCGGTAACGTACCATTTCTATGTAAAATAGGTTTAAAGATCGAAACACAATGGGCTGATATCGTGTCTCAGAACAAGTATTAAATACTTCTAGGGGTTGTAGAGAAGACATGGGATCGGTTTCACCAACAGAGGTAACTGTATTACGCCAGTTTAAGTTATGTATTATATATGGGGAAAACTGGCGTAATACAGTTACCTCTGTTGGTGACACTGACCCTGAGTAGATAAAGTTTCGATATGGAACCCATGTTCATAAATTATCAACATCTCAGTGTACTCTTCAAATGTGTATTCGAACATCTTGTACTGTATCGTCCTGTACTGCTCAATGAATGACTGCCAACTGACGTGACTTAGCAGAACTGACTGTCAACACAAGACACGCGATATCAGCCCATTGTGTTCGATCTTCAAACTTATTTAACATCGAAATTATATATTTTCGGACATGGATCCCTTATCAAAATTTTATCTAGAAAGTGCCCTCTACAACCTGTAGAAGTCTGTAATATTATTCTGAAACATTCTGTATGTTAAGTAGCGTAGTGGTTAAGGCACTGAGCTACAAGCCAGAGGGTCGAGGGTTCAAGTCCCGTTGGGGGTCAGGATTTTTAAACTGACCCAATCCCTCTGGCGGCACTATGGCCCTGGGGTCGACTCAGTCTCTAACGGAAATGAGTACCAGACGCCTGTTTTGGGGGTAAGGCGGCCGTCACGCTGGGCTGACAACCTGGCTGACATCAAGTGCCGATTGTCTAGAAAAAGTGGGAGCCTTAACCACCTACTACCCCAAGGGTCTCCTGGGGCCTGTTGTGGGATCACTTTACTTTACGTGGCACGAATGGTAAATAAAAGAAGGGCTCGGAAAACTCCTTTACAGAAAAACCAGAGGAAAAGCGGCAGTAGACAGCCAAAAAATGAGATGGGAGAAAATAATTAAACATGATTTGAGGGAAGAAGATTGAACAGGAGATGATTAGAAAACATTAGTTGAAGATACGGATGTCAACACGACCAAGAACCTAGGGTTCGATAGTGCCAGTGAGTTAGTTAGATGTATCTTCCTGATCCTGTACTTTGTGAGAGACGTACAGTGTTTATTACATACAGTAGTTACATGATTGCTCATTAAAATTGAATTAACATTTTGGGTGCATTGTGATGTGCAAACAAGATTTATGTTTGAACGTTGTTTGATAAAAGCTCTGGTCCGTGCATGCGAGTGAAACATAATGAAGTAACATCAAATATTAGGCAAGTCAATTTAGTAGCTTACATTTTCACTGTGTTTGGTAGCGCTCATTATTTCAAATTGTCATCTCATCTCTAATATTAACAACTAAGAGTAAACAATCTAGTATTTATTTAATGACAGTAATTTCAAACAAGATATTTTAATAGATACTTTACTTTTTGCAGGCGATCAGGTTATGATATCTGAGACAGAAGATGGCTTACAACGGAGAATTTACAAATTAAGTAAATATATGAAACATACAACTTGAAAATATCTACTCTAAACACAAAAGTTTTAGCTTTTCGAGGGTATGAGCCACTAAGAGTAAAAATCCAATTAAAGTAAAGTAAAGTATTCCCACTACAGGCCTCAGGAGGCCCTTGGGGTAGTAGGAGGTTAAGGCTCCCACTTTTTCTAGACAATCGGCACTTGATATCAGCCCTGCGTGACGGCCGCCTTTACCCCAGAACAAGCGTCCGGTACTCATTTTCGTTAGAGGCTGAGTCGACCGCAGGGCCATAGTGCCTCCAAAAGGTTTGAGTCAGATTAAAAATCCTGACCCCACTGGGACTCGAACCCTCAACCTTCCGGCTTGTAGCGCAGTGCCTTAACCACTACGCTACGGCGTGCCACAAAATCAAATTAGAGAATAAAATAATAGAATAGGTGAGCAATTTAATTACCTGGGAAACAATGTGTCATCTAGATAAAGTGAAGACATTAAGAAGAAAATAAATAAATTTAATCATATGTGTTGCACCATAAAACGAAGTCTCAAAGGAACTAGAAAGGAGACACTTTTAAAATTTTATAAAACAATGGCGGTTCCAACACTACTATATGGAACGGAACATGGGTCTTAACCAAAAAACCACGAAAGAATAATAGGAACGTCAGAAATGAAGTTTCTGAGAAGTAACAGATGGAAACGAAATGAAGATATATGAAGTGAACTGAATACATTGAAACTATTAGATAGAATTGCACAATGCAGAGATGAATGGATGGACCACATCAATAGAATGGATAACAATAGAATTCCGAAACAGATTCTTCATTACAAACCACTAGGATGAATAAATGTTGGAATAAAATATGGACAGACCAATTATAGCATGAGATCGCAACATATCTTAAGGTCTAATCCTTGATGCTGTTGATGATGATAATTTCACACACATGTTTCTACCGTTCTTAGAATTTCATTAGACAACGAAGAATGTAAATTGAGCATATTATGAAGGTATAAAACAACCTCCGAGAATGACTTTAAGCATGGGACCCGAGTCTGAACTATTCCAAGCTCGTTAAATACCGCAAGCCCGAATAAAGAGACCTCAGTGAAACATTTACCGACCCTTAACCATCCACGTAATGACTTAGTTACCCACTTGGTGTCTCACTGAGGCGATATGCCGACCCCGGAAATACTTTACAACATGTAACGCGAAAAATGTTTCTTAGTTCCAATTATACACCATGCGCATGCGCCAACAAACGGGAAGCGGTTTACACTGTGGAATCACAGGATGCAGTCAACATATAAACGGTATTTAATGAACCTAAAGGCTAACCTAATGCAATTTAAGCACACTGACATGGGAAAGAATGCAATTTCCAAAAATAAATAGTAGGTTTTGAGATTCTGAAGTAGACCTATATATGTACAGTTAATTAGTACATACTCTATGTTGCCTGCACTGGAACACGTTATTGTCGCATAAAATATTCGTTAAAATCAATATGGTTGCCACGTCTTCATGCTTATGTAGTTAAATTCCATAGGAAAAATGTTGAAATAATCGTTATAAAAATGTAAAAATCATTGTAAATGGTGGGAAATAATTTGAAAAATGAAACACTAAGAATAAAATTTGATAGGAGTTTATCATGGAATTAAAAAAAAGTCGCGTCACAGGTTGTAAAGTTTAGCAGCCGAACCCAAATCACTCTTTGACATATATTGGTAAATAAACGTAACTAAATTAGATTGGTTCAAACTCTCCCACTAGGTAGCACCACACACGGAAGTGCGGGGTACATAGATAAAACTACCTCATATCTCACTCTCAACGTCACTTTTCCTACCAGCTTCGCTTGACTAATGATTATCTTGCTCGCCTCTGGTTCCAATCAAGGTTGTCAGGTTTTTTCCGCCTTAAATCGGGATTCTAGATATGCTAGAACTAGGTTTACCCAACTAATTAACTAGTTCATTGATACTACAAGCACCGTAGCTTCATGTTCACGCGGAAATTAACTCTCCATTCATCCCTGTCCTGTGCTAATATTTTCCCATCATCTCCATATAATAAAGTTCCGTCAAATCACTGTAAACGTTATTCTCCCATCCATTATTTGGCTTACCTACTGGGCCCTTTCCCTCTGGTTTTGATACAAGGGTTTTCAAGCCCCTGTTTCGTTCCCCATTTGTGCAATATGTCCTGCCCATCGCAGTCTATGAGACTTAATTGTTCTTATTATATCTGTTTTCCTATAAAGATCATGTTACGTAGTCTTCTCTATTCGCCTATCATTGCTCCATATTTTTTCTTAAGAACCTTATTTTCAAATACTTGTAATATTTTCTCATCTCTTAAAGTAAGAGTTCATATAACTGGAAGAATAGCCGTTTTATTTACATTTCATTTATATTATAGTTTAACTTTTTTTAGTGAAGTTTGGAGAAAGGAGTCAAAGCGTAAAAATATTTGGTGTTGACTGGTTGAGACATCACAGTAATTAACATTACTAATTGACGTCACACATTGTAGTGTATTTTTGATAATAAAAAACTAAAAAAATAAAAAAACGGAAAAGTACAGGATGATTCAGAATAACTATTACAGACTTCTAGGGGTTGTAGAAGGGACTTAGTAGATAAAGTTTTGATATGGAACCAATAATAATAATTAATAATAATTTATTTATTCTTGCAGAGTTAATGCCATAAGACCTTCTCTTCCACTCAACTAGTACAAATTACAAGTATGTATTTGACAATACAGAATATACATACACTGTACTAATTTTAAAGAATTAAAAATATATTAAATTTTGCAATGGAAATTTCATGTACAAACAACATTTTATACGACGATAATAATAACAACAATAATAATAATTATGATAATAATAATAATAATAATAATAATAATTTTAATTATAGTATAAATATGATAAATTATACGAGAAACACCAATTAATATATGTACCTTACACTGGCTAATGATGAAGTCGAGGTTAGGGCAAATATAAATTTAGATTTCTTTAAAAGATGCCAATGTCCAGCACCCCTTATTTCTTGTGGTACAGAATTCCGTTGCGAGAAGTGAAGATAGTATATGAAATGGAGTGTGTGATGTCCTATGTTGCGGTATATTAAGCAAGAGACTATATCTTGTGTTTAAGTTATGGTTGGAGGATAGATAATGGAGACGAGAGAATAAATAATTGGGAGTCGAGGTATGTCCCATTCCGATGTAAAATAAGTTTAAGATCGAAACGCAATGGGCTGATATCGTGTGTCTAGTGTTTCAGAATAAGTATTACAGACTTCTAGGGTTTTACTACACCTGTTGTGACGGAGGAAGATCTTATTGCACGAATTCTGGCAGGTAGCAGAAATTACTGAGTTCACAACATGTCTTGTGGGGCGTGTGTACAAAAACATGCATCGCAGGTACACTTTGTGCAACGAACAACAGGATTGCCACGTGGAACCACACTTGTAGTACAACCCCTAGAAATCTGTAATACTTATTCTGAATACAAGACACACGATATCAGCCCATTATGTTTCGATGATCAAACCTATTTTACATTGAAATGATACGTTTCCCGAACATAGGTTCCTTATCAAAGCTGTATCTATCAAATCCCTCTACAACCCCTAGAGGTCTGTAATACATATTCTTAAACACCCTGTATATATGGAAAAAGTCTATGGCGTAATTCTATGAGTAGAAGAATATTCTATATCCACAACTGTGGTGTCGCAGTAAAATCGTTGTCCTGAGTAGAGTCAATTTTCTGCATGTGTTTTTTCGTAGATTAACCTCATCTATAAGGCAAATGTCCGAAAGTTTATACCGCAAATGGTCTCAGGATACTACTAGCTATTATACAGGGTGTAATTAAATTCCCATTATAGACTTTGAAACATCGGAACTCATGTCCGGAAAAGTACAGTTTTCCCGCTACACGCACGCAAAATACCACAACACACGTTCAACCGTGCACGTGCTCCCAACTTGACCCCGCTAGACTACTACCTATGGGGTCACATGGAATCTCTGATTTACCAGAAGAAGACGTACTGGCGTGGGTTATGGCTGCGGCGGATGTTGCAGGACCAGGGATTGGTGATTGTGGGTACCAAAATATGGTACAGAGGTACCGTATCTGTTGTCACATCGAATCCTTCTTGTAAGTGGATCCAGACGACAAGCAGCAGGCGTCAAAGAGATAAATGTGTGTTGTTGTATTTTGCATGTAGCAGGAAAACGGTACGTTTCCGGGCATGGGTTCCTATGCTAAACGTAACCGTCTTGGTCCCCACTACACGTGTTCAAAGTCCATAATGGGGAAATTGGTTACACTCTGTATAGTCTTTTCGTATTTGCCTTGTGTAGCACGAACGTATAAGTGAATGGCATGTCTTGCTATAAATGCTGGTATTGTGTCAAACTATTCAGGATTCAAAGATTTAGATAAATAATGAAAATGACCTAGTGTGGATCTTTACCACAATGCAGACGTCATAAAACTCTGGAAGGCAATTTACTAACCTGCATACCACATTTCCAATCTTTCGCCACAATATAAAAGTAAAATTTCCCTTCACGTTCTTTATAGCTTTCCTATGGTGTAAAAGAGCAAATTTCTCCTTATTACTTATCATAAAAGTTT
Organism: Diploptera punctata; assembly: GCA_030220185.1. Classification (NCBI taxonomy): domain Eukaryota; kingdom Metazoa; phylum Arthropoda; class Insecta; order Blattodea; family Blaberidae; genus Diploptera; species Diploptera punctata. The sequence goes on from JASPKZ010008401.1 coordinate 17,620, forward strand.
TCAGTTGACTGTTGGAATTCAGGGCACGAGATCTCGGCTACTGGCTCCGATATGTCAGTCTAAAAGAAAACAAGAACGATTTGACGACCAATGAACTTATTCAGTTGCGTTTTGTCCCCACAGGAAAATGCATCAGTTTCTTAAGGCACATTTTATATCAGTCTTCTTTATTCTATATTTATTTATCCATTAGTAGAGATAACTAACTTACTGGCATTATCGAACCCGAAGGTTGATGGCCGCGCGGACACAAGCTCTCCCTACATCTCTATTCTGAGCTATTTTTTCAGTAGTTTCCTATATAATCTACTTCCTCAAATCATGGTTAATGTTATTCTCTCATCTCATTCTTGGTTTACGAACTGAGCGTTTTTCCTCTGGTTTTCCTACAAGAAGCCTCCATGTCCCTCTTTCATTTTCCATTCGTACCACATGTCCTGCCCATCGGAGTGTTCTTATTAAATCTGGTTTTATATAAAGATCATATCTCTTCATTTCTCTTTGGTCCAAAAATGTTTCTAACAACTTTGTTCTCAAATATTCGTAATCTTTTCTCCTACCTTAAAGTAAGAGTCCATGTTTCGCATCCTTATAATATAACTGGGAGAGTAATAGTTTTGTATAGTTTCAGTTAACGTTTTTTGAGAGAAGTTAAAAGGACGAGAGTCCCTTTAATGCATTTCCAAAATTGAGTCTATTTTAATTTCTTTGTGCATCACATTCCTATTTGTAATTATTGTTTGTAGCTATTTGAATTCAGCCACTTACTGAAAATTTCCCTCATTTGTCACCAACTGTCCATTTCCATTATATAATGTATTTCTATGTGTGAACATACATTTAGTTTTATTGATGTTTACTTCCAATCCATAGTCAATAGAATTACCTTATTATAGTGTATACATATTTTTTTATAAAATAATAATAATAATAATAATAATAATAATAATAGCTTTATTTATAAGTCGTCCCGCGCCGTAGCCGAGCGGTTAAGGTAGGAAGCCTTGGCGCAGAGCTACGGGACTTGCGCTGGTTCGAGTCTCCATGGGGGAAGAAATGTTCTCATGGTATTTCGGCCAGTATGGGACCGGTGCCCACCCAGCATCGTGAGGCAATTGGGTAGCTACAATAAGTAGCGGCTCCAGGTTGAGGAACCAGCTATAACGGCTGGGGGACTCGACATGCTAACCACATGTCATCCCTACACTGGCTGTTGATCATCTACCTCTGTGATTGACACATGTGGATGTGAAGGGCCAGCAGCCGGCTGGTAAAAGGGCAACCGCTGAAAAGTGGAAAGACCCTCAATCAATCGGATTTATAAGTCCGTCGTATAAGAATTGCGTTAACTAATTCCTCAGCAAATTGAATTCATGCTCTAATTTTGCACCTTTTTGGAATAAATAAATAAATAAATAAATATATATATATATATATATATTTGTTAAATTGGAGAAACTCTTCTTCTTCCTATTATGGCGATAGCTGTTCATCGTCCAGAATGTTGCAAACTGGAAGCAATTGTGCTCTTTGTCAGCTAATTCCTTAGTGACTATCATCATGGGGTTTGGTCACTCGTCCTACGCTCTTTGGCGGCATTGTGTTTGGAAGAAAGTTTTCTTTCTTTTCTTTTCTTTTTTGTGACGGCAACCACGCGCCGTCCAGTGTGTCGGTTCCAAGGTATAGTCGACTCAGTCATTTAGTGTACAGGTGTCATCAAAGGCAATTGGTTTAAAAAATACATTGTTATTGCCAGATAGAGGCTGGGAGATGTCGTTAGAGGCTTGTGAGGCGCCGCTCCAATAATCAAAAACTGAAAACAGTTCTCTGCCAATAATGTCTTCGCAATTTAAACGACATTTCCATGTCTACTCCACGTTGATATAATTATCTTAACAGCGTTGCAACTTTTGTCTTTTGCAGTATCTTTAGTTGGTAAAAATTTATTCAAGTGAATAAAACGTGACAACGCCGCTTGATATGCTAAATACTTACACGTGCAAAATAGACCTACCTAACCTCAAAGCAAAGAGCCTGTAAACTAAATGACTGAGTCGACTATATATGCACCTCTTGACAGTTAGTTTATTTGTTTTGCTAATTGCAAGGGATTTAACTGCTAACCCTTTCATATACAGCGTAGGTAGGAAATTAAAATGCTGGGGGAAACACTACTACTACTACTACTACTACTAATTTATAACAATGACTGTGCTCTCCGCTCTGCTAGCATTATTGCAACCATTCGCGTGTTCGTGCGGGATCGTACCAATATTTTTATAATTACCTTGAGTTTGAAAGTTATGAGTGCTTAAATCAACATACCTTTGCCCCGGCCCATAGAAGGCAAAGATTAATCCACCTTTCCTTAATAAATTATTAAACATATAGTACTGTAAGCTAAGCAGTATTACAATCGTGGAAGCTAGAAGGAAAAAGGGGATTAAATTCGCTTGAGAAAGCTTTGGAACTTATATCAATACCTGACATAACTATCTACGCAATCAGTAAACAGAAGTTAACTAAAAATAATTTAATTTTAATGAGAGTTATATGTCAGATATAGTGAAATACAAATAATATATATATATAAATAAACAAAATATAGTTTTCTTGACCATTGAAAAATAAGTTAAGAAAGAAATAATAACATTAATTGGGTCATCCAAATAAAAGTCAATAACAATAATAATAAATAATTTATACATACATATATCCATTCCAGTACCGCCAAGGGCTAGGGTACACGGTCCTGGTGGTCCTACCCTGGCCTAAGGGACTGATTAACCAAACAGTTCCTTCGAGCTACTATTCACTTGACTCCGCCGAAACCTAAATAGATGATGATACTGATGTTCACGTCCACCGCTTATTTGAGGACTTCACTAGTAAGGGGAAGATGCACAGTAACACGCGGCGCATAAAGGTGAAAGGGGGGTACGTAGGAGAGACGACAACGAAGATAGGAATTTGGCATTGTTCAATAAGATCACTGAAGAATGAAGACATGATGACGTAGTAGTTGCGTAGTATAACGTAATCTTACGTACCGAAAAGTGATTTCGGTACAACTGTGCATCGTGTAATGCACTGCAAACTGGAACCAATTTGGCTCCTTCACAGCAAATTCTTTTTATGGGAAACCAGATATAACAACAGTTAAGTTTCGTAGATTGCGATGGGTAGGACATGTAGCAGGAAAAGGAGCATGGAAGCTCAGAGGGAAAACCAGACGGAAAACACCCAGTTTCTAGACGAAGACTGAGAATAACATTAACCATGATTTCAGAGAAGTAGATTATACAGGGGATGATTGGAAAACATTATCTCAGGATTGGGATGTTGGAGAGCTTCTATCCGCGCGCCCATGAATCTATGGGTTCGATAGAGTTAGTTATTTTTAAACAAATTCTTTAGTGACTATCGTTATGGGATTTGATCATTTATCCTATGCCGTTTGGCGGTGTTGAGTTTCTCCGGAGTAGACGTGCTTTAAAGAGAAAAGATGACAAAAACTTAAAAATCAGGGCATCGTAAACTGTACTGCTAACGAGCCGCAGAAGGAGTCACGCTACTCCAATTGATAAATACATCGCAGATTTAAATTTGATAGGCCATAACCAGTGGATTGGGGATTGTGGGAAATATGTTTCGATATTTAGTACGCAGCTGTAGAAATAGCCCTATGTTGCAAACAAGTGGATTTTTGTGATCAGATAGTGGCTGATACATTTCAATTACTCGTTCTTCGACCTGTGTCGCAATTTAAGGCAGAGTCTAAGACAAAAACAAGTCTAAGACATTTGTTTTGTTCAGTGTGAGACACTGGAATACACATTTTTCAGCTGCAGCACCAGCTGTTAGACCAAGGACTATCTTGATCTGTCATTTTGTAGAGTTACTTAGACTTGAATTTAATATTATTAATTGTTTCTCTGCTACGAGTTATCCCGATTCAATAGGCGAACCACGAGACGAGAGCTTTATGCAGGATAGTAGATACGGAGTTCGAGTCTAGCTACTAATAGTGAATAGATAGTAATTTACATCACTGTAGGCGAAGTGGTCTATTCAATCTTTTGTTGTGCACATGCAATGACTTCAATGGGATAAAACTATTCATTCGTTCGGATGCAAAGTTGAATGTTGCCTGTTTCTGTTAGAAATTACATTCCGATTCACCTAACCTTGCAAACCAGCGCATCACGAATTCTTGCTTCGAAAGACTCGTAACTCCAATTTGCTAAATTGCATTTGGGAGAAATCTAGTTAATCAAGTCATATAGTATCAGGACGTACCTCAATCATTTTTTAAGTAAAGATTTTATTTCTTTATGTGTGTATATATATATATATATATATATATATATATATATATATACTAGCTGGCCCGGCGAACGTCGTATCGACTTTAAATATTTTTACATTAATTTTTCCGACTTTTAATAGTTATCTGCTATTCGGGGCGGAAACAAATTCAACAAATAAAGATCATAAAAATCTATCCAGCCGTTCTTGAGTTATAAATAGTGTAACTAAACCGACTTTGTTTTATATATATATATATATATATATATATATATAGAAGTCCCGGCCACGCGTTGCTGTGGCTAAGGTATACGTTAAATTATGTTGTAGTAAACTAAGTGAGAAATCTAAATCAGAAAGTTTTTGTTTTACACAATTTTTTAGTTCTGGTACGTTAACTACACCCGGTATAAATATGGGTGGTGGTTTATGTGGAAGTGGTTAAATGTAAGATTTATGTCACATAGGCCTATACCAATTTGCGGAAATTCACTTGATATCTTATCATTCAAGGTCTCTAGAACTGATTCGCCATATTGTTCAATGTCCCTTCTCGGTCCAGTTAAATTTAAATTAAGTTGCTGTCTTTCAGCCAGATTACTTAAAAATAATACTTACACACGAAATTAATATTATTATCAATATATTGAAAATAAAATAAACACAAACACACTTAAATTATGAAATAATCAATATTTGTAATTCAATTGAAATTCACGGTTGCAACAAAAAGCACAGCCACCTGGTTAAATAATAAACCAATTACCTTACACGGCCATCTGTTAGAATCGTATGGAACTCACAGATAATTATAACTCTTTGTTAAATAATAAACAAATCATTTGCAATAAAAATAAAGCGACTATATATATATATATATATATGTGTGTGTGTGTGTGTGTAAAGGCGTTTATTTTTCTTTTCATGTCATATTAGGCCTTCATTACTAAATGTCAAAATTTAATTATAGCATTGAAATAAAGTTATAAAGTAAAAATTCTCTTTTAATTTGCTTACTTGTTATAGTAGCCACGAGAGAGCAGTGAGACCGAGTTCCCGCTACCTGTCATGACAGAATACATAATAAAAGAAAAACAAATGTTTGTGCTAGGATCCCTGGATAGCGTAACTCGTAACATACTAACGTACCAAGTTAGAGGTCCTGGGTTCAAATCCGTGTTCAGATGTTTATTTTTATTCTCATGTTAGATATTATTATTATTATTATTATTATTATTATTATTATTATTATTATTATTATTATTATTATTATTATTATCAGAAATGTGTCTACAATACAGTAGTTTTCCTACAACCCATTGTAAATTTCACTCCTCCATGCATCCTTATTCTGTGCACTACTCTCTGTTATCCTATCGACACCAATTCCTATACACTCCTTGAATACACTGTTCTTTTAGTTTCCCCTTTCTTACGTTGCCCTCCGCTTCAGAATTTAATACCATCTTAGGTATCCTCCTATCATCTGACATCCACTTTAAGTGGCAAAACCATTTCAGTCTCCCTTCTTCACTAATTCCTGAACATATTTTTGAACATCCATTCCTTCGCATTGCTTTTTTTTTAGCATAGTTCAATTTTTCCATAAGAAGAGAAGCTGGCCCATCGTTATAAGTTAAAACCTTCAACCTGGAAGACCTGTTTTTTTTTTCACTGTTTTATTCCTCTAGCCTTCGACGAACCAAAGTCTCCCTACAAGGGAGCAATTGCCAATCCTCGCAAGGAGCTCTCATAGGGTACTATCATACGGGCCAGATGAACCCTGAGTTTTTAAGGACATCTTACTCCTCCATCACTCCCCATTTCTCTCCTGATCTGTGATAGGCAGGCCTAGTTCTCAAAATGAAACTAGGTTGGCTTGGAATAAATACTACAATAAATAATTCGACGTTTTAAAAACTTGCATTTAAATCGTATTTAACAAAGAAGTCAGAAACAATAATGAAATTACAAGTACAATAAATAAAGACAAAAATGTAACAAGATGTTTAAGTTCTATCTTATAAGCAGGCCTAGCAGATTTCATTAAAAAAAAACGCTACAGGTTCAATATGCGCAGTATAGAGAGAGGTGGAGATTAATGTGCGATTTTGTGAGTATCGTAGTCGTCAATTCGGTCTCATACACATATTAGAGGTATTGGTGGACTTATAAAGTGTGTATTGTTTTAATAAAAATGTATTATGGCGGTTCCCACAATATTGTATGGATGTGAAACTTGGGCTCCAGTGAAAAAACAGAAGGATAGAATACAGACGGCGGAGATGAGGTTCCTAAGACAAGTAAAAGGATGTGCAAGACTTGATAGAATAAGAAATGAGGATTAAGAGAAGAATTGAAAGTACAGCCTTTATTGGATAAAGTCACGAATTACAGACAGAAATGGATTGATCACATGGATGGAATGAGTAAGTAGAGATATCCATTGTTAGCAAGAAATTATCAAGCAAGAGGAAGACGTGATGTTGGAAGACCTAGAAGACGTTGGGCTGATGCATTATGAAGTCGGAACGGGCAATTGCCTAATCCCTGGAGTGATGATGATTATTTTGATTATATTTGTTTCTCTGTGTTTGCTATCATCGACAAGAGTATCGACAATATTGTATAGTGTTTTAGTTATACCTTATTGTACAAATGTAATTGTCTGCTCTACTACATAGTTTTTGCAGCAGTTAGCTATAGAAAGCAGTTAATAATAGCTTTAAAATATTTGTGTTATTTATGTCATTATCGTTAAATCAAATAATAAAGTATGCTTACATTTGCTAATAATCTGGAATGATAGATGTGGCAAAAAGTTCAGCAGAGTTGAAACAGCTGAGTACAATACATGGTACGTTCAAGTCGGCTGAGTTCACACTCCCTGTCCCGAATAAGATGTACACAGTAAATAACCTCCTCTCAACCCAGCAACATTGCCAAATTGTAAATATTCATGTAATTAGTTAAGTATTGTAAGTAGAAAAAAATGTAAGGACCTTTGTTATCCTTTACTACCTAATGTCCGGCGTGCGATACTACGCCAACTAAATGAAATATGATTTTTAAATTTTCGTTTCAGGTGAACTCTTACACCTAATACAGGGTGATTATAAAGTCCCAGTACATTTTGTGGATAACGTGGCGCAAATAAAAAACAAAAATTATAAGGTAGTTTCTACTATCAAGTTAGTGTTCAACATAACCTCCATCAATCTCAAAACATATTTCCTAACGACGCACCGTCGCCCGGAAAACATGCACCAACTTACCCTCTGCAATCATTTCACTCGCTTGGCGTATGCGTTCTTTCAGCACTTGCAGATTAGGAAACTTGGTTCTGTACACCTGTTGCTTGATGAACCCCTAAGCAAAAAAGTCCAGGGGTGCGAGATCTGGCGAACGAGGTGCCCAGATACGAGGAGATGCCCTTCCAATCCACCTTTTGGGAAACCTGTCATTGAGATATCCGCGTATAGCCAGAGAAAAGTGTGGTGGTGCTCCATCTTGTTGCAACACCACTGTATCAATGATACCATCTTGCTGTAACTGTGGCTGTAAGAAAAGTTGCAACATATCAAGATACACGTCTCCTGTGATGGTTTCCTTTGGAATCTGTCTCTAACTTCTTCGTACGACTGGCCTCTTAAACGCTCAGCAACAATCTCTATCCGCTCTTCAATGGTGAACATATTTGTATCTTTCGAATGGCTCTAACAGAAATACGATATGTAAGCGATTTCTTTAAAATGCACTGGGACTTTATAATCACAGTTAGTTTAGAGCATAATAACAGCTAAACTCTCGCCTTAAGTGAAAAACCGTATGTAAAAACTTTTGTATTTCTATTCAACTCATAAAACTCGTAATTTGGCCGGCGAAAAAACAAACGACAGAAAACTGTGTCGCGCAGTATTCGAATGAAACGTTGTTTCAAAATTTCATTGTACTATAAAAACGCGCATTTTCGATTGCAACATTGTGTCAAAATTCCAATGACACTATAAAAACACGCGCGTATTCGAAAGCAACGTTGTGTCAAAATTTCATTTCATTATAAAAACACGTGTGTATTCGAAAGCAACGTTGTGTCAAAATTTCAATCTACTATAGAAATGCGCGCGTGTTCGAAAAGAACGTTGTTGTGTTAAAATTTCAAGTAATTCGATCGAATACTTTTCGATTTTTGCGAGTACAAACATACGGAAGATGGATTTTTATATATTTTATATTGAGATAAAAATGGCATAATTAAAAAAAATCAATTTTGAGTTATTGCTACTACATGAAAGATTAAACTCAGTTCTGTATTCTGGAAGAACAATATAAGCGATTGTATACAATGAGTTGGTATAGTAATTTTATATTTATGACAAATAGAGGCAAATTTCAATTGATTTGAAACCTTTAAATGCATCTCTTGTAAAACTATGTATTTTCTTTAGTTATGTCATTCTCTCGCAAATGAGCGAATATGAAGACGACATGCATGATCATCAGTTAAAATAATGACACTTAATTACACCCTGTAGTGTAATATTTAAAAAGTGTTGTTTCTGAAAAAAATTAATTTAAGGAAGACCTCTACATTTAGAGAGACTGAAGGCATATACGTGATTCGGAATGCTAGTGTCTTCTGTTTTCCGCCTGCACTTTGACATTAACAGAAGCTCCATCACACGTATCAGATCTAATCCCCCTGCTCTTGTGTCAACAAAACCGCACGCCACCTCCCTCTACCACCACCAAGGTATATATTAACGACCGCTTTCATAAATTCCCTTTATAACATCATTTACATTGCAAATATTTTATAATTATCGTTTTGCAAGTCTGATACATTATAAAGCACACGCTTTCTCTTTCAATTAATTATTTCTTAAGTGCTCGGCGTCGGTTTCAGTTTTTATATATCCTCAGTCCTAATTCATCCAGTTCCCGGTATCGGATAAGATTTTATTTTCAAATTTAGTATATACTAGCTAATACCCGGCGTGCGCTGCTACTTAATATGAGCAATCTTGCACTTGGGGTCTTTGAAGGAAGAAATAAATAAATAAAATAAATGTGTTTTTACTACCAGCCTTGATCTGCTATGCTTGCTCGGGAATCTACTTATCTCGATCTTCTTGGCTTCAATGAAAGACAAAAACGGTTATTGTGAGTTATCCGTAAAAGTTAAACATATTCATGCTGTCGCGGACTTTTTTGTAGAGTTTTTGAGATATTCAATTCCGCGTGAATAATAATGTGGTGTCTTTGTTATGGTTTAGGCAGCTAAGCCATTTAAGCGTCAAAATAGGGACTTTATTTCAAGTTTTTCACTACAAAGGGTGATTTTTAGGGATTGAGGGTTTGAGTATCACAACTCTCTTATAGCCTATGTTCATCCCGGGAACCTCCTGAACATTTTGCAAAAAACCCCATCAAAATCGGATCAACGGTTTGTTCGCGCATAGAATACGAACAAACAAACATTGATTTTTATATATTAGATATCCTCAACGCGTTTCAAAATCAGGCTCGGGTCGAGGAATGAGATGAGATGAAGCTATTATATTTATAGAGGTCTGTGAACGACAAGGCTGCCGACTGATCAAATCTGACGCACCGTCACAGGGGCAGGTGAACAAATGAAACGAAATGGATGAGATGAGTATGGAAAAAATGGTGGAATGAAATTTATGGCAGGGGAAAACGGGAGAAACAATGAGAAAAACCTGTCCACGCTCCGTTACGTCCACCACGAAACCCACATGGAGAGACTGAAACTCGATTTCGGGACCCCAGCGGTGAGAGGCGAGCGTCTAACCACTTGCGTCACGAAGCCACCTTCAAATTTAGTATTAAACGAAATTTTATGGATGTGAAACATGGACTCTTACTTTAAGGGAGCAGAAAAGATTACAAGTTTATGAGAATAAATTCTGAGGAAAATATTTGGACCAAAGAGAGACGAAACGACAGGCGATTGGAGACTATACAACAGCGAGCCACTTGATCTTTATAAGAAACCAGATATAATAAGAAGAGATAAGTCTCGTAAATCCATAATTGAAATGATAATTGAGAGATTTGGCACTGGATTTTAATACTTTGCAGTTAAAACACATTTTTTTTGTAAACTACCATGGAACATCAGTACTCTTCTCTGGAAGATATTTCAAGGTAGGTTTCGGCATGCAATGGTTGACAATTCCCTTGTTAAGGATTGTATTCTCAAATACTCATAACACTGGTCGACAAAATTAATTTTTTTCTTTCACAAGAATAAAAATATGAGATTTTAGAAGTATTTTTCATCCTGAATTTAAATAAAATTAGTTAAAATATACTTTCTTAGGTAAGATCCGTCGTCCTCAACTTATAAAATATGTATTCTTTATGCCTGTAGGCCTATCAGAACATCCGTTCCATCTTCAGCATGTCCTTCTTCGCTACAATAAGTAGATATGCCTACAGTCATAAAGAATACATATTTTATAAGTTGAGGACGACGGATCTTACCTAAGAAGGTATATTTTAACTTATTTCATTTTATGACTCTCCACCTCAACGGTTTAACAATGAATTTTATTAGTATTGATTGAATTTAAACATAATTCAGTTTTTTTTCTATCAGGCAAGAGTTTTCTATGATATTCATGTACATTTTTTATAATTTTTAATAAAACCCATCTAACTCTAACTCATTCTGACTTGCCTAGAAAGTGGTAGATAGTAATTTTCGGGCATATTTTGCATCTGGAACATCTCTCTTCTTGGTCCAACAGTAGTCAGTCAGCATATTAGAACTCCACTTGCCTTGGCACCTCTTTTACATTGTGGAAATTTGCTGATGAAAACGCTCACCATGTTCCTTATATACAGCTTGGATACAATCGCTACACATAAGGTAAATGTTCCTATAACATGTCAACGAGAATGCTAAAATACATTTTTAAAAAGTAGCTGTCACAAAAAGCTTTGCCTGATGGAAAAATTTTGAATACATATCCTGAATTCAGTATGAAAAAATACACTAGATTCACTAACACAGATTTCTTGTGAAGAAAACCTTGTCGACCCGTGTAATGTTTTCTCCTCCCTTAAATCTAAATATTTGATGGCATGCTCTAGTACAAAATTGATTATTACAGGAGATATTTTATCTCCTTGCTTAAACCTATTGTGAATTTCAAAAGCATCCGAATACTACTTCCCTACACGCACCCTATTCGTTGTGCCATTTAGACGCATTTGAACACCTCACTGTCAGAATTGTAAAATATTAGAAGCATAAGGAAAAGCCACTGCACACGTTATATGATGGTCTATGTGGTATATAATTTTACAGGCAGCTGTGAAGGTAAAATAATATCGACATTCTTTACGAAGCCGGAGGACATGGTATCCAACTCTGTTAATTAATATATTCGATCGGTGAAGATCTCAAGCTAGTCACTATACAGCGCGTAGCAAAAATCCACCGACAAACCTTCATAAGTTGTTCAGCGATCTTATACCTCTCAAGATAATATCTTTACATCCACACATAATTTTGGTTATCCGGCCCGGAGGACCAAAATTATGCGTGAACTGTCATGAGATATATCTAAGCCTAACACATAGCATTTCGAAGGACACTGGTTGCAATAATTAAATATAAAAAAGTTTCTTGATATAAAAAAAAACATTTTTATGCGCCCAAATCACTTAAAAATGTTTACATCCAAAGCTTGAGAGGGTGCGTCATGCCTTGTCACATGTCTTCAGTAAACTCAAGAATAACATAATATATAAATTCAACAGAAACCTGGAGGCAGGCTTCTTAATGTCCAGCCACTAGATCTTTACTACTGGACTACGACTAGTTATCGATGGCAGTGGATAAATCATCTAATATCATCAACGAATAAACTATATCTAAAGGGCTAAAGAGGGTTGGAAATCCCTAATAATAGCCGGAAGTAGGTGTTCATAAACGAATGATTACCTCCTTGATTGTCGGGGACGCATCCAGAGAACATGGGGGGGGGGTGATTAAATATTTGTGAAATGACACAACTTCCAAATACAAGGTGGTGGTCGCAATAATTAAAAAAAATGGTACAGCTTGAAGCTGACTTGCAAAACATATCCATCCTTTATGACGGTTGCTTGAAGTGTGTTATAAACGTGATATGTGCCCATTGGGAGGTAGCGGGATTACGACGTTCGTTGAAGTTGGGTTGCGTTACGTTTGAGTTCGGTCATGTTTATCAAATACATCTTCCACGTATCATATTGTTATGAACGCATGATGGCGTTGGCTGTACATTGGAAAGGTCAAGCTTCAACAAACGCAAACATAACGTCATATCGTTCAAATCACGTGACTTTGACGATTAACGGATTCATTTTGTTTCCAGCTGGCTATTCTTGAACTTTTTGGAGCCAATAAATTACAATATTTTTATATTTTAATTATTGTATCAACATGAGAGACGATGTAGTTATTGAGTTTGTGTGATCGCACGGGTTTATAAACAACAAAATTCACCCAAGATATAAAAATAAGAGAAAAAAAGGAAGCTATTTGAAAATAATTATTTTACAATGTAAGTACTGTCATAATATGTCTATCACATTTCGCCTTAACATATTTCCCTTCTTTAAATACAGCACATAAAAATTCAAATAAAACAGTGTAAGTTTGTCAGACAGCTGATTGTGAGCATTTGCAGTTCTCGGTACTGACAAGAGAGTGAGCTAGAAGCCACAAACGTCAATGAACGTTGATCATAATACACCTATTAAAATTGTGCGTTGTAGCTCTCAACGCAACTTAACGCAACATCAATGAACGTTGATCGTAATCCCACCACAATAGTAACCATGACTAAAATTAAGCATACGGTATATTTAAGTTATGCAACAATCGTCAAATAAATGTGGCCACCAAAATACATATATGCCTGTCTAAGCAAATACAAATTATTAAGAAATAAATTCACATAATTGGATCTTAAAATACTCAACAAGTGTTTTGATTTAAAGAACTGTAGCAGATGAGGCTTAATAGTGAAACGTAGAAGTCTTCGATGGATTGGTCACATAGCACGACATTTGACCAAAAAAAGAAGCTCAGGAAAATTTGACCAATTTCTGAAAGAAGGAACAAACCCTCAAATTTTAAGAGTTGATGCTATATTAATCTTCTTCAAGTATCCCTCGATATCCTGCAAAAAAAGATCCAACACATCATTTGCATTCTTATGCCATCTATGAACCAAGTAAGAAAACACTGACAGAATGTCACATTCCTCTTTCTGCAAGGAAGAACCAAACAACAAAAATGTAAAATCTCGGAATTAAAAATAAATACAATATAAGATCTTTGATATTCTGCTAATTGAAGTTATAAGCAAATGTTTGTTTTTATTTGTAAATTTTATTGACATTTAACTTTAATTACATTTTTATCACAAGGGAACTGTCAATAAATGTATGACGAAACCTGCCTTGAAATTTCTCCCAGAGAAGCGTTGTGATATACCAAGGCCGTATCCAAAAAAGAAGTGCCGTTTCTAACTGCAAGACACTAAAGTGCAGTGTCAAAATTCTCATTTAAACTACAGGGATGTAATACAACTCAAATAAATTGGTGAAATGGATAACCCTGACAAGCTGCCTGCATGCCGCAACCCGTCACACTACACACGGCTTTACTTACTCAGGGAGTCCATCTGCTTCGCACGGTTGGTTGCTATTACTGGATTCTGGCTTCGATTTCTGTGCCTTTTAGTTAAAGACGGCAGATTATTATTATTTTTTTTTGACACGGCCTTGGTAAACTCTGAGAGAGATTTAAAGGTAGGTTTCGGCTTGCAGTGGTTGACAGTTTCCTTGTCAGTTCAATTATCCTTTAGCTTGGTTCCCTTTTGCAGAATGAGGTCCAATTATCATATTTAATGCCACGAGTAATTTCCAATTTATCTAGAGGATTATGGAAATCAAGAGTGGTATTTGTTAGGACTATTTAACGAATAAAATTAAGCTGTTTACTCACAAATCATTATTTTATGTATGGTTATTTTAAAATATTTATATAGAATATTAAATGTAAACGGCGATATTTGAAAACAAAATAATGAGAATGTTTGGTTAAGTTTCATTTGTTCATCCTACAACGTGACCATACTATTTATTGCCAAATAGGATCGCAATATTGTAAGAATGCACACTAATGGAGAAAAAATGAAACACATCAAACTGTATATGATAACCAACATTATAGGATATTAATTCATTTTTTTCGGAAACAACTCAGTAAAATCAGTATTTAAAAACACAATTATTGAACATACAATTATCAAATGTGTAGTTCGAAGGAATCCTCATTATTATATTAAAAGTATTTTTTAGAGTCAGTCACTGAAAAATAATGCTCTGATCTGTTCAGAATATTACAAAGGTGGAGCTTTCTTTATTTTGATAATCAAAATTCGATAATTATCGAGGAGAAACACGACTGTGATTGGTTGTAAAACAAAATTCATTGAAACGTGATTGGACATTGACTCCCATTTGGAGTATGAGTTAAATAGTCCACGATAAAATGTTACTGGGCAGAGAAAAACTACATTGGAATGGCGGGTGTATCAAGACCTCACACTAATAAAAGAGCACTTGGAAAAAACAGACAACTTGGAGTTACGAGGTAGTATAGAGAAGCATAGAGAATCTCAACTACGTCAAATTTCAGTAAAAAAGCTTTGTATACTATATATTAGTTAAGCATGATGATATGGAACGTGTTGAGAATATGATATGATTTCAAAGAATATATTGTTGCTGGCAGAATAAAGGAGATGCAATGTTGGAGCCCGTTTGAATGTAAATGAACAAGCTTCATGTCCTGTTGGTGACGTTGAGTAATTGTTGGTTAGATGCAGATTAACATCTGCTATCTGAAAGCTAAGGTTTCGACGTCTACCGTCAGTAGCGCATGCGTTTGAAGAACTGCAACATGCAATTTTCCAGTAGGTCGTGTTTTTATGATGCAATTCATGCTGTGAAAACGTGCGTGAATATTAAATTTGGATTAAAATTACCTTTCGTAATAATCAAGATATGAAAAGATTAGAAAAGTATTTTAGTATTATGCAAATTGTATTCATAGTTCTTTGTCCAGTACATAATGTATTTATTTATAGAGCATTGTAGGAGACTCGCTGTAGCGTAGATGTTTAAGGCAATAAACTACAAACGTAATATTGAAATTAGTAGTAGTAGGACTTTATTAGACTAAAAGTAAGATATTTACAAATATGGGTCGCACGGGCAGTAAGCCGTACGTGCTGTTGACAGTCCGTTACAATAAAGTAATAAATGGTAATAGTATAAACAAAAAAACAAAAAGAAAACAATATTACAATTACATAATAATACAATAACATTATACATTAATTAAGTTATGTGTAATTATTAAGAATTAATGGTATTGCATTTTGATAACATGAATGAGTGTTGTTCTTATTTTCAATAACATTATACATTAATTAAGTTATGTGTAATTATTAAGAATTAATGGTATTGCATTTTGATAACATGAATGAGTGTTGTTCTTATTTTCCGCGTTTTGTCCAGAAATTTACCCAAGTTTATCCAATGTTCTGGATTTACCATTAACTCGTAGCATGTCAGTCTTTCACGATTTGAATTTAGAAATCTTTCCGGTAATAACTGACGTCTCCAATATTCTAAATCATTACATTTTCCTAATATATGCATCTCATCTTCAAAGCTCCCGCACATTGGACATATTCGCATATCGTGAACATCGCTAATTTTTTGAAATTAGTTGGTTTATATCTAAGTACCTCCTCCTTATTTTTCTCCACTTAGGCTTGCTGTCCGCATGCAACATTTAATACAACTAAAGAGAAAAATGTCTGCCTAAACCAGGATTTGAACCCAAGATCTCAAGCTTTACGCGCAGGAACACTAAATCATTGTGCTATTTACGTAATCCAAGAAAATACATATTTCTGTACAGTGTGATTCTGTAAGAGCATACATATATCAAACAGGACATAGATGAACAATTTGCGATAGAGAACCTATGGTCCGAGAATCCAGCATAAGAATATATGGAATTAAACTTGTCTAGCATATTGTGTAGCATTACTGTTTCTCAGCTGATTTACAACTAACGTGGGTACAAGATTACATGTACTGTGTTGTTTATTTACATGTACTAAACATTTTAGTTCGTTCAAGGAAGAGTCTGATGACAAGGATTTTAGTCATGATGCACGATTTTACCTGTCTCCTCTCGATTATTTCCTATGGGAATATCTGAAGTCACTTGTGTTTGAGACTTCAGTGGTAACGAACATGGAATTAGTTGCCTGTGATGCGATTCAAATCACATCAGGAATATTTGCGATATATGCTAGGGTGCGGCAGAATCTTGCACTGAGGTTGGTGGCCGTCAGTTTAAGCATTTTTTTTTTGCAAATGCCCCGGGTTGTCTTTCGACATTCCTAGTGTTCTCCCTGGCATGGCGTACTTGTAACCCACTTCTGAGGTTGGGCGCCTGGAAGGCGGGGTTACGTTGCCCCGATGATATGATGGGTGATGATGATATGGTGCGCCAGGAGAGTCCCTAATCCTAAGCTTAATCTAAGATGAATATGAATGATGATTGCGATGACCATATAATTTCGGGGACCGTGGGCCTTAAAGTTTTATCTTACAGGTGAGGAAAAACCCCGATAAAGACCTCACCCAGAAAAACTGTCCAGACCGGGGATCGAACCCGGGCCCGCTGCGAGACAAGGCAGCACGCTACCTCGAGACCACAGTAATATTGTGTCAATGATGGTATAGCTCGCGCACTCTAAATTTATGGGTACGTGACGTCATTGTTGTTCTTTGAGGAACAATAGGTGCATTTGTATTACTGACATAAAAATATCAACTCATCCGTTTTTCAAAGTTAAAATAATGGCGGTTGAAAATGAATGACAAGATCATTTGAAAACTACAGTTACCGTGTTTGAAAAAACATGAAATATGAGGTAAGATGTTAAAATGACTCATTAATTTATTCATCCGTTTTTACTGAAGAGGTGTTTCAAATGTGAATTTGTACAAAGAAGGGATTCTAAGATAAGCTAAACTTATAACTTACTGCAAAATTATTGTGTGTAGCTCATAACAGGAACTACCTCAACATTGATATAAAAACAGAACAGTATTTTCTTACAGACTTATACTAGGAGTTAGAATGTAGATGGATGTATTACCCTTAGACTATAAGACAACAAATACATGACAAGAAAACTGAAGGAAGAATATGAAAAATGGGGATTAAAAGATAAATTTGGACAAAACGAAGTATATGATAGTAAGAGATAATTCAAAACATTTTATTTAAGAAGACGGACACTGAATAAAGTAAAAGCGTGTGAGGAATATGTATATTTGGGACAAAAATTAGTACAAATAGAAGCCATTATGCTGAAATCAATGAGAGGATACATAAGGGCAAATCTGCGATATTGCAATTAAATGGTGTTTTATGGGATACGAAATAAACAAAAACAAACACTCTTAATACGATACGAGTTATAAGGAGTACAATGACATTCGGCACAGAAACTTGGGAATAAAAATCTAGAACAATACATAATTTAATTCAGCAGAAATGGATTTTTGGAGGCGTTCAGCTGGAATTTCTAGAAGAGATCAAGTAAGAAATAGAATAGTTAAACAAAAGATAAATGTTCAAACTTCAATTGTGGATTTCGTAAAAAAACAAACCATTAAAATAGTATGGTCCTGCAAAATGAATCACAGAAGACAGATTCCGTAGAAGAATACTAGAATGGGTGCCACTTGGTAGAAGAAGAAGACTGCCTAAACATAATGTGAATTGGTGGTATTTTGAGCAGCATGAGGGAAAATGATTGGACAATGGAGATTAGAATGACCGAGTTGTGGAGGATAATGACAGTAAAATAATTGGGCGCAAGAAGATGTTGTGAAACCTGCTAAATAAAAAAATAAAATATTATTAATAAAATTACCACTATGTTATTATTATTATTATTATTATTATTATTATTATTATTATTATTAATGCCATAAAAATACGCTGTATACTTACTTACGCTGTTAGTTACTTACTTACGCTGGATATTTAATAAAATTGCCATTAAATGTGTTCAGAATTAAAAAGTTTAAGAAACTGTTGAGTTTTCCTTACATTTCCGATTGTTTGTCTTAGTATGGAAATGATACCGTTTGATTGGTAACATCAACTAATGCTTTGTGACAACATATTTGTTAAGTTTATGAGAAAAAAGGGTATGACGCAAGATAGGATTCACTAACAAGGCATAAAATATGCGCAACAACGAACGTGTAGAGTAGGCGTAACGTTCTAGCAATCTAGCAAGTAATACAGCGGAGAAAAACCGCAGAGACATCAGCAAGATGAAGTGTGGGATGCAGAACAGTGGCAGAGCATTTATATCTAGGTCACAGCCTAATAAGACAAACCTGTTTTGCTAAGAAATA
Organism: Diploptera punctata; assembly: GCA_030220185.1. Taxonomy (NCBI): domain Eukaryota; kingdom Metazoa; phylum Arthropoda; class Insecta; order Blattodea; family Blaberidae; genus Diploptera; species Diploptera punctata. The sequence goes on from JASPKZ010008401.1 coordinate 36,481, forward strand.
AATGCAAGCTACGAGGTCTGTTCAATAAATAATAAGTAGATATTTTACAACTATGATTTAACACGAAAAAATAATTATACTTATTCCGGACTAAGTTGCAGTCGTAATGTAAAACAAATCAGATGTATAGGGTGGGGCATAAGCACCTGATGCTTTTAAAATATTTTAACACTGTTTTTTTAGTTAAAGATTGTGGCAAGTCATTCGCTCAGCCTCTTATTTCAAATAAATAAGTACTTTCATTAAGGGTGAATAATTTATGAACCCGAAATTATCAGAAGTAGGGCATATTTATATTCAAATGAATTGTAATTAAAATAGGAATTCAATAGTAACAAAATTAAAATGATATAACCTACCACAAAATAATTTAGTAAGCAATAAATAAAACATTAGTATCAAGCAATTAGCGCCAGTCATAGACCTGGACCCTTGCTATTGTAGCGAACGAAATTAGTAAACATCATACAATGGATCCGTAAGCCCTTATACAATGGGGAAAAAGTCTGCAGTTTCCTTGGTTAAGAGGATTTACAAGACTGCACTATTATCATATAACAATGTTAAGCCCAAAAACGTCTTACAAAAGACTGGGAAGTCACAAACAAACAATTGGATTTCCCTAGGTAACTTGTGGAAAGAGTTATGCCCAAACGAATTTTAACTAGTACATGTCGCTAACAGCGGGTGACTTCTTTGCGGCGTAAGGTAGATGCCGACAGTCGATAGCCGCGCCCTTAAAGAAAACTCCATTTGGTCAACCCTGAAAATTTTATATTATGAGGCAACTAATTTAAAGGGGGGGGGACGAGGCCACAAACGCCTAAGTTTAACACCCACGACAACGCCCTTAGGATATGATTTACCAATCAAAATAAGTATAACATATAAACTGTTTGTGAGACGCTAAGACTTTTGGTGGAAGTGACTAATGCCGGCCCACTCGGAAATAATAAATATTTTTATTTAACGAAAATTAGTGTCAGTTCGGTAGTCAGTTAGTGGACTGTCAGTTAGGCAGTTCAGTAGCGTGGAGTAGGCAGCCAGTAGTCGGTTGCGAGCAGAGTTGCGACTGGCAAATGTGCCGGTAGAGACGGCACATAGCTTTACATAGGCTAAGTTACATCGCTTTATATGAGTTACATCGCTTTTATATGAGTTACATCGCTTTATATAACTTACATCGCTTGGTTGAGTATTATAACCATTATTAGTTCTGATTCACCAAGAACCTTCTCGTCAAATCGTCGTCTAATACGACAAATGTAAACAACAAGTGACAATAAAAAGTGCATCGATCAATTACAAGACAGCACACTGGGCCTACTGTTTTTCCCCAAGTGAACATCCTTTCTCACGGATTCCCGAGATATAAGTCCATTGTTCTATCGAAACCTGAACCCAACTAGTCCGGAGCACAATTGTCCTTGTACCTTAATCCTGGACACCTAACTAAAAACCCAAACCCCGACTACAATCCTTGTTCAAGATATATTTGAATAATCATAGGTTCAATTCTGGAAATTCGTGCTATTGTGCATTACAGAGACTCTTGATGTCCCAACTCCTTTCAAAAAACGTTAAACCGAAAATATATAAAACTATTATTCTACCAGTTATATCATATGGATGCGAAACATGTACTTATAGTTTAAGGAGGGAAGGAAATTACGAGTATTTGAAAATAAAGTTCTTAGGAAAATTTTTGGACCAAAGAGAGATGACTAGACAGGTGAATGGAGAAGACTACATTAACAGTGAACTACATGGTATTCACATGAAGCCAAATATAATAAGAACAATTAAGTCTCATAGATTGCGATGGGCAGGACATGTCGCACGAATGAGGAATGGAAGACGTGCATGAAAACTTCTTTCTTATAGGGGGACCAGAGGGAAAACGCCCAGTTGGTAGACCAAGAATGAGGTGGGGGAATAACATTAACTATGATTTGAGGGAAGTGAATTATACAGGGAATGAATGGAAAATATTACCTCAGGGGTAGGGATGTATGGAGAGCTTATGTCCGCACGGGCATGAATCTACGGGTTCGATAGTGCCAATGAGTGCAGTAGTTGATATTGAAAAATACTAGAACATTCGATAAGTAAAGGCAACACTGTTATAACATCACAAAAAACATTTATTAGGTACTAATTGCATTATGAACTTCGTTTATAGTCTATTGTCAAGTCAACTATATATTGCTAAATCCTTTGATGACGACTCACTCCATCTGCAGCACCATTTCTGGATATCTCTTTCACTTTCCGATCTAGAGCTTCCCGGATATCAACTTTTATTGTAATCGAATGCCTCGTAGATGGTCTTTGATCTTTGAGAATAAGTCATAGTCAAAAGAACTCTTGTCTGGTGAATTTGGTGGATGTTCGAGTACTTCCTAATTCCAACTTCTAAACAAATTCTACTGAAAGTCTTTTTTTTTAGAAAGATATTACTTACTAAGTGTGAGAAACCGTGAATGTATTAACAAAATATTGCTATTTCAAGACTTTCAATGCTACAGATTTATACAGCAAACACTGTTCAACAACATGCTACAAGATTACAATGGTCACCGCTAGGATCACTGATTTACAACTGTGTTGCCATTACTTTCCGAATGCCCCGGTAAACAATGTTATAGAGTTTTAGATGATATTGTTCACTGACGTTTTTAATGTTTGTTTTAGATGTTAGTAACACAATTGACAATGGTGGTAATCATTTGACAATGCAGTGCAATTAAGTATTGGTCGGTACTGAAACGAATTCAGGCAGTAAGAACAACTCCATAACCCGTTCAGCAGGATTTTCAGAGTTGCAATGCTCCCTCTAGGAACAGTGTGTCACTGTGGGTTAGACAATGTCATGAAGACGGTTCTATATATGATGCAGTTTTGCATCTTGCACTTCTCAAAGCCTGTATGATAACTCTACAAATTCAGCTTGTTCATGAAATAAAGAAGCTATATTTAATTTTTCTAATATTAGTTCATTTGATGGAAAACCTTGACAAGCCACAAATTCAAGATGTGGTTTATCATTTTTTTCTATTTCACTAAAGTGTCAGGCACATATAGAGAAAGTTGATATACCACATCTAACATATAAAAATGTATGTTTGTTTGTTTCTTGGTTTGTTTGTTCGTATTCTATGCGCGGCCATACCGTTGATCTGATTTTGATGGTTTTTTTTTGCAAAATGTTCAGGAGATTCCCGGGATGAACATATGCTATAAGAGAGTTGTAATACTCAATCCCTTCACCCCTAAAAATCACCCTTTGTAGCGAAAAACGTGAAATAAATTCCCTATTTTGACGCTTAAATGGCTTACGCTGCCTAAACCATAACAAATACACCAAATTAATCTACACAGAATTGAATATCTCAAAAACTCTATAAAAAAATCCGCGACAGCATATGCCTATATGTTACGTATAACTCACAATAAACATTTTTGTCTTACATTGAATCCAAGAAGATGGGAATGAATAGATTCCCGGACAAGCATAGCAGCGCACGTCATGTATTCTTCTACGGATAACTCAAAATAACGCATTTTGTCTTTCAGCTCATTTATGTCAAGTCATCGGGATATAAGTAGATTCCCGGGAAACGCTGGATAATCAGCAGGGGATATTGAAAAATAATAATATAAATTTATAATTATGTTTCATTTTACTGATTCAACTAAACGTAATACCATATTATTATTTATTTAAGCGTAGCAGCGCACGCCGGGTATTAGCTAGAAATATACAATTTTTTAAAGTTTTATTTAAAGATCAATAAACAATATTTTATACATTTATACAACAATGATTACAATAAGTTTTAAGTGTAATTGTTAGAAGATCTTTATCTATTAGAAAATATTTTAATTATTGAGATGTTACTTTTATTCAACAAACAACTTTACAAGAAATATTTAGATTGTATTCAATATTAAATTTATGCTAAATATTTTTACGTCATAGTGCATTTTGTCGTACTTCCCAGCAATGGGGACCATTATTGAAAGTTCCACTTCCTACATTTCGGGGTTGCCAGCCTACATAAATATACTATAATATTACATTTACACCCGCGTGCGGGAAGTAAATCCACTGCCCTCTATGTATACTACGTACAATGCATATCCAAAAGGTAGTGTTAATATATATTATACGATACAAATCACTGCATTTTAAATTAACTGAACTTTATTTGAAACAGTATAAAAAATAAATACATACTTGCCGCCATGTTATCAATAACTGTTCTCAAGGCCTCCTGTTGTATCAACTAATAAACAATACCCACACTGTTAACATTAGTCAATTGTTTATAAAGAACGCAAATATTTCCAACAAAGATATTATTTTACTATAATTTATTATTTTGAAAACGCTATCGCGCAAAAAATAATGTACAACTCACGTTTGTAAAGTGTTTTACAGAATCTCGGAAATTAAAAACCTTGCTATCGCTCGGTTTTAAACATTTTTCCTCGATTCTGTAAAAAACACTTCCCAATCTCGCACCGTAATACACTATTATACTATAAAATTATTCATTTATTTTAAGTTTATGACTTACTCCTTAATTACTTCTTAACATCTGTTGTTTTTATTGGATGAAAACAAGGTTAAACGACGACCCAGTAGCGCGCTACAATACGTTCGGTCCACATTTTCTACCATATAAAACGAAGTAAGAGAGTTCGTTTTAAACGCGCCAATTGGGAACAGATTAAATATTAAAAACATATTAGAAAGGCCAGGAATAGGAACACTACGTGTGGCAGGTAAATTCGGAATAATGTATTATTTTTAATGGTTTATCACATCCAGAACCGCCATCAATCAGTGGCTGGCGAGACAGGCTGACAGCATAATTTATCACATAAAAGCGTCCTGTAGAGGGAAATTAATTAAATTTCATTATTTTGAGTACCGATATCTAGATTTATTATATGAACAATATAATCCACTTTTAATATTTTATACCTCATTTGCATATTCAGTTTTCAGCGAAATCCGAAGTAATGAAGCTATTCAGTTGTTCTCATTAATAGTAGGTTGAGAAGTGGTTTTTACAGAATCGAGGAAAATATTTTAAAAACTGAGCGATAGCCAAGTTTTTAATTCCCGAGATTCTGTAAAACACTTCACAAACGTGCGTTGTACATTATTTTTTGCGTGATGGTGTTTTCAAAATAATAAATATTAATAACATCTTTGCTCGGAAATATTTGCGTTCATTATGAACAACTGACTAATGTTAACAGTGTAGGCAATATTTATTAGTTGAAATTTCAGGAGGCCGTGGCACGAATTAGTTATAAAATGGAGACAAGTACATATTAATTGTTTTATATTGTTTCACATAAAGTTCAGTTCATTTAAAATGCAGTGATATGTTTCGTATAATGTATATTAACACTACCTTTTGGATATTTTTTATATATACATTGTATGTAGTATACATAGAGGGCAGTGGTTTTACTTCGCATACGCGTGTTTGTAATATGAAATATTACAGTATATTATTTTTATTACAGTGTCCACCGCTGTGGTCTCGGGGTAGCGTGCTGCCTTGTCACGCAGCGGGCCCGGGTTCGATCCCCGGTCGGGACAGTTTTTCTGGGTGAGGTTTTTATCGGGGTTTTCCTCACCTGTAAGACAAATGTCAGGAAAACTTTAAGGCCCAAACGGTCTCCGAAATCATATGGCCATCGCAATCATCATCATTCATATTCATCTTAGGTTAAGCTTATGATTAGGGACTCTCCTGGCGCACCATTATCATCATCATCACCCATCATATCATCGAGGCAACGTAACTCCGCCTTCCAGGCGCCCCAACCTCAGAAGTGGGTTACAAGTACGCCATGCCAGGCGAGAAACCAGGAATGTCGAAAGACAAACCTGGGGCATTTGGAAAAAAACATTATTACAGTATAGTTATTTAGGTTGGCAACCCTGAAATGTAGGAAGTTGAACTTTCAATCATTGTCGCCATTGCTGTAAGTATGATAAAACGCACTATCGCGCAAAAAATGGCTATTGTATGCCTCCGTGCTACAGAGAATATTCGATAGGACAACAAGTGAGTATTAGAGTCGTGTTGGCCAATGTGATAACACATGTTCCCGCTAGTCAATTGCTAACATGATTACTCACATATAAGGGGATTCTATCCAATGGTACCACCTACTTTAGTGGACAAGTTATAATGATAAAATGGGCAAATTAGTGTTACTTTGGGTAAATTAGGAAGATAAAATGGACGAGTTGGTACACCAGATTAGTTTAGTGTTCTCTTGTTTCCTTTCGGATATTAGTGATAAGTTGGCTACACTCTCTGAGCAATCGCTAATACGCATTTTATATTGCAAATATGATGACCTTAAGTTACTTTGAGTTACTTGAATATGACATTTGTTCCTAATTTCTGTGTTGTGTATTTTAACAAATAATGTTTTCCCCTGAATAGTTCCTAAGATCTTCATTTCACATGTGCTTTTTATTTGTTTATTTTTTGTTGTATCAGCCCTAGTTTCTGCTCCATAAACGATAACTGGCTGAACTATGATTTTGTATATGAAGGTTTTGCTTTCTATTGACAAACGATACATAACTGCTGTTATTATATTTGGTTTCCAATACAGATAATGTAGCTCACTATTGGCAGTCTGTTGTTCTCTCTTCGGTCCAAAAAGTTTACTAAAAATATTCCCATTTTTTTAGAGAAGTTGGGACGAAAAGAGTCCCTGTAATGCATAATAGCATGGTTTTCCAGAATTCATCCTATGTTTAATTTCTTTGTGCATCTTATTCCTATTTGTAATTATTGTTTCTAGGTAATTGAATCAGCCACTTCTTCAAACTTTCCCTCATTTATCATTAACTATCCATGTCCATTATATAATGTATTTCTATGTGCGAACATATATTTAGTTTTATTGATGTTTACTTCCAGTTCCAATATTTTAGTGTTAATAGAATGTGCTTGTTGGCCTTTAGTATCTCCTCGCTATCGACTAATAATACTACTAAACATCAACAGCATAAACTAACTTATATCGTTAAATGTTTATTTCATATATCAATTTATTTTTATACAAAGTCGTGAAATCTAGACTCCAATTTTCTTTGTTTGAGCAAAGACAAGAATACTCTAAACATTGAAGACATATTTTCTAGTTGTCATTTTAAAAGTGGCATTTTTATTCTTGTCACTTTATGCATTATCCTCATTGCGAAGGGATTCATCCACAAGAGATATCCAGCGTTTTTCACGTCGAGTTGCGAGATAACATTCTCTTTTCTGCGGCAATTTAATTTTAAAACTTTACCAGTACACAACACCTTCATCCTTGGGTTGCCTCTATATATCTTGTGTGTTACTTTATCTACCACATCTGTATACGTGCACAGCATGCAGCTTATTCTACGCAATCATATTTTCTAGCTTTGCTTTAATTTAGGCGACCACATTCTAACCTTTTACTTTCATAAAAAGGATTTGTGAATATCTTCTTTAAATTAAAACATTGTGTAAGAGGGTGTAAAAAAGTGAGGGTAGTTTAAAACACGTGATTACTACTCCCTTAAATTGGCAAAAGACTCTCTCGACTCAACTATGTATTGGAAGTAGTATCATTTCCCACATATTGACTCTCCTTCAAATCTCGTCAAGGAAACATCCAGTTCACTGGAAGCGTCCTCGACAGTTGGGAAGGGAATCAGATCTGTCTATGTTACCATCTTCCAGCTATTTTAGGGCTTTCTTTCCCTCTTTAGCTCTTTTGATATATGATATTCCGTCGTTGATGATAGAGATTTATCCTCTGCCAACAACAGCTAGACGCAGATCAACAAGCAAAGGTCCAGTGGTTGGACATTAAAAAGCCTCCAGTCAGATTCTTGTTGAATATAGTTTTGTTTATTTGATGTATTGAATTTCAGAGTCGTATTTTTTAATGTCATCTGAAGACCTGTGACAAGGCATGACGCACGCTCTCAAGCTTTGGACTTTGTAGATTTTAGTAGTTGGATTTAGTGTAAATTTGAGGTATTTTTTATCTTATATATATATATATATATATATATATATATATATATCAGTGCTATTGTATTATCTTTAGTTATTGCATTCATTTTCAACATGTTGATGGTTTCTTTCTGATTGAATATGTTTTAATAGTGTTCTTTTTAACTGATGATAATTTCATTTCGTTTTATTTTATTTTGTTTTGACTCGACTCGACTATGTTATGGAAGTAGTAAAACTTCCCAGATATTGACTCTCCTTCAGATCTCGTCGAGGAAACTTCCAGTTCTCTGGAAGCGTCCTCGACAGTTGGGAAGGGATATCAAATCTGTCTATTTTACTACCTTCCAGCTACTTTAGGGCTTTCTTTCCCTCTTTAGCTCTTTTGATATAAGATATTTCGTCATTGATGATAGTGATCGATCCTCTGCCATCAATAGCTAGACGTAGACCAACAAGCAAAGGTCTAGTTGTTGGACATTAAAAAGCCTCCATCCAGATTCTTGTTGAATATAGTTTTGTTTTGTTTATTTGATGTTTTTTGAGTAATTTCTCGTATAGGTTATTTAAATGTACCGGACCGCACTGAAAACGAAATCGTATATAACTGTTATTATTACGTATAGTCCTCTCAGTCATTTAGTTTACAGGTGATTTGCTTTGTGATTAGCTAGGTCTATTTTGCACGCATAAGCATTTAGTATATCAAGTGGCGATTTCACGTTTTATTCACTTGAATACATTTTTACCAACTAAAAGTACTGCAAAAAAACAAAAGTTGCAACGCTGCGCTGTTAAGATAATTATATCCACGTGGAGTAGACATGGAAACATTTAAAAATGTGAAGACATTATTGGCAGAGAACTGTTTTCAGTTTTTGGTGATTGGAGCTGCGTCTTAGAAACCTCTAATGACAAATCCCCGGCTCTACCTGGCTGTAACAATGTATTTTTTTTAAACCAGAGGGAAACATTTTCCTCTGCTGCAACCTGTAAACTAAATGACTGAGCCGTATATATATTGTGTAATTTCACACACATTTCAATAAAATCTTATCGTTAGCTTTCTTGTTTTATTAAAACTATTAGATAAATTAAAACAATTGATGCTCATTGCGAATTTAAGGGTTAAATTAACTTAGGTTTTTTTTAAGTTAAAATATTGTAATGGAATTTTCACTATTTATAGATAAATGTAGGTTTGATCCCCGTTCAGGGCAAATTTCCTGGGAGGTTGATGGCCTTTTAGGGCAAAAAAATCAAAGGGACAAGTCCTCCCAAATCTTGAAAATATTCGGTCTCGTATAAGAACCTCAAGGTGAAAAGAAAAAACTATGTAACAGCGAGCTATATGACCTTTAATCAAAACTACATATAGGTCTAACAACTATCTAACTAACTGGCATCATTGAACCCGTTGGTTAATGGCCGCGCGGACATAAGTTCTCCACACATTCCTATCCTGAGCTAATGTTTTCCAATGTCTCCGGTGTGATCTATCTACTTCAAATCATGGTTAATGTTATTCTCCCACCTCATTCTTTGTCCCATGATGTTGGAAGGTTAGGACCTTTATTCCTATTTTGTAGATAAAGTATTCCTGTAATCTACCAACAGAGTATTTTCCTTCTGGTTTTCCTAAAAGAAGCTTCCATGCCCCTCTTTCATTTCCCATTCGTGTTACATGTCGCGTCCATCGCAGTCTGCGAGACTTAACTAACTACATGTAATAAGAACATATGGAAAGTATGAGGAATGGAAGAGGAGCTACCACAGTGTAAGCACCAAAGGGATGTAAAAACTAGGCAAGGCCTAGAAAACGTGATACACAATGCACATACAGCAAGAATTTGAGTATCTGGGGGTAAACGTAGATAAAGAGGATAAACAAGAGAGTGATATTAAGAACATAATAAATAAAGATAGAGCAATAACAATGGAGTCTTATGGAGCAGACATATAACCAGGAAAAATAAGTTACAAAATATAATTCAATAGTGAGAAGTACTGTCACATACGAAGCTGAAGTTTGGAAATTCGACAAAAACTTCGAACAAAACTTCTGTCGATGGAAATGGATTTTTTGAGGAGAGGAGCAAGATTTCAAAATTAGGAAAAATTAGAAATACTGTCATACGAAAAAATGAATATGATATTCAATAGTAGATTATATAAGATACAAGCAATTAAATTTGTATGGGCATGTACGACGAATGCAAGAAGAAAGGTTATCCAGAAAAAAACATTGGGATTGTGTACACCTGGAAGAAGAAGGAACGGAAGACGTCGAAACTCGTGGATGTAAGAAACAAGAATTGGAATGAGAACAAGAGGACTGGAGGAAAATGAGTGGATTGATAGAGAGGAGTGGAGAAGGAAAATAAAACTTTAAGTGCAGAAATATGTGTAAACATTGAAAATTTGTAAATAAATACATAATTATTTTACAAAGGTTATGAGATATTTGCCAAGAGATTGAAGAGTAAAGCTACAGTAGATTAGAAGGGCGGTGAAAGGGGGATGTTGCTCAAAATAACTTGACAAAGTGACCCCAGCAAAGTAGAATCTCTACAACATTAATTTGCTAATTAGTAAATGTCTACTTGAGTGCACTCTGCGTCGACATCCGCCGTAATATATAGAATTAATCATACACAAATCGAATGACCAGCTGGTACTTATACCTGCAGTATATAGGTCAAGTCTTGCTTCATAATATACTAAATAATGGAGAGATCAATACATTTATAAACTTTTTATTATATTTTTCGTTTTACCATATCCCCTTTGTGTAACGTACAGTCCAATTACGATAATGGAGAGAAAATCACTGAATCAGTGGACGGTTTACAGTGGTAGCGATAAGCACTGTAGTTTTCTTCTAACTAATTTCATACACAATTATTATTGGTTATACTTACTTACTTACTTACTCACTGGCACTATCGAACCCGTAGGTTCATGGCCGCGCGGACATAAGCTCTCCATACATCCCTATCCTGAGCTAATGCTTTCCAATCATTCCCTGTATAATCTATTACTGGTTATATCCGCATTTTATTTTGTTGTAATTTTACCTATAGTAATAATAATAATACTAATAATAATAATAATAATAATACTAATAATAATAATAATAACAATAATAGTAACAAGTGATTCCACAACAGGCCCGGAGGCCCTTGGGGTAGTAGGAGGTTAAGGCTCCCACTTTTTCTAGACAATCGGCACTTTATGTCAGCCGGGTTGTCAGCCCTGCGTGACGGCGGCCTTTACCCCCAGAACAAGCGTCTGTACTCATTTCCGTTAGAGGCTGAGTCGACCCCAGGGCCATAGTGCCGCCCGAGGGTTTGGGTCAGTTTAAAAATCCTGACCCCAACGGGACTTGAACCCTAGACCCTCCGGCTTGTAGCTCAGTGCCTTAACCACTACGCTACGGCGTGCCCCAGTAATAATAATAATAATAATAATAATAATAAACATAAAGGCTTAGGCCATCTGGCCTATTCCGACTTCAAGAGATTTGGTCTCTCCATCTATCAAATGTTCTTCCTTGAATTCTGCATCCTGTAGGTCTGTAGTTTAAATCATTTTAGGAGGTCTATCATCTGGAATTCTAAGTAGATACTTGTACCAATAATTTCTTTGTTTGTCAATTTTATCCGTCATTTTAAAAATATTTAATTGATCTCTTATCTCTGTACTTCTTTTCTGGTCCATAAGAGTGTAACCCGCCGTTGGCCTTAAAAATCTCATTTCCGCTGCCTCTATGTTTCTGCTATCTGTACGACTCAGAGTCCAATTTTCACTGCCATACATAATAGTAGTAGTAGTAGTAGTAGGACTTTATTAGACAAAAGTAAGATATTTAGAATATTATTTACAAATATGGGTCGCACGGGCAGTAAGCCGTACGTGCTGTTGACAGTCCGTTGGAATAAAGTAATAATTGGTACTAGTGTAAAGAAAAATAAACAACAAAAAAGCAATAACATTACAATTACATAAAGAAAACACAATAATAATATTACAATTAAATAATAACACAATAGCATTATACACTAAAAAACATTAACATTACAATTACGTAATACACTAAAAAAACATTAACATTACAATTACATAAAGAAAACACAATAATATTACAATTAAATAATAACACAATAACATAGGAACGGCCATGACTTTATAAAATTTCAATTGAGTATCTTGAGTTGTTTTATCCATTAGAGTTCTTCTTATTGTTCCACACATTCTTTGAAATGTATGTATTTTTATATTTATATCCCCTTTTTGCAGAATGATAGGCCTATATTAAAACCCAAATAATTGTAGGATTTCACTTGTTCGATGATATTATAATTATTTACGACAATTTTGCATCTGAGATGATAGTTTCCTCGAAATGCCATTGATTTTGTTTTGTGTACATGAAATGTTTAAATTATATTCCTTGCCTACTTTTTCTAATTGGTTTGCAGCTCTCTGGAGATTATCTTCTGATGAACTAAAAATAGCCTTTGTCATCTGCAAGTGTGGTTCCACGTGGCGACCCTGTTGTTTGTTGTACAAAGTGTACTTGCGACGCATGTTTTCATACACACGCCCCATAAGACCTGGTGTGTGCTCAATATTTTCTACTGTCGCCAGAATTCATGCAAGATCTTCCTCCGATTCGACAGGTGTAGTACAACCCCTAAAAGTCTGTAATACTTATTCTGAAATACAAGAACACGGCATCAGCCCAATGTGTTTCGATCTTCAAACTTATTTTACATCGAAATGGTACGTTTCCGGACATGGGTTCCTTAACAAAACTTTATCTACTAATTCCCCTCTACAACCCCCATAACTTTGTAATAGGAATTATGAATCACCCTGTAGACACTAATTTCACTTCAAATTTGAAGAATGCATACTTTTAAAAACAAGCAAAGCCCTATGTATGAAATATACAAATAATTTCAGTATCATAAGAATTCCTTACGATGAAGCATATTTTGAAAGGCCTTGAATTTAATAGTGTGACGACGTTTATAACGGAAGTTATTATAGTTGAGGACGACTGTTTTATAAGGTACAAATTTTAAAATTGAAAAGTAGAATGAATGCAACAAGATTACCAAAAGCAGCATTTAACTACAAGCCAAGTGGTTCAAAGAATGTAGGAAGGCCAGTGAAAAGATGGACAGAACAACTGTGAGGCGGAACAGGCAATTTGCCTAGCCCGTGAAGTGAAAAAGAAGAAGAAGAAAAGTTTGAAGAAGTTGATAGTAAAGACATTTGTTCGGTAGTTCCTACAGATTACTTTAAGAAAATAATAAAAAATTATAGGGTATGGATGAAGAAATTATATCTAGGAAGCCATGGAAGGAAGGAGATTGGCAGAAAATAACTCTGTAAACAGAAAGAAATGCAAAATGGGAAAAGAGAAAATAAAAACAATAATGAAAATAGTTAATTCTAAATAGAGATATCGGCTTAAAAGAGTACATACACTGCTTTGATTTATTAAAATATGGAGAAATGCAGATATTTTCGTGTGAATTCATGCATGTGCTCTCTCTCACGCACATACAAATCCGTTTTTGTATATTTTTTTGTTCAACTATGTCAAATGCAGCATGCTAAAACATTCATAGTATTCTTCAAACAACACTGCATATTGATTTCAGGTAAAACAAGCCATAAAATACAATTCTCTAAACTTCATCCAAGCCTGTATAAAATGGAAGTTCAACATGTTCAAAGGGGTTAAGGGGTGACATATATAGATCATAATAAAAATATACATTTCCGATTCTAATCACCACACTTAACATTTTAGTGATAATTAATAACGTTTAAAAATGGGGGCACGCGATATAATAATAATAATAATAATAATAATAATAATAATAATAATAATAATAATAATAATAATAACAATAATAATGATAATAGCAATAGATGACTATATAAATATATCCTCAACTCGTGTCCAATTCAGAGTCGGGTCCAGGAATGAGATGAGATGAAGCCCCTATATTTACAGAGGTCTGTGAACTACAAGGATGCCGGCTGATCTATCCTGACGCACCGTCACGGGGGTGGATGAATGAAATGAAATCGATGAGATGAGTGTGGAGAAATCGTGGAATTAAATCGGTACCAGGAGAAAACGGGAGAAACCCCGAGAAAAACTTGTCCAAGCTCCGCTTCGACCACCACAAAACCCACGAATCGATCTCGGGACCCTAGCGGTGAAAGGTGAGTGTCTAACCGCTTGCGCCACGGAGCCGCATAATAATAATAATAATAATAATAATAATAATATATAATAATAATAATAATAATAAATAATAATAATAATAATAAAAATAATAATAATAATAATAATAATAATAAATTGATTTGGCGTTTACTTCATGAAAATCCATTTTTATGCTAATTAAATGAGAATAAAACTGTTAAAGTTTTATATGATCTTCATATTTATTAAAATACACATTCGTTACAGCTATTTCAGTACTTTGTACCTTCTTCAGACCAATACCATGATTACAAAAAAGAATACATGTATATATATATATATATAAATTAATGCTTGTTTGTTTGTATGTTTGTTTGTTCATACTTTATGCACGGCCATACCGTTTATCCGATTGTGATGGTTTTTTTTGCAAAATGTTCAGGCGATTCCCGGGATGAACATAGGCTACAAGAATGTTCTCATACTCAACTCCTACACCCTTAAAAATCACCCTTTGTAGTGAAAAACGCGAAAAAAATCTTTTTTGACGAATAAATGGCTTACGCTGTCTAAAGCATAACAAATACACAAAATTAATTTACACAGAATTTAATATCTCAAAAAATCTACCAAAAAAGTCCGCAACAGCATTGTTTATCTTTTACGGATAACTCACAATAGCCGTTTTTGTTTTTAATTGATGCCAAGAAGATCAGGGTAAGTAGATTCCGGGACAACCGTGCACTGCCGATTGTAATGGAGCTTTTTGCAAAATGTTCAGGATTTTCCCGGGAAGGTTATAGGCAAAAATAGAGTTTTAATGCTCAAGCCCTTCACCTTTAAAATCACCCTTTGTAGTGAAAAAATAAAATAAAAATGACTTTTTGTACGCTTAAATGGCTTAGGCTGCCTACACCATAACAAATACACCGAATTAATGTACACAGAATTGAATATCTCAAAAAACTCTACAAAAAAGTCCGCGACAGTATATGTTTATCTTTTATGGATAACTCACAATAACCATTTTTGTCTTTCGTTGATGCCAAGAACATCGGTATAAGAAGTAGGTTCCCGGGCAAGCTGAGCAGCAGCACGGATAACTCGAAATACGAACTTTGTCATTCATCTCATTTATGCCAAATAATCGGGATACGTATATTCCCGGGCAATGCCGGGTAATCAGCACGGGGTATCTAAAAATAATAACGATATGTATTTATAATTATTTTTCCTTTTACTTATTCAACTAAACGTATAAACACATAATTTATATTATTTATTAGCAGCGGACGCCGGGTATTAGCTAATATATAATAAAATCCATTTGTAATTGTGGTATTCGTCTGAAGAAGGTACAAAGTACTTAAGCAGCTGTAACGAATTTGTATTTTAATAAATATGAAAATTATATAAAACTTTAACAGTATTATTTTTTTATTTAATTAACATAATAACAATAACAATAATGGTAATTATTATTATTATAATAAAAATAATAAAGATGCATATGTTGTCATTAGTAGATATCTAGGACCCAAATTATATAATGAATTAATTAGATCCAATCCAGAACTAAGTAAACTAAACACAGCTAGTTTTAAAAAAGCAATTAAATTAATAATTTTTAATTAATTAAGTGAATAAAATAATAATTTGAATATTTTAAAATAATAAATATAAAGCATCTATTTTTGCTTATATTATTATAAATCAATATATAACTAATTACTTTCTTCTGTATTATTGGTTATAATCCATTACATTATACGATTTATATTATTTTATGTATATCATTCTCCATTCCATTAATTCTCTTGTTAGAATAAGTCTTATTCCCAATACATTATTATTTTTTATTTGTATGTGCCATAATTTATGTAAAAATGAAACTGGCCCCAACTTTAAATGTATATATTCTACTTGTATCATTCATGTAACTGAACTGCGCTCGAGCACGAGCACTTGCTCATTCGGGTGTCAATATTGTGTATAACATTTATTTGTAAATAAAATTTATTCTTATTCTTCTTAAACTTGATTTGATATATTCATTTTCTTTTCATTCATATAGTTATGTTTACAGAAATAATATCTTTGCTTTGCAATAAATTGTATAAGTTAGACATGCGTTCCATTCACTTCATTATATCTTGTTCCTTTTGTCTATCCTAGGTATGCAAACAATGCCTTGCGATGTGATAGAGTGTTCTCCATTACAGAGCGAAATGTAGCAGATTTGTATCGTTCTGTTCGCTTAATTAAGGAAATTGAAATCTTGGTTATAGAAGTTTTGTTTATTAAAATTTCTAACATATTACATATTTATACAGAACTAGGTAATACCCTGCGTGCGCTGCTGCACCCCAATAAATTAAATGTGTTATGTTTAGTTGAATAAGTGAAATGAAAAATAATTATAAATGTATATCGTAATTAATTTTAGATAACCTATGCTGCTTACGCGGCATTACCCGAGAATCTACTGCACTTATCCCGATCTTCTTGCAATGACCTGATCGACAAAAATGGTTATTGTGAGTTATCCGTAAAAGATAGACATATGCTGTCGCGGACGTTTTTGTAGACTTTTTTCTTTACATATCCAGTTCTGTGCACATAAATTTGATGTATTTGTTATGGTTTAGACAGCATAAGCGTCAAAAAAGCTACTTTTTTTAAGGGACTGATGCCCTCTTATTTAGCTCCGGCACTATAGTACGTACGGTAATATGTTACAAACGTTAATTGTCCCAGAAAATGTATCTAAATCGTGGTAAAAAGAACCCATTCAAATCGGTCAAGTAGTGTTTGAGTCCATAAAGGATAAACAGACAAATCCTCTACTCATTATATATATATATATATATATATATATATATATATTCTTTTTGCAGACGATTTAGCTCTTCTGGCACTTTCTGAAAACGATTTGCAACGATCAATTTATAATTTACAAAAAATAGGTGCCAAATTTAATATGGAAATATCAATTAACAAAACTAAAATTATGGCATTTCATGGGAAGGACCCCATACAAGTAAAATCTGTCTCCAGAATAAAATTTTAGAGAGATCTAATCAATTTAAATATCTTGGATATTATCTCTCTCTATCTGGGATGAAAAGGATATCCCTGAAAAAATTACTAGTTATAATAAAAGTTTGGGAATTATTAATCAAGTTATGAAACCATCCTTTGTACAAAAAAAACACCAGATTACGTTTATATAACACTTTGGCTAGACCAGTGTTGACCTATGGTAGTGAAGCATGGGCACTAAAAAGACAACATGAAAGCAGAACAACGGCTTGTGAAATGAGATTCATGCTCAGAACAGCGGGTTACACCAGATGGGATTGGAAAAGGAACACCGATATCTTAAAAGAATTGAAGACTACGCCAATTTTGGAATATATTAAACAGTACCAACTATATTGGAAACACCATCTAGAACGAATGAGTTTAAATCGGATCCCCAAAGCTGTTTATAATTACATGCCAAGAGGACGAAGATCACTGGGCCGTCCTATGAAGCGCTGGAGGGAAAATTTTCTATACGATCATAACAGGCCTTGGCCTAATACTTGGAAGGAAGAAGAAATATATATATATATATATATATATATATATATATATATATATATATATAAAGATAAATGAAACTTTTCAAATATGTTTGGTGAATTATATTGCATTTACTTAGCTTCTTGTTATCAAGTGAGGCGCTCAAAATAATAACGGCAGGCCCCAAGTGACATCGAATTTTGAGATAGGAGCATGACCATGTACAGCTGCAATCTACCTTTCATGTGATGAAGTATCAAACTAATTGGGATATGCCAAAGCTCCTAATTTCCACCTTTAAAATTTGTCCATAGTGAAAACGAACACATTCTCAGCGTAAAAATGACATCCCAACTATGAGTGCTTTACTTTATGCCCGCTATACGTTCATCGCGTTGTAGGAAAAGAGGTAAAAGTTAACATGTTTCACTGTTTAAGTTATAGCAGAAGTACAGTAAAACAGAGAAAGATCCATCCATAGTAATTCTCCCCGAAGGCAGGTCCTTCACTGCAATCATAGCATTTTCATGCTATGCTTGCAGCTTTACTAGGGAATTGTAGGTGTGGTAGCTTCCCGTTGCTTTCCACACCGGTGAAGGATGATGATGATGATAAGGATGATGATGATGGCCATATGATTTCGGGGACCGTTTGGGCCTTAAAGTTTTCCTGACATTTATCTTGCAGGTGAGGAAAAACCCCGATAAAAACCTCACCCAGAAAAACTGTCCCGACCGGGGAATGAACCCGAGCCCGCTGCGTGACAAGGCAGCACGCTACCTCGAGAGCACATCGGTGGACTCAGAGAAATATAAAGGAAGCTAAATACAATGACCTGATGAAATTATTGAAATAATTATATACCACCCATCTATCATGATTTTTATAACAGTCTTCTTCATGATGGCGTTGATGATGAAAAATGTGAAGATTTGGAATTACAACTGGATTAGGTATTTCAAGATGATAAATGAAGGAAAAGTCAATTTTACACCAATTTTTTCTGTTTTTGTATAATTCTTGTTCTAATAAACAACACAAAATCAGGAAAACTAACAATCACAAAAGGTTCAAGAATTTGCACACAGACTTGAAATCCCTTAATTTAAATACCCAGAAAATATCAAGACGTAATGTTAACTACTTTCCACGTTTGGAAAAAAAAAAAAGAAAAAAACAGAAAATGACATTTATCTCAAAATGAACTTTGGTTGGGATCTGCCGTTATTATTCTAAGCGCCTCAATTCACAATTGACTTTCCCACACCATCTAGATAACATATATGTGACTAACGGCACGTGCCGTGAAGATCAAACCGGTTGCGTGCACTACTCGCTGAAACACCGATTTCGCTGGTGCATCGTATTTTGTCTATAATAATTATTTTAAGTACGAGTTTGTTCGAAGGGCACGCGATGGATTTTATTCAGACATTTCCTTCAAGAATTCACTCGCACGAGTTAAAATGTAGTTTCGAGATACAATACCTGCATAACCCAGAATGGACGACACTTTCAACATATGTTATAAGGTAAGATTATATGTACTACTTTTTATACAGTTAAGGAAGAGAAGCCACACGCTCGTCGAAAGCGGCTAATGCAGGCTTCGTAGCGGAGAGTGAAAACAGCGCTCGTGCGGTTACAATATGTAATATAAACCCGCTATTTTTATATGGCAACCATTTATTTAGTATTACACATCCAAGTTAACTGTGCACGGGCGGATGGGAAGAGTTTTAGCGCTAGTGTCGCCGAACTATTGAATCTGTGGAAGGGGTGTAGGAGAAGACTGTACATGCGATCACGTACTGAAATGGTTCAATTTTAAGTGTGGGCGGAGAATCCCTAAACATCTTAACATGGTTGTCATATTAGTAATTTAAGCACTGAACGCTCAAGCGGTCGGATCATTTAAAATCACAGTAATTGTCGTCTCTCTGTTACCAGCTTCACAAGTGGCAACATGTAATGAGAAGTGACAGCCCATTTCAACACGTAATCCCAATAGTAACAGGGTTATCATTTTGTCAATGACCGCGTAGAAGGATGGACCATTAAAATCCATAGTATTTGTCAGTTCTCTACCTGCCAGACACAAAACATGTACAGAGGACAAGAAGTGGCAACAAGTAAGGGAGAGAGAGAGAGAGAGAGAGAGAGAGAGAGAGAGAGAGAGAGAAAGACAGCATGTTAGTTAACATATTTTCCGCAAGCACAGACTACTTGGTGGAGTAATATTATTGAAGTTTACTTCCATCCCCAATTTCTTAGTGTTACTTGGTAGAATGTGCATGTTGGCCCTTAACAGTCCAATGTTGAATCTTAGCTTATTCTTTGTTAGGAATTACTACACCACGATAATTTAGTTACTCTTATTTGCCCATAGATTTCGTGAATGATATGCGGTCAACATACCGACCCAATTAAACATTTAGCAGGCAGCTAAGTTATTATTAGGATGATAAGGTCAGTAATTTTTGCCTAGATGTTTCTTTAATCAGGCTTACGAATCATTTACGAGACTGAAAATCTTCAAACTGGGGACCTAAATTCCCTCCCGGAGGACTTTCTCCTTGGATTTTTCCTCCTAAAAAAATCCATTGATTCCGAGCATGTTTGAAACCGCGATCATCGGGACCAGAGGCAAGGGACATAACCACTAATTCACCGCGGCCGACGTTGGGCCTTAGTATCTACGTCTGTAATTGAAAAAAAAAATCTTGTCATGACATTTCTCATATCAAGTTTGTCATTTATCAAGTCAAAGTTACCATGTTAAATTTGTCGTTTTTCCGACACTTTGTTAGACATTTTAATGGTTCTTTTTCTGCATTCATTCCTGTTGTTAAAAAACAATAATACAACAAAGAAAATGCAAGATCATTAATTTGAAAGACTGTCATAAAATGTATATAGAAGTCGTTGGTACGCCACCATTAAAATGCTGATATAAAGAATTGCTTCTACTTTTTTTTTTTAGATAGCGTTTAAGAGCTTCATCCATCCAGTCGTAAACAAAAACAATAAAAAGCAAGTATAAAAGTCAGTCTCTCTTTATTTGAGAAAAAGGGGGCACTATTGTTGAAGTTAGGATTAGAATCGATAATCCGGCGAATCTTATCGTGTGTTTTGGGCGGACAGATGCGTGGTACAAGAGAAATTTATTTTATCTCATCTCGGACTTTAGTGTTCTATTCTAAAGAAATAACACAATACCTTGAAACCCTTTTATTGCAATTCCATTCTATCTTTATAGTTTTTTTTCCTTGTTAAATTAATTGAATTCCTAATGTACTTCTAGATAATAATAATAATAATAATAATAATAATAATAATAATAATAATAATAATAATAATAATAATAACAATAATAATAATAAAAATTAC
Organism: Diploptera punctata; assembly: GCA_030220185.1. Taxonomy (NCBI): domain Eukaryota; kingdom Metazoa; phylum Arthropoda; class Insecta; order Blattodea; family Blaberidae; genus Diploptera; species Diploptera punctata. Next base: position 57,712 of record JASPKZ010008401.1, read on the forward strand.
AAAGATAATAACAATGATAATAACAATAATAATAACTACAATAACAACAACAATAATAATAATAATAATAATAATAATAATAATAATAATAATAATAATAATATAATAATAATAATAATAATAATAATAATAGAAGACTACATAACAATGAACTACATGGTCTTTATAGGAAGCCATATATAATAAGAACAGTTAGAAGACTACATAACAATGAACTACATGGTATTTATAGGAAGCCAGATATAATAAGAACAGTTAAGTCTCGTAGACTGCGATGGACAGGACATGTTGCACGTATGTGGAATGAAAGACTTGCATGGAAGCTTCTTGTAGGAAAGCCAGAAGAAAACGCCCAGTTGGTAGACCAAGAATGAGGTGGGAGAATAACATTAACTATGATTTGAGGGAAGTAGATTATACAGGGAATGATTGGAAAACATTAGCTCAGGATAGGGATGTATGGAGAGCATATGTCCGCGCGGCCATGAACCGACGGGTTCGATCGTGCCAGTGAGTAAGTAAGTAATAATATAATAATAATAATAATAATAATAATAATAATAATAATAATATGTTTTATATAAAATTGGCGGAGAGTTACATTTTTAAAATGAAAACAAGTGGATAGAAACAAAAAAAGAATTGCTTAGATACACGTGTCGTGCATATAACGTGAAATTCATTTTGTTTCATTAATGTTAAATCCTACACGTATATACTGTAGATTGCATAGTACGAAAATTACGTCTTTTTGACGACAATGTTACGATGAAAGAGTCATCTTAAACTTGAGTGGATTGGGCGATTACAAAAAAAACATAAAAAGTTGTCCCGCCTCTTGGACGCCCATGTAGCTTTTCCATGCGAGGGAAAGATATAAAATGCGTGTAGGCGAGATGTCTTTTATTAAGTAGTAGCAGTAGATATTTTCTCAAATATACTTGTTTCAACAGTTAATTTATTATAATTATTATAAATAACACGATGTCTATAATAAATAGGACATTTCAATAAATTTTGGGGGCCCTCCATGACGTAGATGGTTAAGGTAATACCCTAAAAACAGGAAGGTCGAGGGTTCGAGTCGCGGTGGGTCAGGATTTTTAAACTGGCCCAAACCTTCTGATGGCACCATGGTCTTAGGGTCGACTCAGCTTCTAACGAAAATGAGTACCAAACGTTTGTTTTGGGGATAAAGGCGGCCGTCACGCAGGGCTGACAATCTTCTTCTTCACGGTTTAGGCTTATTTACTAGCCTGTTCCGGCTCCAAATTGCTGCTCTTTCCATCTTTTCTTTGGTCTTCCCAAACTTCTTCTTCCTCGTGGTGAATAGCTGTATGCTGCTTTTGGTATTCTATTCTCAGTCATCCTTGCTAAGTGTTCTTTCCAGTTTGTTCTGTATTTCTCTATTGTTGTGTTTAATTCCTCTACTTTTAGTTGTCTTATTTCTGTGTTATGTTTTTTGTCTGTTCTTTGATATCCTGCTATTGGTCTGAGGAATCTCATTTCAGCAGCTTGTATTCTGGCTGATTGTTGTGTTGTCACTGTCCATGTTTCGGATCCATAACTAATAATAGGCACTGCCATTGTCTTGTATAATTTCATTATAGAGTCTTTCCTTGCTTTATTTTTCGAAGTTCTTTTTTAGTGTTCCTGTTATATAATTAAACATATTTAGTGTTATTTATATCTGTTTCCGCTGTGTATGATATTTCACAACCTAGGAAGTTATATCTTACCACTTGTTCTATTGGTTTATTTTCTAATATTATCTTTGTCCGAACTGGATGAGCTCCCTTGAAGACCATTGCTTTTTATGTTTGTGAGGATATTTCCATGTTGTATTTTTTTGATATTTCATTTAGTTTATACAAAATTCTTTGTAGTTCGTCCTCTGTTTTTGCTATTAAAATCTGGTCATCTGCAAAGGTTACTGTTTTTATTACTATACTTCCTAAGTGAATTCCCCTAGTCGTCATTTGCTTCCATGATCTTATCATGTCGTCGAAATAAATGTTAAAAAGAGTGGTTGATAGTGAACAACCGTCTAACTCCTCCTGTTATATGTACTGGTTCCCTTTGTTTTTGTTTTTTTTTTTGTTTTCTCATACATTTTCTTAATTACTACTATCACGTGTAGTGGAATTCCTTTTTTCACTTAGTATGTTCCATAATTTTGGTCTAGACACTTTATCAAAGGCCTTCTTATAATATACACACCTAAAAAGAGGATGTGCGTCTCTAAGTTGAATTCTCTTCGCTTCTCTATTATTTGTTTTAAAGTGAATACGTTGTCTGTGCAGCTTCTTCCTTTCCTAAAACCTGTCTGTTCTTCTGATATTATTGCGTCTACTATAGTTGTTAATCTTTGGTTGATCATTTTTGCACATATTTTGTATGCTGCACATAGTAAGCTTATGCCTCTATATTTTTCTGGCTTTGTTTTTTCGCCTTTTTTAAAATATTGAGACTATTTATCCAAGTGCCGATAATCTAGAAAAAGTGGGAGCCTTAACCTCCTACTACACCAATGCCTGTATTGTGATCACTTTTATCACTTCAATTAATTTTGAAAAGATAACTTCTAGTTAAATGCAATACAAATAATCAATTAGAGATAAGTGAATATATTAAAATATACCAATTCCGAGCTAAGTTCCAGTTGTACTGTAAACAAACTTGCACAATATATTAATCCGTCGACTCTGTCTATTGGGGGAATCGTACTGCTACTTCTAACGGCAATATGACTGAATTGTGTACCATAGAAACGTTGTTTTTAGGCAATATACTATTTTACGGAAAATTAGCTCTGTGCCACGGGATTTTGCCTTAGCCACTTGGCTACGGATATTAAAATTCACCATAACTTAAACACACGTTCGAGATATTTAACTCTACCTGTACCTCTACATTGAACATCTCCACTAGTTCGAGTTTTTCACGGCTCCAGGTTAAGAAAACAAGCTGTAACGACTGGGGTACCCGACATTCTGACCACATGTCACCCCTACACTAGCAGGATGATCATCTACCTATGTGATTAACACATGTAAATGCGAGGCAATCAGCCGACTGGTAGGCGAAGGGCCTTCCAGGTCTGTCGCGCCATGGAGTTAGTTTAGTTATATATCCAAGAAGAGCAATAATTATTAGGGCTGGGAAGTTGAGGAAAAATATGTTTTTCTATTTTATGTCGAGTCCCAGCATTATATATATAGGCCTACTTTTAGGAACATTGTAGGCCAGAAAATTGTGGGTTTTATTTATCCATTTTCGACTTCTTTTTTTTTTTGCTTATTGGTCATATTTTAGCTTTTCTAGGCCTTAACGGTTATTTTTTTGCAACTTTACCTTCTTTTTACTATATTTTTACCATTAGTATAATTCAAGAATCCGCAGAGTCTAGTCTCAATTCCAATTTATTTTAAAAAACACTATCTAGTTTCACACTAGTTTCAAAATACTTTTCATATTTCAAACACTTTTTTTTCGCGAGAAACAGTGAACCCTCTAAAAATACCCAGTCATTTTTAACCATCAGCTTACTGACCGCCTGCACTATTGTATTTCGACTTCAAATTTTCTAAGAAGATGTCACTCTCAGAGGATGAAGACATCAAGCTTGTCTTTATCCAATCTTTAGCAACTGCAGCACTTTTTACGTCCTATTTCCAGTTTTTAGGTCTTTTGTATGATATAATTAGGTCTTTTTTAAAGGTATTTTATAGACATTTTATAGGTCCTCAACTTCCGAGTGCTTGTAATAAGTTATAACATGCAATGGGCTTGAAAGCTAGTAGGCCGCAGTTTGTAGAGTGGCTTGTCATGTAATTCGACCGCAGCGCAGTTGTAACAATTTCATTACCAGCGACATGAGCTAATCAAGCCAACTCACTGCACCTCTTCATCACCGAGCATCTCCATTCAATTCGTATCATCATCTCAGTCAAGTCACTGTATTCTGCAAATTGTTACAATCAACTTTTATAAGATTCATGATGTGATCCGTTGAGGTATTATTCAAAATTAAAATATAAAATTATGGAATATTCAACTGAAAGGTCCGTCTCCTCAACTTGATCAATTATTTAACTGTAGCGCTTTCGGGACTTGTCCCATCATCGGCAGGATTCAAAACTGGTGTTTCACTGAAGATCTGGTAGAATGGGTTACATGTATTGGGTTCGTTTTCGTTTATCAGATTGTCGTTGTTGTGAGCTGCTTTCATGATTTCCATCTCTTCGAGTACGTTTATCTTCGCTGGATTATTTTTTCTGTGCGTTACTGTTATGGTGTTTTCAACATTTAACATGCGATGTCCTTCATGGATAACGTGTTTTGCATAGCTTGATTTAAAGAACATTTTCGAGACTTTATTCACGCAGAAGGAATATCAAGCTATGCAAAACACGTTATCCATGAAGGACATCGCATGTTAAATATTGAAAACACTCTAATAGTAATGCACAGAGAAAATAATCCAGCTAATATAAACGTACTCGAGGACATGGAAATCATGAAAGCAGCTCACAACAACGACAATCTGACAAACGAAAACGAACCCAATACATGTAACCCCCTCTACCAGATCTTCAGTGAAACACCAGTATTGAATCCTGCCGATGATGGGACAAGTCCCGAAAGCGTTACAGTTAAATAATTAATTAAGTTGAGGAGACGGACCTTTCAGGTGAATATTCCATAATTTTATATTTTAATTTTAAAGTGTTACAAGTATTATGTATAATGTCAATGCTAGTTGAGCAGCATTTCTGCAGTTTCATACAGCAGCGGCTCTAAGAGTCTTGAATGAAATAAGATCACCTGCTGTCAATATTCACAGCTGTGCAACTATTCAATGCAAAAAATAGTGTCAATAATCGCATATGGGATGGAGATAGTTTGGGAGCATCTGAAGACAAGCGACTTAAACATTTGAAAAGCGTCAAGGCCTCCTTTCTAAAGAAAATTCTAGCAGTCTCTAAATTCACTCACTCGAGACTGCCCTATGCACTAACAAGAGACAATTTTTATTTACAGGTTCTATCCCAGGGCAAGTCTTTCACTGCAAACATAGCATTTCCATGCTATGCTTTGCAGCTTTACTAGGGAATTATAGATGTGGTAGCTTCCCGTTGCTTTCCACACCGAGGGATGATAATGATGATGATGACCAGATGATGCTCGGGGACTTTTGGGCCTCAGCGCTACCTGATATTTGTCTTAAAGGTGAGAAAAAACCGGAAAAGAACCTTACCCAGGAAGTTTGTCTCGACCGGGAATCGAACCCTAGCCCGCTGCGTGAGGTCAAGGCAGCACGCTACCTCCAGACCACAGCGGTGAACAGTCAGATAATATAGAATTATAAAATTGTACCTCACTTTAGACTCCTCAACTGATAAAATGAATAAGACAATCTAGGCTTTCCGGACCAGTCCAATCCTCAGCAGAAGGTAGTTGGTTGCTGTCCAACTAACATCCAGCAAATCGAAGGAGTACCCTCTCTTAGATAGTGTTTACAAACTTTCTCAACCGAAGTCCACGGTTTTCCAACTTTTATTGCTTCCATATCAATGACCGAAAATATACGGCTGTTAATTACAAAAACGAATGTTTGAATCATGTCTATATTTTCACCACCATTTCTGTGAATTTTAAGTAATTTTTATAGGTGTTACGGAAATAATTAAAAGTTGGAAAACCGGGATCGTGGTTTAGGTTTCGGTTGAAATATCCAACCTATTTATCAGCAAGGTTTTCCTGCACCCAGTGCATACTTTTAAAATCAATCGGTTTATATAAATATTCTTGTGAGTTTTAAACTTTCATTGAAGTGAATAAAACAAAGATAGCAACACAAATAGACAAAAGAGCGCACGTCCTATAAATATGAAGGGTATGATAATATCAAGTATCACTTTAATAACTATGAGTTGGATTTCTTGAGTGTAATGGTGCTTTTTAGCGAATTCCGAAATATGAAAACATGTTTGAGAAATGTTTACATATCTTCAGCGATATTATCAAGAATAGAATAGAATAGAATAGATTTTATTTAGCCTGGTGGAGTTAAGGCCATGTGGCCTTCTCTTCCACTCACAAGGACAAACATATGTTACATATAAATACAAAAAATTACAATAATAGTCATACTAAACAATTAATTATCTGTCGAATTGAATAATAATGAAAATATTGTCTAATAATACAATACAATACAATTAAACAGGTACAATTAAAATTAAACTAATGAGAGAATAAATACAGGAAGGAATAACAGCTATGCAAAAAAAAAATACAAAGAAAGTAATAAACTATAATGAATTAATCTATCGCTTATTATACAGCGCATTAGGTAAACATAGTCCACCGCTGTGGTCTCGAGGTAGCGTGCGGCCTTGTCACGCAGCGGGCCCGGGTTCGATCCCCGGTCGGGGCAGTTTTTCTGGGTGAGGTTTTTATCGGGGTTTTTCCTCACCTGTAAGACAAATGTCAGGAAAACTTTAAGGCCCAAACGGCCCCCTAAATCATATGGCCATCATTATCATCATCATCCTTCACCGGTGTGGAAAGCAACGGGAAGCTACCACACCTACAATTCCCTAGTAAAGCTGCAAGCATAGCATTAAAATGCTATGATTGCAGTGAAGGACCTGCATTCGGGCAGAATTACTATGGATTGATGGAGGTAACGTATTGAGTAATCTTAAAACTATTTTTATTAATAATGAAAAAACAAATTGTTAATTTTTAAAAAGTAATATTAGTGAGTTTTTTTTGTTAATAATTTTATTTTTAATTTGTTTCTGAAAGATGGTAAAGTTTGGCAGTCTCAGACATAGGGTGGAAGGAAATTCCATGTTCTAGCAAGAGAAACTGTAAAAGATTTCGAGTATTAGGTAGTGTGATGAGGAGATATATAAAGGATAGTAGAATAGAAATCTATATATACATAAGACAATGATATGAGTTTCGAAATTGGAAAGATAACTTTTTTTGGCAAATAACATCTACCAGGGACTGGAAGATATTTTAGATCTGAACTATTAACTTTTCAAAGTAAAATTATTACATAGGCTATAAGAGTTTGAGAAGATCGGTCCTCGCATATGCTTTAGAAACATGGACCATAAACAAGAAGGATAGAAATAGACTCTGAGATGAAAATTTTTAGAACTATATATGGAACAATCAGGGTGAACGAGTGGAGATATAACGACCGATATAATCACGAACTGTATCAATATTATTCGGGGAGCCTAATATAACTGCGTTTCATAAAAACGTGCCGCTTGAGATGGACTGGACATTTAATAAGAATGGAGGATCAGGACCAACTTGTAAAGTTTTCCGATCTGAACCAGGAGGATGCAGGCGGAGAGGAAGACCGAACATCAGGTGGAAGGACGACGTAAAGGAAGATGCCAGAACTATCGGACTAAGGAACTGGATGAATGTGGTAAGGAATAGGGACGAATGGCGGAGACTTCTTCGGACACCAGGACCCATTATGGGTTGTCAAGCTAAAGATGATAATGGTGATGAGTGATGATATAGGTATGTATGTTAACGCTATAGATGCCACAATTTTTGTTTCACCGAAACCAAACATGGCTCATCGCAATTAATTAAAAAAGTAAGCTACAGTTCGTTAACTAGCATAATCGGAATATTAGATGATGTCTCGAGGTAGCGTGCTGTCTTGTCACGCAGTGTGTCCGGGTTCGATTCCCGGTCGGGACAGGCTTTCTGGGTTAGGTTTTTCGAGTTTTTTCCTCACCTTTAAGACAAATGTCAGGAAGCTTAGGACCCAACGGTCCCGAAAATCATCCGGCCATTATCATTATCATCACCATCATCATCATTCACTGGTGTGGAAATCAACGGAAAGTTGCCGTATCTGTAATTCTCTAGTAAAGCTGTAAAGCTTAGCATGAAAATGATATAACTGCAGTGATAGATCTGCCCACAAGCAGAACACTATAGATAGGTGTAGAAGTTCACATTAAACAAAAATTTAAAAATCGTTCTAGTGATTGCAATTTTTGATACATCACAACGAACCTCAGTAAATGCTATCTTCTTCTTCTTCACTTCACGGGCTAGGCAAATTGCCTGCTCCGCCTCACAGTTGTTCTGTCCATCTTTTCACTGGCCTTCCTACATTCCTTGAACTTCTTGGCTTCTAGTTGAATGCTGCTCTTGGTAATCTTGATACATTCATTCTTTCCACGTGTGTAAACCATTTCTCTCTATATTCTCTGATTTTCTCATCCAATGGATATATATTTAACTCTGTTCTTATATCTTCATTCCTTATCCGATCCAATCTTGTGCAGCCTTTTGTTCTTCTAAGGAAGTTCATTTCTGAGCTTTGTATTCTACTTTGTAGATTTTTGGCCATTACTTAAGTTTCGCTCCCATAAAGTAATGCAGGAACTGCCAATGTTTTATAAAACTTCAATCTAGTATCTCTTCTTGTTTTATTCTTTAATGTTTTATGTATAATTCCGCATATCATTTGAAATTTCGACAGTTTCATATGTATGTCTCTTTCAGTTTTTGTGTTTATAGTAAAATTACAACCGAAATCATTAAAATTTGTTTCTTGTTCAAGAGGTTTGTCTATTACGATTTTTGATCTTATATGATCGTTTCCCCAAAATGCCATTATTTTTGTTTTTTCTTTCGATATTTTGAAATTATATTCTTGGCATAACTGATTTAATTGATGCTATTTAGATAAAAAGCGGAAGGTTTTCTTTAAAAAAATCAGCGAAATTATGACCGTTATAAGTGGTGGTTTACCTGAAAATCGAAATTAAAAATAGACTTTTGTCACTGCCATGCTTGGTTGGTCTCAATATATACCATACCATGTAATTAACCCTTAAATTTGTAATGTATCTTATAAGTTATTTTAATTTAATACTGTAAATAAAAATATGGAAAAATGAATCGGTAGATATCATTTAAATTGGCATAAGTTATACATACATATGCAAATAGGTAATACTCTCACAGTTATGCATAATTTGTCAGATATAAAGTTACAGAAATGCAATGCAATAAACGGAGTCGTAAAAACAAATTTTTGTTAAACAAATGTCAACCACAACCAAACTGAGATTACGCAATGTAACTGCAAAATCATACTAATTGATAGCAATGAAAATTGGACACTAAATTCTAAAATCAAATCAAAAGATTTTACTCAACAATGACACTACATGCGATTTTTACGTCCACTCCTAGGTTTGACAACAATGTATACAAGTAAACAGATATACACGATACATTAAAAATATAGTCGAAGGAATGTATAATTATCAAAGCAATTGGCTACATGTCCAAAGAATGGATCTATCTCGCTTTCTTAAATTAGCATTGCAGTATCAAAACTAAACGGCTTTCGAGATAGAGAAAGACCAAAGTTAAGCTCATCAACCATATCTTGAGATTTCATACGGGGTGAATCATAAATATAGAACTTACGTCATTAGTCAAAATGGCATTGAATGTACAACAGCAAATTACAATTGCTGCATGGGCAATAACGTATGCTAATGATCTTGAGGCCGCAAGACGGGCAAACGTGAGTTTAACGTAGCATTGCAGCCGTCGACTGTGGGGAACTGGAGAAAACGACTGCTGGAAACGGGAAGGATGCAGAAAATCAAAACCTCCTGGAAGGCCTCGCATTAGCACGGATGCAGAAACAACGAAGGGAATTGTGGAGGCGTTCGACGCTAGCCCACAAAAATCAACCGGCCACGCTGCACGTCAGCGGTGATTAGTTTTGTTTTGTTCTATTGTTGTAATTTGAAGGATTCCCTTTCCAATGATAACATCATATTTCCTTTAATAATAATATTTTCGTCACAAAATGCGATCAAACATATAGCCATATTTCTGAATCACTCTGTAGAAACAGGCTCAAACGACATAGACCTAAATAAGTGCATGATGATTATGTATAATTCGTTTTCATTGCGGTCCGACACTTTTAAATAAGCTGGCATCATAAATTGAATTTCTCCAATCAAAATAAAAAACTAAAGTAATGGCGTTCCATGGAAGGTACCCAGTAACAACAAAAATAGTAATATAAGATAAAGTGTTGGAACAGGTTTCACACTTCCAGTATTTGGGCTGCTGTATAACTTAGTATGATGAACAAGACATGAATAGAAAAAATGCAGAAATTTCAACATATTTGTGAAACAATCAGGTGAACACTGAGGAACAAAGAAAGAAAGGAGATGCAGCTAAGATTTCACTCAACATTAGCTCTACCAATAGCGATGTATGGAAGAGAGACCTGTGTCCTGAAAGAAAAAGACAAAAGGAAAATTCAGGCAGCGGAAATCAGCTTCCGACGGGCGCGGGCGGTGAAAGGTTGTTCAAGAGAAGAACATATTAGAAATGAGTAAATTGGAGAGGAACACAGGAACAATTGGAGAGAGCATCTGCAGAGAATGACAGAGGATAGGATACCGAAGATAGCATTGTTGTATAATCCTGGAAGACGAAGATCGGTAGGAAGACCAAGAACACGCTGGGCTGAACAAATGTGAGATCGGAAAATGCAGAAACCTAAACAGTGAAATAAGATGATGATTATAACAAAATAAATATATATATATTCCGTAAACCAGCAAACTAAGACCATACAATCGGATTGCTGAGGAATGCGATTAGTATACGCAGTTCCTGGCTGACGGACTCGTTTCCCTTTAATTCATTTTATTAAATTGAATTGAGTGGAAATATTTTATGATCGTTTCAGTAGACTAGGTTTCATTCACAAGGCGCCACGACTCTCATCTTCTACTACAATAAGGTGCACTTCCTTTCATCGTTTTCAAGGAAATGCCATTTTTCTGAATGGTATTTTATTCTTAAACTTCCCTACAGTTTTCTTACCTTCTTCACACCATGATAACAATAAGCTTCTCTTATAAACGGTCTGCGAAGTATCAAAATTATAAACTTTTTTTTTTCGACTAGATCCACGGGCTAGTAGTCAGCGTTACTGACTGCAGTTCATGAGGTCCCGGATTCGATTTCGAGTCAGAACATAGGAATTTTTTTCTTAAAGGGAATTATTTCTGTGGTTGCTTATTGTCTAGAATTTAGATTATGTTTAGGTTAGGAAGCCAGATATAATAAGAAGAGTTAAATCTCGTAGACTGCGAAGGGAAAGGTATGTTGCATGAATGGGGAATGAAAGACGTGCATGGAAGCTTATTGTAGGAAAACCAGAGGGAAAACGCCTAGTTGGTAGACCAAGAATGAGATGGGAGAATTACATTAACTATGATTTGAAGGAAGTAGATTATACAGGGAATGATTGGAAAACATTAGCTCAGGATAGGGATGTATTGAAATCTTAATGTCCGCGCGGCCATGAACCTACGAGTTCGATAGTGCCAGTAAGTTAGTTAGTTAGTTCGGTTAATGACTCTCCTGGCACTTCATTATCATTTATCACCCATCATATCATCGGAGTAACGTAACTCCGCCTTCCAGGTGCCCAACCGAAGAAATGGATTACAATTCCGCCACTGCAAGGGGAGAAAGCCAGAAATGGCATAAATGACAACCTGATGGCATTGAAAAAAAAAAGTTTAAAAACTTTGATTTTTCGATGGCGTGACAGGCCTTGAAGTCCCTTGGCATACCAGAAGCCTGCTGCCCTCACATCCGCACGTGTTAATCACATACGTGGACGATCATCCACCTAGTATAGGGTGACATGTGGTCAGTATATCGGTCTTCCCAGGCGTTACAGCTATATTTCCCAACCTGGAGTCATTACAACAGGAAGCTACCCAAATTCCTCAAGATACTGGGTGGGCACCAGTCCTATACTGACTAAAATTCCATGATAAAAATTGTTTTCTCATAGAAAGTCGATCCAGCGCAGCGCAAGCCCCGTAGCTCTGTACAAATATATCACGCCGTCTACCGCTCGGTTATATTGCAAAATATATTTAAAGAATAAATTATGATAAATTATTACTTCTCTATGGCGCAACAGGCATGTAAATTCATTGACTTACCAGTCGTCTGCTGGCCTCACATCCCCATATGCCAAATACAGAGGTGGTCGATAATAAAGCCAGTATAGTACCGACATCACGTTCCCCAGTTGATTATAGCTTGATTTCTCAACCTGCAGCCATTACGTATGTTAGCTACCCAAATTCTTCGCGAAGCTGAGTAGGCACCTGTCCCATACAGGCCGAAATTACATGAGAAAGTTTTCTTCCTCATGGAAGACTCAAACGCTAGTCCAGTCGCTCTAGGCAAAGTATGATGCCTTAGACAGTTCAGCTACGTGGTGGGACTGAAAAGTCGTGAGCTGAAGATAAATTAAAAGTAAAGGAACAGTCAGAGAGGCGGGATAAATGACAGAAAGAAATAAAGTTTTAAATAAATAATAGTTTTAAAAAACTAAAAGAACACGCTTTATTAGAAAACTAAAAAATGAAAAATAATTTTAATTTCCAATACGCTAGGGATAAAATAAAGTGGTCAACAAAAAAATCATCTCCAACACATATAGAATAAAATTATAGAGTTATCAACAAAAATAAAATAATTTTACCATCAAAAGCGTGGGGTGCTCTATATCAATTAATATACTTGATAATAAACATATATTGGTAAAAGTAAGCTCTCTAAGAAGAAAATGTAAACATCATAAAAAGCACCCCACGCTTTTGATGGTAAAATTATTTTATTTTTGTTGATAACTATAATTTTATTCTATATGTGTTGGAGATGATTTTTTTGTTGACCACTTTATTTTATCCCAGGCGTATTGGAAATTAAAATTATTTTTCATTTTTTAGTTTTTTATAAAGCGTGTTCTTTTAGTTTTTTTAAAACTATTATTTATTTTTTATTTTTTAGTTTTAATATTTTACAGAATAAGTTAAAAATGTAAATATCTTTAAATTCGATACTATTGTAGTATGAGCTAAAAATAATACTCTTCTATAAAAAAATCCTTCCCAGCCGGATTTGAACCAGCGACGTATGGATTACTGAAATTATATACCACTAAGAGTTCACTGCTCTACCAACTGAGCTCTTACAACGATTGACTAAAAAGTCGACAAGTCCGCAACCTATTATACCAGTTTTCATTTTTTTGATTTTCGGATGATTCTGGCCAGGATTTTAGAAACAAAATATTAAATTATTGTATTGTCACGGGTCCTCTACACGTATACAAAGTTTCAAGTCGATCCAATGTTTCTAAGTGGGTGAAAATCGCGTTGAAAGATTCCGTTACATTGATACAAAAACACGTTTTTTGATTTTCTGATGATTATGGCCAGGATTTTAGAAACTAAATATGAAATTATTGTATTGTCACGGGTCCTCTACAAGTATACAAAGTTTCAAGTCGATCCAATGTTTCTAAGTGGGTGAAAATCGCGTTGAAAGATTCCGTTACATTGATACATAAAACACTTTTTTTGATTTTCTGATGATTATGGCCAGGATTTTAGAAAATAAATATGAAATTATTGTATTGTCACGGGTCCTCTACAAGTATACAAAGTTTCAAGTCGATCCAATGATTCTAAGTGGGTGAAAATCGCGTTGAAAGATTCCGTTACATTGATAGATAGGATAGATAGATACAGGTCAAGCTAATATAAAGCGTGTAAAAAATAATCGCCAACGTAAGGTAAATTCTAGCCTCTAGCTTTGCTGTAGCAATAACAAATGTAAAAAGACTATAAAATGTATTGTTACATTATAATTGACTATTTAACTCATGCCCCCAATGGGAGTCAATGACCAATCACGTTTCAATGATTTCTGTTTTACAACCAATCAGAGTCGTGTTTCACGAAATATTTATCAGTGTTATATTTACCATATTAAAGAAAGCTCCTCCTTTTTAATATTCTGAACAGGTCTGACCATTATTTTGCAGTGACTGAGCCTAAAAGAAATACGGCTACCAGATTGTATATATAGTGCATAGATGTCAACACATAGCGCTTGCAGAAGTTAATATAAAAACATTTGTAGCAATTTATTATACCACCAAAAAAAGAAACCACTGTTTGCACTTTCTTAAATGTATTTTTTCCCAGGTAATAATCCAGAAAAATATAATTGCCATATTTGCACCATACGACATCAGAAATGAATTAATATACAGTTTGATGTGTTTAATTTTTTCTCCACTAGAGAGCATTCTTACAATACTGCGTTCCTTTGGCAATAAATAGTATGATCTGGTTGCAGTGATAAACAAAAGAAGCAGTAGAAGCGTACCTATCGTTTCTCATTTGTTTTCAAACATCGCCGTTTACATTAAATATATAAATATTTTAAAATAACTATAGTTAAATAATGATTTGTGAGTAAACAGCTTAATCTTATTCGTTAAATAGTCCTAACAAATGCCACTCTTGATTTCCAAATTATCGATAAATTCACGACTCACGAAGTGTGAAGTGATAATTTGGAAATTACTCGTGGCATTACTTATGATAAATTTTCATTTTAAAAAAAGATTAGATATTTCTCTTTTGAACAAAATATAGCGAATATTGGTCATTGTACATAAAACTCTGGTCCAAGTATAATTTGTAGTAGGAAGAGCTATACTTAAGGGGATGATTGGAAAATATTAACTCAGGATAGGGATATTGGAGAGCTTATATCCGCGCGGTCATAAACCTACGGGTTCTATAGTCAGTGAGTTAAGAGCAAAACTTAAGTAAGAGTACATCTCAATCGAAAATTTAAAAATCGCTTCATTGGACGCAATTTTCAATGTTTCAAAAGGAAAAAAAAAAAAAAAGTATATGCTATTAAACTAAACCAAGGAAGCTATACTCCAAAAATCAGTGAAATACGACCATCAGAAGTGGGGGTTTACCTGAAACTCGAAAATAAAAATTTGCTCCATCAATCACAAATGTTTACCGTACAATTTAATTATCATAAGTAATGCCACGAGCGATTTCCAAATTATCGATATATTCACGACTCACGAAGTGAGGAGTGAATTTATCTAGAGAATTTGAAAATCAAGAGTGGCATTTGTTAGGACTATTTAACGAATAAAATTAAGCTGTTTACTCACAAATCATTATTTAACTACAGTTATTTAAAAATATTTATATATTTAATGTAAACTCGATGTTTGAAAACAAATGAGAAACGATAGGTACGCTTCATTTGCTTCTTTTGTTCATCACTGCAACTAGATCACATTGTTTATTGCCAAAGGAACGCTACATTGTAAGAATGCACTCCAGTGGAGAAAAAATTAAACACATCAAACTGTATATTAATTCATTTCTGATGTCCTATGATGTAAATATGTCAATTATATTTTTCTGGAATATTATTACCTGGGAAAAAATATATTTAAGAAAATGCAAACAGTGGTTTCTTTTTTTGGTGGTATAATCAATTGCTACAAATGTTTTTACATTAACTCCCGCATGCGCTACGTTTTGACATGCATGCACTATATATACAATCTGGTAGCCGTATTTCTTACTGGGTCAGTCACTGCAAAATTATGCTATGACCTATTGAGAATGTTAAAAAGGAGGTGCTTTCTTTATTATGATAAACCTTAGTTGGTAAATTCTAGGCTAAACACGACTGTGATTGGTTGTAAATCAAAAATCATTTAAATGTGATTGGTCATTGAGCCCCATTTGGCCATAAGTTAAATAGTCCCTTAACTTGACAATGTATCCTATAAGATACAATAGACTATTTTATATAATTTTTAATAAAGTAATTGAAACATGAATCGGTAGATATTATTTAAATTGGAGACAATTACAATAATATACAACATGTAAGTAATAACTTGTGGTTGTGCATTATTTATTTTCACTGCAGTCCTTCTTCTTTCTTCTTATTCATAATTGAAGGATTTTCATCCTGCTTATTTCCAAAATCACTCCTCGGAGGAAGACGTAACGGATGTGCATCCACTGTCTATCCATGTCTTGGCTGGTCTTCCTCTTGTTCTTCTCCCGTCCATTGGTCTATCTTCTTTAGGTCTTTTTGAAAGTCGGTTGTCTTCTATTACTTCTATATGATCCTTCCAATATTTTCGTCTATCTATAATAAATATGGTTATGTCTTGAATATGACATTTATCCCTAATTTCTGTGTTGTGTAGTTTATCAAATAATTTTTTGTCTTCCCCTGAATAGTTCTTAAAAATCTTCATTTCACATGTGTTTATTATTTGTTTAGTTGGTGTTTGTATCAGCCATCCTGTTACTGCCCCATATACGAATCATAACTGGTCGAACTATCGTTTTTTTTTTTTTTATATGCGGAGTTTGCTTTCTATTGACGTCTATGTTTGTTGCGCACGAGTCCGAACATTTTAAATAAGTTGGCAATCAAGAATGGCATCAGAAATTGATCTCCCAATTTTAAAAAAAATAACATTATTCGTTAAAGCATGAAAATGGGACTACAAAATTTAATTTGCAAAAGGATTTCCTTGGGTTTACCGAATTCCCGGCGTCACTGACCTTTTAGTGAAATTAACAATGGCCTAAACCCATTCTCAATCGTTTTCTTATTCGGCTGGGTTCCTTCAATATACACTATATTGTACCAAATATTACATCACATGGAATCTGTCTCAGGAAGACGCCCATAAATAAAAAAGTAGGGTGGGAGGGATTTGATTAATAAAGCCAGACAGCAGAATTACCATGTTTTAATTTATTTTGGTCGAACTAAAAAAACCTGTTAAATTTCAGTCATTTAGTTTATTTATCTTAGTTTAATTGAACCAAAAAAAAACCATTCACCAGGAACTATAGTCTCTTCTTTTGAGATTCTAAACAAATAACAGCTCGGGTCTGTGCTGGGTGATAAAGGAAGAGTGAACGAGGGGGGGGATAGGATGGGGATGAGGGATGGGAGGATGGGGGGGATACAGATTAGGGGGATACGACTTTTGTGGATGTTTCTCACCAATTATTCCCATAATTAAGTTGTATGGTTACCACACAACTGGGAAATTCTGCGAACTAATGGCAATACTTGCTTATTATAACATCAACAAAAAAAAATTATTTAGGGTACATTTAACATTACTAACCTAATGTATACAGTGCGATAAGTGATAGCATGGAACAGCAGACGCGGGGTTTTTGCTGTGCGGGGGTGGTTGACCGTGGTTGACGGAAGGCTTACACCGTGCACACACGGGACTTGAAATGTGCGCAGACTCAGTAGTATACAAGCACATCCCACGCATTCACGGTCGCAGTAAGATTGTGTGCTTCGAGTGGATAAGGTGCTCGCTCGCTTTTCCTTGTGTACTGAATGGCGTGTGTAACAGTTATTTCAATTTTAAAATTTGTATCTTATAAAGCAGGCGCGGATAAGTGTAAACTGAATGACGTGTGATTTAAGTGTAAATTGTATACTGTATAATGGCTAATAACTTTTCTACTGAAAACAACGTGTATTTATTTATGATCAATATTTGTTAACTCAGTCTGCTCGCCAATTACAGATACGATTCCCGGGTGTAAAAATTCCGTCACGTTCAACAATCCATAATCTGTACAACAAATTTTATAAAGCGGTATCAAACATGTATGGACAACGAAGGCGAACAGTTCCAGCACCTGCTTCTATAAAGTTGATAAGTACGAAAATTTGTAAAATAGTTACGGAAATGTGTGTGGTAGTATCACCGCGTTCCTACGCTGGTCGTTCCCCGCCACAAGTGCGACAGCAGTGTATAGTGAAATCCCCGCGTCTGCTGGCCAGTGATATTCTGATCGCACTGTAGTATCTTGCCAAATCAACTAGTCTATGTTGATAATCCTTGGATGATGGCTCACTTCATCTACAGTAGCATTTCTGGATATCTCCCTCATTTAGTCGATCTAGAGATTTTTTAATGTCAATTTTGATTGAAATCGAATGACTCGTAGATTTTCTTTGATATTTGTTAATACGGCGTAGTACAAGGGCTCCTATCTGATGAATTTGGTGGATGTTCGAGTATTCTTAATTTCACCTTGTAAACAAAATCTACTGAACATCTTTTTAGTGCGGTATTACTTACTAAGTAGTGTGAGTAACAGTGAATGTATTCACAAAATATTAATATTTCGAGACTTTCGATATTACATATTTATACAACAAAGACTACCCAACAACATACAAGATGACAATGATGACCACTAGGATGCCGATTTAAAGAATGTTCCCTATTATCGAATGCTCTATTATGTATCTTATTATTCTGATTTCACAAATGAGAACTTACTTTCTATCTGTTAATTCAATTTCATTTTACGACTTCGTTATATCACTTAGTGCAATAATCATAAAATAGTAAGTATGTAGCTACTGGTTTGTAGAATCGTTTAGATCCCGTTAGAATTGAATGTACATTTAAGCATAGTTTTAAAACTTTAATTCAATTTGTGTTAAAAACACTAAAAACCAAATGAGTTTTAAATCTATTATTTGGAAAGTTAGCGAGTTTCACATGTTAGTGATATACAGTATGCACCTAGTTCCTTTGTTCCAAAGTAGTTTTAACTGGAATCGTGGAAACAGAAAATTGTTGCATAAAGTATTCATTGAAATTCCTTTTATCAAACCACACTAGGTAGAAACCAATTAAGTAGAAATTTTCTCTCTCTCTCTCTTTCTTTCTCTATCTTCCTCTCGTACAACACTCCTACAAATAACGTCCATTCAATTAAAATCCACATAAATTTCCCCAAGATCAGATTACTACCGAGAGATTAATTGAAAGTCTACCTTTAAAATTGTATTTTCATGGTAAAAGTCTTCTCTCGCACAAAACAATACCGATATGATAGTAAATAACTCACTACGGTACTATCCGACACAGCGGAACGTTGACTTGCTTCATTTGTGGACGCTTTGCGAACTAATGCCATGTCATACTGCGTGCACTCGCTTCACGTCAGTCTGTGGCGTCGAGGTGCCGAAATCACCTTTTCGGTACGTAAAACTACGATATATACTATGCAACTACTACGTCATATTGTCTTCCCTCTTCAGTGATCTTATAGAACAGTGCCAAATTCCTATCTTCGTTGTCCTCTTTCCTACGTACCTCCCCATTCCTTCATTATGCGCTGCGTGTTACTGCGCATCTTTCCCTCGCTAGTGAAATCCTCAAATAAGCTGTGATCATCTATTTTGGTTTCGTTGGAGTCAAGTCGATAGTAGCTCGAAGGAGCTGTTTGGTTAATCATTCCCATAAGCCAGGGTAGGGCCACTAGGACCGTGTACCCTAGCCCTTGGCTGGACTTGATTGAGTGTTTGTATGTATGTATGTTTATTATTATTGTTATTGATTTTTCTTTTGATGACCGATTAATGTTATTATTTCTTTCATAACTTATCTTTCAGTGGTCAAGAAAATAGTCTTTTGTTATATTATTTGTAGATCACTTATCTGACTTATGACTCTTATTAAAGATACATTATTTTTAGTTAACTTATGTTTACTAATTGCGTAGTTAGTCATGTTAGGTATTGATATAAATTCCAAAGCTTTCTCAAGCCAATTTAATCCCCCTTTTTCCTTCTAGCTTCCACGATTATAATACTGCTTAGCATACAGTACTATATGTTTAATAATTTACTAAGGAAAGGTGGATAATCTTTGTCTTCTATGGACCCAGGCAAAGGTACGTTGATTTAGGCACTCACTACTTTCAAACTCAAGGTAATTAAAAAAAGACTGGTACGATCACTCACGCACGCACTCGCGAGGGGTTGCAAAAATATTAGCAGGTCGCGGGGTGCAATTAATGCTAGCAGAGCTTGGTGCACCCTAAGAAAGCTGCAGTGGCGTGCGGTGGTCACAGCAAATACCCCAGATGTATGACGAAAATGTACTCGTATCTTATGGTTTATAACAACTTCCTTTCCAAATTGTTCAGTTTATAAATAGTATGAACATTTATTATTGTAAATGTGTTTCGAGAATAGAGTATATAAAAATAATATTTTACAATTCATACTTATGTATGCACAATTCAATAATACATGCAGTGATACTCACTTAAAAAGGGTCTTAGTGTATATTATACAATCACTCAATTCCATTTTTAGTAATTTGACAAATCATATTTATTAGTAACACTAACTAACTCGTGAAAGCAAATTAATACCGCATATGAAAAAACTCAGTGCCGATATTAAATTATTTCAACTGTTGATTTCCACAAATAATATTATATACACGTTCGCAATCATTTAATTGTTTAGTTATTCAATTATATGATATAGATGAAGCTTCTTAAATTAATAGGTTGCTATAGCTGACAAAGTAAGTAAAGTAAAGTGATCCCACAACAGGCCCGGAGGCCCTTGGGGTAGTAGGAGGTTAAGGCTCCCACTTTTTCTAGATAATCGGCACTTTATGTCAGCCGGGTTGTCAGCCCTGCGTGACGGCCGCCTTTACCCCAGAACAAGCGTCTGGTACTCATTTCCGTTAGAGGCTGAGTCGACCCCAGGGCCATAGTGCCACCAGAGGGTTTGGGTCAGTTTAAAAATCCTGACCCCAACGGGACTTGAACCCTCGACCCTCCGGCTTGTAGCTCAGTGCCTTAACCACTACGCTACGGCGTGCCCCCACTGACAAAGTATACCACATAATTTTATTTTATATTGTTTCTCTGTGTTTTGTAAAAATGAAACTTGTATACATCAAATATTATGAATATAAAAATATTATCATGATCTTGTAGAAGATTTCCGGGCTATTGGCCGTGGTCTTGAGGCTTGTAGGGGAACTACAACAGCCCGTAAATCTTCTACAAGATCATAATAACTCCGGCCGTGAAAGCCTAAGTCAATATATAAAAATATTAATTAGAAACATTATATTATTTTGATACTTGTACTTTTCAAATCGTTTTAAATCAACCAATCGCATTTCTTGTCTCGCACCAGCAAAGGAATGCTTAATGAATCGATAGATCGAAACTTCTTTCGACCTTATGGTTATCGATCAACTTGTATATTTCGCTTTCGAGTTGTGACGTCAGGCCCAATGACTTAGTCACAAGCTTCGTCTAGTGCAGCAATATCCCAATAGCGTGCGTTATCGATGGTTTATCAGCCACGCATCGAAATACGCATGCGTGAATTCATATGTAATTTAGTAGCTGGTGTTAGAAGGGTTATGTGAACACAGGAAGCTCCGTCAAGCCGAATGTGATAGATGACTGTTGGTAACGGCGGGAAATTTGAAATGTAATGTTCACGCTTAAATGATTTGAATGAAATTTGGTAGATCTATTAGTTTATTTTAATTTAAAATTATGAATATACTAATTACTCCAGCAGTACTGGGGTAGCTGGGGTTAAATGCACGCCACTGGTGTGCTGGGTAAGTGTCTATTTAAATAAATAAAATATTATTTAAACCAGTACGTAGAAGAATACGCAGTTTTCTCAAAATGTGATATAATGGACATGGTACATTTTAACACTCAAGGGATCATACATATTCCAAAGGGAATTAAGGATGAAACGACACTGATATAATGAAATAATTTGGATAGATAGCAACAAAAAATAAGACAAGAATCCGTCTCGTCGAAAAAATAGATGGAAAGAGGCAGGACGTTGGAGTTGTAGAAGAAAAGTGCTACGTAAGAGGAAGAAAAATGTGGTATGAAGTCAAGACGAATGGAATCCACGAAGACGGTGATTAATGATGGCACATACATGTCAAGGGACACATTTAGACTCTATTTTCGCTGGACTTTATCTTCAATTTGAGGAAAATGATGTGAAAAATATATTAACGTAAAAAATACGCCACCACCTATATCAATAATTCAAAAGTTATAAATATAGCATCACAAACTGGGCGAAAAAAACAAGCTTTTGTAGAGAATGTTAACTTGACACTGGTCCTTTCTGTTTCGCCTTAATCTGGAAATACCTACAATGCACTTTTTGTTAATAATATTCACTTATTAAACTAACTGGCAGATACATCTCACTGATAGTATCTTTAACAATTAATTTATTTTCCCTTTATTTTATAAAAAATTACTAAGATTTATCTATGTTTCTACCTAATGTCTCATATAGGCAAATATATAAGCGATTAATTCATTACTTTAATACTTTCTTTGTACTTTTTTGGGTAGAGTAGATTCGAGCTGTTCTTCATTTCTGTATATATTATTTTATTAGTCTTAATTTTAATTATCTTTAAATGTATTGCATTATTAGAACTTACTTTTATTATTGTTCAGTTTGGTCAGATAATCGTTCAGTACCTAATATTATTCTGATTTTTTTTATTTGAATGGAGCATTGATATATTAGAGCCTAAAAATGTGTGTTATATTGCAGATTTTCGCGGATATAAGCATGATTAACGAAGGTTTTATGGGTTTTTCGCATCAAAGATTCAAAGTTGGCCTGTGGCACTGGTTCCAATCTTTCGAAAAGATCCCACATTTCGGTATCAAGGAATCATATATATATACACACATTTCAGTCGCTAGATCATTAACGATTATTTATATATCATGATCATAGTTATATATCCATCCATAGTAATTCTGCCCGGAGGGTAGGTCTTTCACTGCAATCATAGCATTTTCATGCTATGATTTGCAGCTTTACTAGGGGATTTTAGGTGTGATAGCTTCCCGTTGCTTTCCACACCGGTGAAGGATGACGATGATAATGATAAGGATGATAATGATGGCCATATGATTTTCGGGGACCGTTGGGCCCTAAGCTTCCTGACGTTTGTCTTACAGGTGAGGAAAAACCCCGAAAAAAAACTTCACCCAGGAGCTTGTGCCAATCGGGAATCGAACCCGGGCCCGCTGCGAGACAAGGCAGAACGCTATCTCGAGACCACAGCGGTGGACTTCAGTTTTATATACCGGTATATATATATATATATATATATATATATATATATATATATATATATATATATATAGCCCATAAATGTGTGTTATATTGTAGATTTTCGCGGATATATATAATTAATAAAGGTTTCTTGGGTTTTTCGTGTCAAAGATTGAAGGTTGACCCATGGCACTGGTTCCAACCTTTCGATCATGGTCATTTTCTATGTCTACTAGATAAGACCGGTGAAAATATGTAAAAAAAATTCAAAAATATTTTCACAAGAACAATCTCAATAGTTTCATTCCTTCGGAATTCGCTAATAGCTTAGATTAAATGATAATATTCTTACAGTTATATGTATCTCAATATGGTCTCTTACTTTAAGGGAGCGATACTTTTAAAATTCATGACGAAACACCGTTGAGGTTATTATGTAAATTTACAATATACAAATAGAATACCTGAGATCTCAGTCTTCCTTAACTTTGGATGTACTCGTATCATACGATGTGGAGTACTTTCGGAGCATATGCTCCATCTTCAGCTTGTAAAAAATGTTAAGGGAGGACAAAAAATTACGAGTACTTGGGAAACAAGTTCTTAGGAAACATTTTAGACCAATGAAAAACGTACAGACAAGTGAATGGAGGAGAAGACTACATAAAAATTAGCTACATGATACTTGTGGATATAATAAGAATATTTAAATCTCATAGACTGCAAAGAGCTGGACATGTAGCATAAATGACGTGTGAAAGAAGGACATCGAAACTTATTGTAGGAAAACCAGAGTGAAAACACCCTTATATGAAAACCATAGAGAAAGCGCACAGTATTTGGGCAAATAATGAGGTGGGACAATAAAATTACCCATGATAGAGGTAGGTAAATTAAATATGGCCTGATTGGAAAACATTATCTTGAATAAGGATGCTTCATAGCATTTGGTGGACGGGAATTACAACGTATATAGAGAGAGATTTGCGTTAGATCGGTACTTGCTCAGGTAGCTCAGTTGGTAGAGCACTTGGTCTAGAGAACCAAGGGTCCCGGGTTCAAGTCCCGGTCTGAGCGTTATAATTTTTCTCTTCAAATATGATTTATCCATCATTGAGATGTACGAAATCAATAATAATAACATGGAAAAAGCCGTACTGGCTGTAATGTATAATTCCCAAATATGTCTTCTTAATAAAGAAGCCGCCATTTGCAAGATAGAAGCATGGCTTCATAGCATTTGGTGGACGGGAATACAACGTATATAGAGAGAGATTTGCGTTTAGATCGGTACTTGCTCAGGTAGCTCAGTTGGTAGAGCACTTGGTCTAGAGAACCAAGGGTCCCGGGTTCAAGTCCCGATCTGAGCGTATAATTTTTCTCTTCAAATTTGAATAAGGATGTTTGGAGAACTTATGTTAGCGCAGCCATGATCATTCGGGTTTTATAGTTGCAATGAGTTAGCTATATACCTCATACTACATTTATTATTATGAACCATTTTATATATTTAAAAGGACTGTACTATTTTTAGTTACGATTTCTATTTTTAAACATTATACAAGGTTTCTGTCCCACACGAATCTTTAAACTAGCTGCATATTTGAATCAAACTTTTATGCAACTACGCAAACGTCTCTCTGATGACGTTTGTCGTGCTGTGGGGGCTACTACGTCATCATCCGTCGACGTTCGCGTCGATAATGACGCCATGACGCACAAGTCTAATGAAAGCGTCTCTTTGAATTGAACAAGAAACATCAAATGTTGCAATTTTTTTAAAAAGATCATTATCATGGCTTTTAATGTTAAATTAAAAATTTAATCGTATTATTTATTTTGTGTGAAATATCTGATAACTAACAATTCTAGTATACAATCAACACACTTTTCAGTAATAACTCCGCTATTAATCGCTTAAATCAACCGTTAACTAACTAACTCACTGGCTCTATATAACCCAAAGGTATGGCCGCGCGGACGTAAGTTCTCCATACATCTCTAACATGAGCTAACATTTTATAATCATCCCCTGTATAATCTACTTCCCTCAAATCAAGGTTAATGTTATTCTCCCACATCATTCTTGGTTTACCAACTGCGCATTTTCCCTCTGGTTTTCCTACAAGAAACTTCCATGCCCCTGTTTCATTCCCTATTCGTGCCACACGTCCTGCCCATCGCAGTATACAAGACTAAGCAGTTCTTATTATATCTGGTTTCTTAAAAAAATAATGTATATTATTGTTATGAGGTCTGTTCATCTCTCTTTGTTCAAAATGTCTGCCTATTGTATAGCTGGCTTAACTTGGCTGAGAGAGAGAAAGAGAGAAAAAGAGAGAGAAGAGAGAGAAAAAGAGAGAGAAAATGAGAGAGAAGAGCGAGAAAAAGAGAGAGATTGGAGAGAGAAAGAGCAGAGAGAGAGAAAAGAGAGAAAAGAGAGAGAAAAGAGAGAAGAGAGAGAAAAAGATAAAAAGAGAGAATAGAGAGAGAAAAGAGAAAAAAGAGAGGACAGAAGAGAGAAAAGAGGGGAGAGGAGAGAAAGAAGATAAAGGGAAAGGAGAGAAAGGGAGAGAAGAGCGAGAACAAAGAGAAAAAGAGAGAGGAGAGAGAAAAGAGAGAAAAGAGAGGACAGAGCGAAAAGGAAGAGGAAAAGAGAAAGAAAAAGGAGAGAAAAAGAGGGGGAGAAGAGGGAAAAGAGAGGGGGAGAGAGGGGAGAGGAGAAGAGAGAGAGGGAGAGGGAGGGAGAGAGAGAGAGAGAGAGAGAGAGAGGGAGAGAGAAAGAGATAGAGTGAGAGGGAGAGAGATAGATAGAGAGGGAGAGACCAGGCAACAGAGATGGGAGATTACAAGGGTAAATCGTTGACCACTTTAGTCTAGATACAAAATAAAGACCCCACCCTCTTGTCAGGGGCTGGTACAGGTTGAACTGTTTACCCTCCTTTAGCAAGAAGAATAGCACATGCTGGAACATCAGTAGACCTGGCAATCTTTTCTCTTCACCTAGCAGGTGTTTCATCTATTTTAGGGGCCGTAAATTTTATCTCTACTATTATTAATATGAAACCTATTAGTATAAAACCAGAACGAATTCCTCTATTTGTCCTCTTGCCACTATTAACATCTGGTGAAGAAACCCCGACTACACTGTATGAGTGAGAGAGGTGAGCACAGTTGTCTCATTCTATAAATTTCTCGGAAAGTGAAACCAGAGACACTATAAGAACTTTAATCGCAAAAATCCTTAACCATTTCTCCTCCCTTAAAGTAAGCGTCCATGTTTCGCATCAAAATAACAGAACTGGGAGAAGAACAGTTATATATATTTTCAGTTTAACGAATCAACCATTAATCAAAACTTTCATTTTAATATGGGAAGTGGGCTACAATTCCGCCAGAACCAGGAGACAATACCTGAAATGCCATAAAGACAATTTGGTGGCTTTGGAAAAAAAGAAAGTAAAAAATGTATATATAGATTTATATTTAAGGACAATTTAGTTACTTTTATAAGTCTATTGATCACAAAAATAAAACTTTTGTTATAATTCCTCTTCATGGCTGAAACCGGATATTAATTCATATAAGAATATTTAAAATGTTTCATAAATATTATTTTAGAATTCACAAAAAACAACATGAAAATATTGGAAAGGTCATATAGAATGAATGGAAGATAACCGACTTTTAAAAAGAGCTAAAGAAGATAGACCAATGGACGGGAGAAGATCAAGAGAAAGACCAGCCAAGAGATGGATAGACAGTGGATGCATATTCAATACGTCTTCCTCCGAGGAGTGATTCTGGAAATAAACAGGATGAAAATCCTACAAATTATGAATAACAAGAAGAAGATAAAGAACATGAATAAATTTTACACGGATAAAGAAAATTACTATACCATTTTTATAGTAAAATAATTAGTTTTAATATATTGTTTTGAATTTTTAAATGAATAGAAATTTCTTTAAGACATTTGTAAAGTAAAGTAAAGTGATCCCACAACAGGCCCGGAGGCCTTTGGGGTAATAGGAGGTTAAGGCTCCCACTTTTTCTAGACAATCGGCACTTTTATGTCAGCCGGGTTGTCAGCCCTGCGTGACGGCCGCCTTTACCCCCAGAACAAGCGTCTGGTACTCATTTCCGTTAGAGGCTAAGTCGACCCCAGGGCCATAGTGCCGCCAGAGGGTTTGGGTCAGTTTAAAAATCCTGACCCCAACGGGACTTGAACCCTCGACCCTCCGGCTTGTAGCTCAGTGCCTTAACCACTACGCTACGGCGTGCCCCTTAAGACATTTGAGATGTTCGAAATATTTAATAGACTATTCAATTATAATATATGAACTGATTGAGTTCTTAAATATTAAATAGTCCAATCATATTTATTATATTTTATATTAATTTATTAACCAATCAGAGATATTTTAGTCATGTGAAACTATCGAGGGAAGGTATATCTTCTTTCAATATGGAAGACATTGCTACTGGTGAAATCATGGCGTTCGGACGCAAGCCCAACGATATAAAATTTCCGTTAGGGAATAATCTAGATTCCCAACAAATAGGTTGAGTCAGGTTTGATGTATTAAACTTCCTAAACATAGGTTGAAGCTTCCAATACAGGTTGTTCCAAAAAGATGGACGGGGTTTCAAATTTACTTAATTTCCCTTACACACACACACACACACACACACATATATATATATATATATATATATATATATATATATAAAAGAACAAACGTTACATGGGATTAAAGAGAAACTCTTCAAGTTGTTTTCATAACATACGTTGTAAGTGTTCGATGTGAGCACCTTTCGTGACAAGGCACACATCTAGCCGATATTCGAATTCCTCCCAAACCTTGGTCAGCATATTCGGAGTAATGGATTCAACAGCAGCAACAATCCTTCTTCTCAAGTCTGGAAGATAGAGGGAAGTGGTGGTACGTACACATGGTCCTTCACATTCCCCCACAGGAATAAATCACAAGGTGTGAGATCGGGAGACCATGGAGGGTATGGGAATGAATTATGTCATCCGGACCGAAGCATTCGTGGACTTCCTGGACTTTTCCTTTTACATATACATCTAGTTATTTCCTAATGTTTATACCATAGACGGATAATTTTATCTGTCGGAGGATCAATTCCAAATTGCCGTCGGAAAGCTCGCTGCACTGCAACAATGGAACCAGACCTCGCAAATTGTAACACACAGAATGACTTCTTTACAGGAATCGCCATTTTCACAAATTTAACACTGACATAATAATGACATACAGGATATGAAACTTTCGCAGTTTTTCTTTCATTATAGCAAATAATCACGCATCCAGTTTCGTTTGTAAAGCTGTATCAACTACTTAAAACCCCCGTCCATTATTTTGGAACACGGTGTATTTTAAATAGATAAAATATTTAAATATTCATTTATTAAAAAAAAACTATGTAAATATAATGAAATACTTTACAACATGTGATGCGAAAAATGTTCATACAACATGCGCATCCGCCAACAAACGCGAAGTGGTTTACAATATGGACTCACGGGATGCAGCCAACATATACACGATATTTAGCGAACCTAAAAGCTAACCTAACGCAATTTAAGTACTCTAACTTTAAAGGAATGCAACGCTCAAAAATAGGTAGTGTAAATAGTAAGTTCTGAAATCCAGAAGTGGGCCTATATGTTGGCTGTATTCGAACAAAGAAATAAAATGGCTGTAAAAACAATATGGCTGCTACATTAAATGCTCTGCAGGCTAGTGTTAAATATTCGATTAAAATATATTGGTAAAATATTTAGAAAATATTTAAAATAGATTTTAAGTGATAGTTGATATTTAAAAATATTAATTCGTGAAAGTAAAAGGAGATTAAAATGTGTGTCAAGCATTTTAAAATGTGCGGTAGTTTTTGGAAACTTGGTCTCATACAAAAACCTACTTTGAAATTTTTCAGAGAGAAGCGTTCTGGTGTACCAAAGCCGTGTCCAAAAAAAAAAAAAAATAATAATAATAATCTGACGCTTTTGACTGCGATCACAGAAATGGAAGCTAGAATTCAGCAATGACAATCCACTGTAAGGAGCATATGGTCTTCATGCATGAGTAAGAGCGGAGTGAAGTGAAATCTACCAATTCAGGTGTTGTATTACTTCCCTATAGTTTAAATGAGAGATGTGGCACTGGATTTTAGTGAGTTGTAGTTAAAAACGGCAGATACTATTTTAGACACGGCCTTTGTACATCACATTGCTTCTCGGGAAGAAATTTCAAGGTAGGTTTCGGCATGTAAATGGCTTATAGTTCCCTTGTGAGGTAATTTATATTTGCTCTAAACTTGACTTCATTATTACCCACTAACAGAAACCCAAACAAAGTTTATTTTACAACCAATTTTCATCAATAAATTATACACCCGAAGAAGCCCATACCCTCCAGTGTAATGCATATATATATAAATTGGTGTTTCTAGTATAATTTATCGTATTTATATTATTATCATAATTATCATTATTATATTATCATTATATTATTATCGTATTATTATTGTTATTATTCTATAAAATCTTGTTTGTACATGAAATTTACATTGCTACATTTAATGTATATTTAACTGTTTATAATTAGTATAGTGTATATCTATATTTGTCAAATATTTATTTGTATTTGTGCTGGTTGAGTGGCAGAGAAGGCCTTATGGCCTTAACTCTGCCAGAATAAATAAAGCATTATTATTATTATTATTATTATTATATTATTATTATTATTATTATTATTATATATTAAATCGAGTCATATTTTTAATGAGAGTGTGTAGAGGTAATTTACAATGTAGGAGGTGTAATCATTATACGCTGCATGCAGTGAGGCAATTACGTGACACCAGTTAAACATTTCCGTGTCCAGTATCCTAATCAGCTGTATTTGCGTCTCATTAATGTCTTATGTGGGATTAACTCAACTTCTTGGCGTGACAGACCTACTATACCGTATCCGAGCTAAGTTCCAACTGTACTATAAAAAATTTGGCAAATATTTAAAATATGACGCGAAAAAAAAATCATAAGTTCCAATCATCCATCATGCGCATATGGCAACAAACGCGAAGCGGTTTACACTATGGAATCACGGGATGCAGCCAATATATACACGATATTTAACGAACCTAAAAGCTAACCTAAGTAATCTAACTCTGAAAAACGAACCTAAAAGTTAACCCAACACAATGTAAGAACTCTAACCTGTGAAAGAATGCAACGACCAAAAATATATAGTAAGTTCTGAAATTCTGAAGTATATGTGTTATGAACCCAACTGGATTTATTAGGCTTCGGGACTTGGAAAATCTGGTAGCGTTTAACTAGCCGAGCGTTAGTATGAGGATGTACAGTTTACATGGTTTGAAATAAACAAAGGAAGTCTTATTTTACACTAGTTTATTACTAACGTATAAATAATTATAAATCCTTAGTAGTCTAGCCCTAATCTAATCTAAGCCTATATAAAACTACAGTACTTTCTTGGGGGGGGGGGTTGAGAAGAGGGAGTTGTGGAATTTTTAAATCTAACCAAATCTACATGATTAAAAATGTTATATCCCTTTTCTAAAATATAGTTTCAAAAATGTTAATGGTACTTGTTTCAAAATCCAAAAGAAATGGACTACATTATTAAGAAAAATGGTCAGTGACTTACCCTCCAGCCGTTTACACACACAGACAGACGCGAGACCCTCACTTCTCAAGGGTTATATACTAAAGATGACCTCGAATTACCGTAACTGTACCACTAACATTCCAAATGAACTAAATGTAGGGATGTTTACAGTTAGTTTCAACAAGACTTTGCTCTGAACTATACTCTATCTCAACAGACTTGAATGTCTAAAGTCCATCTCGATCGACTTTGCTCGAATAATTAAGATAATCTATAAAACAATAAAAAAATCTATATAAAGAACTATGTATTCATAACAATATGTGCAGTTAATTAGTATATACTCGATGTTGGCTGCAATGGAACACGTCTTTGTTGTTACATAGATTATTTGTTAAAATCAATATGGCTGCCACGTTTTCATGCTACGTAGGTAGTTAAGTATCATAGAAAAATGTATTCAAATAATCGTTGGAAAAATGTAAAAACCATTGTAAATTGTGGGAAATAATTTGAAATATGGAACCCTAAGAATATGACAGGGGTTCATGAAGGAATTAAAAAATTCGCGTCACCGGTTGTAAATTATAGCCCACACTTCTAAAAGGTATTATTTCACAGACTCCGCCATATCAGTGAATTGTCTATGGAAGTGTCAATGATACAGTTAAATTAAGTTACAGCCTTTGAAAAAAAAAAAAAAGATGGCGCAACTCTTGATGATGGAAAGTCATGAATTTTGAAGAGCGATTCACACCACTGCGTTGTTACATGTTCTGACTCGTTTGAGAGTATAGCGGATGGTGTAACTCTCTCTTCATGCAGCATTCGTATCGTTCGCTTCAATGGAGCAGTCAGTAAGATGCTCTTTATCCGATGATGCGGGCCCACGTTCGATTCTGGTCGGGTATATATTTTATATTTATTATTATTTAATAACGTCGTTAATTTTTCAAATAATGTCTACATGTTACCACCAGGTTGTCGTTTTATCTAAATACATTGGTATATAATTTGAACTATTCCCGGTCGAGCGCACATGCTCCTGGGTGGTGATTTTTTTTTTTCGGTTTTTTCTCACCTGTAAGATCAATGTCCCAACAGTTCCCGAAAATCATCCGGCCATCATCTTTATCATTCATCATCATCATTCTTCACCGGTGTAGAAAGAAATGGGAAGCTACTACACCTACAGTTCCCTAGAAAAGCTGCAAAGCATAGCATGAAAATGCTATAATTGCAGTGAAAGACCTGCCCTCGGGCAGAATTATATGGAATGTAATACATGGAAATAAATAAATTAAAGGAAACAGTTCATATATATATATAAAATGAATAACGCGATTGTAACGTCTCATTGCTTTGTTTTCAAAACACATGCTATAATAAAATTACACATTTCCATTACTAATACAAAATGCGTCTGATTAATTTAAATTAGGTTAATATCTAATTTCATTATACAAGTAAGTCCTGAAGTACTGTATCGCTTCATACAGACAATTTCTAGGAGAAATGGTTGTGGTCTAGTGGAGGGATCTTCTGTTTCCCGTGCATGAGGTCGCGTTTTCTGATTCTGCTGATATGCTTTTTTTCTCGTCCTTGTTTCAATTCATTTTCTTACTTTTTTCGTTTCTTTTGCTTTTGTTTTATTTCCAATATTCACCGTACTACGTATTTACACGAAATTGTTTTCCATTGCACGACACACAACGAAATAGAACTGATTTAGTTTCTCAAATAGTTGTATACTTGTGAACCAAATAGCTGATCTCTGATCATGCGCAGTGGCTTCGTTCTGAGACTTGAAAATTATCTGTACGCCATCATTTATTTCAAAGGCTGAACATCGTATTTTACGGGAAATAAGACTCAATAGAAAGGAAGATCGTATCAGAAATTAGTAACTTCCATTTAGTATTTATTTATGATAATAAGTGTATATGAGCCTACCTAATCCGATATTTACGCTTTTTCCCTGATGTTGATAGATATCCTTTATTTACAATTACAATAGTTCTACTAGGAGAATACATGCGCCATGCTGACTTATCTGTAAACTGTACTGTTATTTTAAAATCGTCCTCAATGGCTAATGAAGGATATTTTTCACTAAACTATTTGAAGACATTAAAAATAATTTGTTTTTCTCTGCTTTTCAATGATTTTTCCTTTTTAATATGCTTCAAAAAATGTATAGGAGAAGCAGTCACATGAAACAATTTAAATTCATATCAATTTAACAAAGAAATGTTTATTTATTTAATCTATTTAAAATTGTAATTATATATTTAAAAATTCGCACATATAACTTATAATGTTCTTCTTCTTTTTCTTCTTCCTTTCATGTGATAGACCTAGTGGTCTGTTACGGTCTCAATCCAACGTTTGAAGGGTCTGCCCAAAGATCTCTTGCCTGGTGGCTGGTAATTTAAGATCTGACGTGGTATTCTTGTTCTGCTCATTCTTCTTACGTGAGATTTCCTGTTGTTTCTGTATTTTTGTACATATTCCTTGACTGATTCTGTGTGTAATTCTTTGAGAATCTCAGAATTCCTTTTATGGTCTTTCCTTGAATAGAACTTATAATGTTAATTATAATATATATATATATATATATATATGCAAATGCCCCAGGTTGTCTTTCGACATTTATGGTGTTCTCTCCTGGCATGGCGTACTTGTAACCCACTTCTGAGGTTGGGACTCCTGGAAGGCGGGGTTACGTTGCCCCAATGATATAATGGGTATTGATGATAATGGTGCGCCAGGAGAGTCCCTAATCCTAAGATTAATCTAAGATGAATATGAATGATGATGATTGCGATGACCATATGATTTCGGGGATCGTTTGGTGCTTAAGTTTTCCTGACATTTGTCTTACAGGTGAGGAAAAAACCCGATAAAAACCTCACCCAGAAAAACTGCCCCGACCGGGGATGGAACCCGGGTCCGCTGCGTGACAAGACAGCATGCTACCTCGAGACCACAGCGGTGGACATTATATATATATATATATATATATATAAAATTTTTATTTCCTTTATTTCGAGTGTTAGAAAGCACTACATTTTCTTACACTCTTAAAGGCAAACATTTATTCGTCCAATGAAAATGCAGTCCATATATCTGGTTTGTTTATATTGCAACTGGAACATAGTTGGAAGAGGTATAGCCGGCTACTGGCCTTACAATCGCATTAGACAATCAGTGAAGGATAGAGCCAGTACAGAGATTCTACACGAGTAGTATGTCGGATCCCACAGCCGTTCTGCGAATTCCCCAAAAAAATACAGATATTCAAGATGTACTCAAGAAAAGGCTTTTTCTTCATTTTCTTTACCTTTCATCGAACTTACTTACAAGTGAACTATCAACCACTGCATGCCAAAACTTACCTTGAAATTTATTCCAGAGAAGTGTTCTGATGTACCATCAACAATGAACTAGTCCAAAAAAGTGCCGTTTTTAACTCCAAGACACTAAAAGCAGCTTCAAATCTCTAATTTTAAACATGGGGAAATAATAGAACACCTGAATTTGTAGATTAGATAACCCTCACTACCTGCCGTCCGCGCCGCATTTCTCCTCACTCCATTTCCTCTCTTATTCAAGCAGGGAGTCCATATGCTTCATACAGTGGGTTGCCATTGGATTCTGGCTTCGATTTCTGTGTCTTGACGTTAAAACGGCAGATAATATTTGGACCCGTTCTTGGAACATCACAACGCTTCTTTCGGAGATATTTCAACGTAAGTTTCGGCATGCAATGCTTCATAGTTCCCTTGTTAGAATTAGAATTAGCACATTTTTTATAGCTTTCTTCCACTTTTGCCTTTTTCTGCTGTTCTAGATCACACGCTCCCTAGTTGACACTTAAAAAATCACACCGTCACATCCTTTGACTCTACATGCTCCTATTCCCTGACCAAGATTCCCACACGGTCATTGTTCATGTCCACTTTATGGGTTCCATTCCGAGTACATGTCCTCCGCAACTTCATTTTGGTGGAGAACCTAATTATTATATGCAAAATGTAAGACGGTGAAAACATTTATTAACTCTCTAGCGATTGTAATTTTTTCGCGATCAAACTCGACATTATCGGCATCGGTGGTCTAGGGAAGTAAGTTACTTGCCTTTGATGTCTATGGTAGCGAAGTCAAAGTTGTCCGGGGTCGATTGATTTTTAATGGAAAATTTCAAGGGGCAAGTCCTCCGGAAAGGACTTATTGTAGCTATCCAAATTCCTTAAGCATCTGTCCCATACCGAATTTCTAAAAAAAAATCTTCCTCTGTGAGTATCTGAACCAAGGTAAGACGTCTGAAACCGCTCGGCCAAGGCATGGGACACATTCGTATTACAGGTGAGGAGAAAACCCGAGCAACTTTCACCCACGATACTTGTCCCAACTGGGGATCGAGCCCGGGCCCGCTGATTACAACGGAACGACGTTACTCCGAGACCACAGCGGCAGCGGTGGAACTAAATTTTACACATCTTTTTGTGCATAAAGTTTTATTTTCCTTCTCCACTCGTCCCTATCCATCCACTTCATGTCATAGAGTCCTCATTCCAGTTCTTATTTATTGCATCCATGTGTTTTCGAAGTATTCCTTTCTTTCTTCGATCAGATGGACACTATTCTAATGTTTCTCTAAGTAACCATTCTTCTTGCATTATTCGTACATGTCCATACCACTTTAATTGCTTATATCTTATATGTCCACTGCTGTGGTCTGGAGGTAGCGTGCTGCCTTGTCACGCAGCGGGCCCGGGTTCGATCCCCGGTCGGGGCAGTTTTTCTGGGTAAGGTTCTTTTCGATGTTTTTCCTCGCCTGTAAGACAAATGTCAAAAAACTTTAAGGCCCAAACGGTCCCCGAAATCATATGGCCATCATCATCCTTCACCGGTGTGAAAAATCAACGGGAAGCTACCACACCTACAATTCCCTAGTAAAGCTGCAAGCATAGCATGAAAATGCTATGATTGCAGTGAAGGACCTGCCTTCGGGCAGAATTACTATGGATGGATGGATATCTTATATAATATTTAAGCTCCGCAGCCCTTGATGAGCTTTGCCCTCCTACACAAACTTCTTCCATTCCTCTCTTTACTGTGATAATCTTTCCCAACCTCTTATACGTATTTTTTTTCTTCCAATCTTGCTCTACATCTTACAGTCATTTCTTTCTCGGTCTTCCTACTCTTTATTCCCTATAATATTGTCCTGTAATAGACTTTTGGGAATGCTATTGTTCACCTTTCTTTCTACATCACTTAACCATCCTAGTCGTAAAAGCTTTATATAACTCACAATATGTTCTCTTCTCATTACACTGGTCAAGATGCTTTTGTCTCATGAGTAACAATAGTTGTACTTAATGCAGTTTTTTTATCGTGTTTTCAAATATGTGTTCGGAATTTCTCCATCACCCACAGTTTTTTTATTTCAATTTCAATTTCAATTAATTAATTTAAATAATTGTTTTTTTAATAAACGTTTTTTCGTCCATTTGTTCATTGTAAAATAAAACGGGGAACACTTTCATCTGGAGATTTCAGCTATGGAAAAGATATATCAAGGCAAATGGAATCCTAATATGCTGACCGATTATTGTTGGACCATCAAGAGGGATGCTCCACAGGCGAAATATAGCAGAAAATCGTCATTTCTTCCTTTCTAGGTGAGTCCGAATGTTCGAATATTGTGTAGTTACGAATGTAGGAAATACTAAAGTGTTTGAAATTATAAATGCCTCTCTCTCGGAAATCTTGCGCGATGGAGAAAAACCGATATGATATTTTAATTCAGGAGAAAAAAACACTATATCCGAATCAAATATTTTTCTTCCTGAGACAAAAAAAAAGTTTATTTTTTGTTGCTCAGTGTTATTTGTTCAATCTCTGAAGTATGTCTTATTCTCCCTACCTAATTCTCATAGATTGGTTCATTATAAGTCCGGAGGGTCTAACGTAGCCAAATCCACTTTCCTCACCTTCAAGTGGAAAGAAACGGGAAGTTGTCGCACCTATATATCACTAGTAAAACTGCAAAAATGACGTGTAATTATTCTGATTTTCAGAGAAAGACCTGTTCTTGGCCAGAACAGTTTTTTTATCTATAAAACTCTTATGTATATTTTGATTGAGACTTTAGATTCCGCGGGTAAAAGGGTCGAATGACTATATGCCCTATATTTTTTGTATACTACATATGGAGTATATGGGTCTATCCTTTATAGGCTTTTTATAGTATGGCAGTTAGGCCCTAGTGTAGGTTAAAAAATAATTGGATTCTATAATGATGAAACTTCAGTAAAGCCCGATTGGCAAAGATTGATTAAAATGGGATAAAATATCTCCAACTTTCCATAAGTCTAGATGCAACTTATTACCCCAGATACAGCCAGCACAGCATGGGGTATGCTTCATAGGTGGGCG
Organism: Diploptera punctata; assembly: GCA_030220185.1. Taxonomy (NCBI): domain Eukaryota; kingdom Metazoa; phylum Arthropoda; class Insecta; order Blattodea; family Blaberidae; genus Diploptera; species Diploptera punctata. The sequence continues at coordinate 94,749 of JASPKZ010008401.1, forward strand.
GGGGATTTTCGGAGTTTTTCCACACCTCTAAAAACAAGGCACAAATAATTTCCTAATACCATCTGTTCATCATAATATTCCAGAGGAGTATTCCAGAGTCAGTTCTTACTGCACCAATGTATCAATCCTTTAGATCTTCCAAATCGTCTTCTACCAAATAATTTTCCATCCATAATCTTCTTTCATATGCTGTATTCATCCAACCTACGGAATACTTTTAAGTGACGCTTATACAGTTACCTGTTGTCTAATAATTACTTTTTCTATTTATTGAAATTCATACTATGTCATTAATAATTTTTTTCTCGTTATTTTATTTATCTTGTACAAATTATATATATAATTCGTTAAATCTAGAGTAAATCAAAATACATTATTTTAACTGTATTGTATTTATAACATGTAATCGTTTATGTATATTGTAATTTAGATGTAGAACTTTTAAATTTTTTTTAAAAACGTGGTTGAGTGGCAGACAGACAAGGCCTTAAGGCCTTAATTCTGCCAAGTAAAAGAAAGCTATTACTATTATTATTATTATTATTATCATCATCATTATCGTCGTTGTCGTCATCGTCGTCATTATCATCATCATTTTTATCATTTTTATTATTATTTTTAATATTATTTTTATCATTTTTATATTTTTTTATTTTATCATTTTTATTATTTTTTATTTTTTATTATTTATTATTATTTTTTTATTATTTTTATTATTATTATTAATATTATTATTATATTATTATTATTATTATTATTATTATTATTATTATTATTATTATTTTATTATTATTATTATTATTATTATTATTATTATTATTTATTATAGATCTGACAGCCTAATAATTAATCTTCTCAATTTAATATGAGTAACTAGATCAGAATTTCTATATTTTTCACTCACCTCATGATCATATCTAATTCTCCAATTGGTTTTGTCTTGCACTGAATCAAAAATCTTTCTTAATACCTTTCGTACAAATACCCCAATCATCAGTTCAATTTTCTTAAATATTTTCCATAGATTGAGTATTGGGGGAAAATGGAAATTTTATGTAAACATTTGTGTAGTTGATTTGAATAGATTTTATCTGTTGTCAATGTTACCGTCATCCGTCTCAATATGGTACAAGTATAACACATGAACACATTGCTTCATAGTGTGTCACTAGAGATCATCAATTTAATATATTAAATCACTTATCCACCATCACCTAAACATCTCTCTCACTCTCCATTTTAGCAAATGTACAATTGTGCTTGATCAAAGATTAGCTAGGTTTTTGAACTGTAATTTCTGTGTTGGTAATGGAAAATTATAAACATCAGAAATAAATGGAAATATTTTTTATAAAGGAAACACAAATTGATTTTATAGCATTCATATATTATACAATCAAAGGTAACATAAATGCCAAAGTAGCCACTTTCTTCAGAATTACATTAACTACAACTAAGTTATACAATTAAACCTAACTACACAATATCTTAAAATATATTTACATGAGTTGGAATTATAATTTAAAATTATTAGCATTAATTTGTAGTACAAACAGGACTGACAGTTCACCACAGAAAATATATTTACACTATTTTAAGTTGTTGATTAAATTAAAAGTAATTGATAATCCTATAATGCTAAATACTATTCCACTTTCTACAGAATTAGATTAACTATGATAAAGTTATACATTAAACCTTACTACCCTACTATGTTAACATATATTTACATTGTTTAAAATTATTAGCATTAATTGAAATGGAAACAGAACTAACAGTTCAGCACAGATAACATATTTACATTATTTGAAGGTATTACTTAAATTATGAGTATTGAAATTGGGTCCCGATACTCTTAAAGTTACTCCCCTCGGGAGTCGGGGAGTACGTTGTATGGGATGTTTTAAGCCCTCTTCTCCCACTGGAGGGTCCCGATAATCTTAAGTTGCTCCCTCGGGAATCGGGGAGTATGTTTTGTGGGATGTTTTCGCCTCTTCCTCCCACTGGAGGGTCCCGATACTCTTGAAGTTGCTCCCTCGGGAATCGGGGAGTATGTTTTGTGGGATGTTTTCGCCTCTTCTCCCACTGGAGGGTCCCGATACTCTTAAAGTTGCTCCCTCGGGAATCGGGGAGTATGTTGTGTGGGATGTTTTCGCCTCTTCTCCCACTGGAGGGTCCCGATATTTTCTCCCTCGGGAATCGGGGAGTATGTTGTGTGGGATGTTTTCGCCTCTTCCTCCCACTGGAGGGTCCCGATACTCTTAAAGTTGCTCCCTCGGGAGTCGGGGAGTATGTTTTGTGGGATGTTTTCGCCTCTTCTTCTCCCACTGGAGGTGTCCCGATACTCTTAAAGTTGCTCCCTCGGGAATCGGGGAGTATGTTGTGTGGGATGTTTTCTCGCCTCTTCTCCCACTGGAGGATCCCGATATTCTCCTCCCTCGGGAGTCGGGGAGTATGTTGTGTGGGATGTTTTTGCTCTTCCCTCTTTCTCCCACTGGAGGGTCCCGATACTCTTAAAGGTGCTCCCTCGGGAGTCGGGGAGTATGCTGTGTGGGACGTTTCTCCGCCTCTTCTGCCATTGGAGGGTCCCGATATTCAAGTTGTCTCTTGCGTGTTGCGGTGTTATTTGTGGAATGTGTTTCTTCCGTTCGATGATCTTGATATGGTTCTCCCTAAGAATTGGTTATCATTTTGTGTGACATTTTCGCATCTTCCTCCTCAACTATTGCTTCCTCAGGAGTCAGAACGACGTTAACTGAATATATGTTTAATTTTACTCAGGATTTATATTTTTCTGGATTAATTAAACTTGCATTTGAACAGATTCTCCAGATATCTTCTACAATCTTTGTATTTTCATGTATTACAACTTCGCTTTCGGTCAAATATTGGACTCTGGTTTATTAAATTGTAGCTCTTTTTTTTAAGTTTACCGAAACACATTTTCCTTGTTGGTCATACTCACTTTACACGGCTTACAAGAATTTGAATTTTTTTCGGTGTCCATAGATTCCGCTTCACTTGCAGTAATGTATTCAATTCATAGATTAAATACACATTAGCATCTCTATACTCAGTTATCGCAATAAATCAATTTTAACTTAAGGGTGTAGAATTTGTCCATTCCATTTCTTCTGATTTCATACATTTACACAGAATTTAGTAAGTATTTATAACTAATTATTCAAGAGCGCAGTTTCATAGCAACTGTTTACAATAAGATTCGCATAAAATTAACAATTCCTATTGGGATAATATTTATTTTCATGTGGTTTGTAATATTGTAACCTAGAAACAAAAAATGGCAATAAAAATGAAACGTGTCAAATCGAAGTTCCATTGATAGCTACCCGGAGAGGGCGTAAAACTGTTTTACGTCCTTTATACAGCTGAATGTCACGAAAATTTTAATGGAAAAGCTTTATATGAAATATAGAGCATATTTGTTATTTAATTTTATGTAGTACCGCTATATGTAATTTGTTAGAAGCAAAATGTTTAAAAACCGAGCGATAGCGAGGTTTTTGATTTCCGAGATTCTGTAAAACACTTCACAAACGTACGTTGTACATTATTTTTTGTGCGCGATGGGTGTTTTCAATATATAAATAATAGTGAAATAATAACATTTTGTTGGAGATATTTGCGTTCATTATAAACAATTGAATAACGTTAACATAATGTTTATTAGTTGAAAATACAGGAGGCCGATGCACGAATTAGTTATAAAGTGGCGGCAAGTACGTATGTATTGTTTTATATTGCTTCAAATAAAGTTCAGTTCATTTAAAATGCAGTGATTTGTTTCTCATAATGTACATTAACACTACCTTTTGGATATTTTTTTGTATATACATTGTATGTAGTATACATAGAGGGCAGTGGTTTTACTTCCCATTCGTTGGTTTGTAATATGTAATATGTAAGTTTCAATACTCATAAAATTCGTATCAAGTTTCGTTTAGGTGAATAGTCATAAGATAAAATACGTATCCTTTGGCAGGTGCCGTCGTCCTCAACTGTTATTTTAACACATTTGAGGACGACGGCACCTGCCAAAAGGTACATAATTTTTTATCTTTTACAGTATAGCTATTTTATTACAGTATAGTTATTTAGGTTGGCAATCCCTAAATGTAGGAAGTCGAACTTTTAATCATGACGCCATAACTGTAACTACATCAAAACGCACTATCGTGAAAAATCTTATTTTTGAAGTGTGTTCCCTAAATATTGTAGGCTATTATATAAGGTCGTCTGCATATGCAGTCAAAAAAAGTTATAAAAGTAAGTTTAGATTATTTAAAAGTAGTATAAAATGTTTGCAATTTGATTACAATAACTCTGTTAGTTTAAGAAACAGTTCCTTAATTGGTAAAAAATGCAAGTTACTTGAAAAGGAGAAATAAATAACAAATATTATAACCTTTAAATTATATTAATTTAAAAACATTTGTCCTGCTTTTGACAAGAGGAAAAGTTTGATGCGACGAATACAAAACTTTTCCTCTCAATTTTTCTAATCAAAAGAGTGAATTAAAAAGCGATCTACAGGAACAACGTTCCATAAGTCTAGATGCAACTTATAACCCCAGATGCAGCAGGACAGCATGGGGTATGTTTCCTAGGTGCGGGGGGATTTTCGGAGTTTTTCCTCAACTCTAAAAACAAGGCACATATAATTTCCTAATACCATCTGTTCATCATAATATTCTATATCATACTTCTTCCTTAGAAGAACAAAAGCCTGCACAAGATTGGATCGGATAAAGAATGAAGATATAAGAACAGAGTTAGATATATATCTACTAAATTATAAAATCACGGAATATACAGATAAGTGGTTTAGACATGTAGAAAGAATGAAAATAACAAGATTACCAAAAGCAGCATTTAACTACAAGCCAAGAGATACAAGGAATATAGGAAGGCCAATGAAACGATGGTCAGAACAACTGTGAGGCGGAATAGACAATTTTCCAAGCCAGTGAAGTGAAGAATAACTAGATAATATGCGACATGCGCTGCTACACCTAAAAGGATAATTATATTGTATGGTATGTATTGCAACGAACTAAATGTGGCGATCGCTAGTATTAATTTCTAATTTCGAGTTTCAAGTAAACCTCTACTTATAATGATCGGATTTAGTTGATTTCAGAATAACTTGCTCGGTTTATTTTAATAGCATAAACTGAGTTTTGTTGTGAAACATCGAAAATTGCGACCGCAAGAGCGAATTGTACATATTCGTTTTCAGTTGAGCTTCTAAACCTAATAGTTTCATTTTCAGAACTCCATTTTACTATATAAGCACGCGCCTATTCGAATGAAACGTTGTGTCAACATCTGAAGTCAGTCGACCGACAATTTTTCGAGTTTTGAGAGCACAAATATATGAAGGCTAAATTTTTATATATAAAGATAGGTCTTGTTTTATAATTGTATATGTATGTATGTATGTATGTATGTATGTATGTATGTATGTATGTATGTATGTATGTATGTATGTATTATGTATGTATGTTTGTATGTTTGTAGTTTGTATGTATAAGTATGAAAGTATGAAGTATGAATGTATGTATGAAATGTATGTATGTATGTATGAAATGTATGAATGTATGAATGTATGAATGTATGAATGTATGTAATGAATGTATGAATGTATGAATGAATGAATATGAATGTATGAAATGAATGTATGAATGAATTATGAATGTATGAATGATTATGAATTTATGTATGTATGTATGAATTATATAATGAATGTATTAATGTCTTTATGTATTAATGTATTTAATGTATGTATGTATGTCATTACACTTGTATGTACTTACTATTTATGTATGAATGTTGTCTTCTTAATGATCTTTATTTCTGCATGTCTGTATTTCATTACATTTCGTTCTTGTCTTCCTGTAGTTCTTTCTTTCATGTCATTTCTTTCTTACTTTCCTTTCCTTCCTTCCTTTCTTTCTTTCTTCCTTTCTTTCTTTCTTCCTTTCTTCTTTCTTCCTTTCTTTCTTTCTTCCTTTCCTTAATTTCTTATTTATTTTCTTTCTTCTTATCTTTCTGTTTATTTCTGCTTCCTTTCTTTCCTTCTCATTCCACTTTATTTCTTCCTTACTTTATTTCTTTCTTCCCTTTCTTTCTTTCTTCCTGTCTCTTTTTTCTTCCTTTCCATTCTTGCTTCCTTCTCTTCCTTTCTTCCCTTCCTGTTCTTTCCTCCCTTCCTTTCTTCTTCCTTCCTTTCTCTCTTCCTTCCTTCCTTTCTTCCTTCCTGTCCTTTCTTCCTTCCTTTCTTCCTTCCCGTTTCTTCCTTCCTTCCTTTCTTCCTTCCTGCCTTCTGGCCCTCTCCTTTCTTCCCTCAATGAATGTTGAATGTGTATGAATTATGAATGGCAATGTAGCATGAATGCATGCAATGGATGTATGTATGTAGTATGTATGTATTATGTTATGTATGTATGTATGTATGTATGTATGTAGTTGTATGTATGTATGTATGTATGTATGTATGTATGTATGATGTATGTAGTTTGTAGTATGTATGTATGTATGTATGTATGGTATAGTAATGTATGTATTAGTATGTATGTATGTATGTACTGTCTGTATGTATGTATTGTATGTATGTATGTCATGTATGTAGTATGTCTGTATGTATGTATGTATGTATGTATGTATGTATGTATGTATGTATGTATGTATGTATGTATGTTGTATGTATGTATGTATGTATGTATGTATGTCATGTATGTATGTTGTGTATTATGTATGTATTGTCATGTCCATGTATTTATGATATTTATGTATGTCTGTATGTCTTTGATGTCTGTATGTACTTTCTTTCTTTCTTTCGTTTCTTTCAGTATGTCTGTCTGTATGTTGTATGTATGTAAGGATGTATGTATGTAGTATGTATGAGGTCATGTATGTATTGTATGGCATTGCAATGCATGCATGCATGTATGTATGTTATCCTTCTTATACTTTTTATTTTAAATATTCTCAGGAATCTCTATATTCCTTATTCCTAACCCATATTTTAGCGTCATATGTTACTATTGGTCGTATTACGGTTTTATATAGTTTTACAATTGAAAGAAGGAACAAAAAAGGAAGTCAAGAACAACCTGGAAGAATAACATTCAAAATTCAATGAGGAAATTTGGTGTAACAGATGGATACACAGAGGGCAGAGAACGATTGAGAACTTTAATTAAGGGAAATTTGTGAATGTTCATTGCAAACTGATTAAGTCCGTAGTCATCTATATATATATATATATACATGTTAATTATTAAGATTGGTTGGAGAAAACCCTCAATGATGAGGAAAATTCTCAAAATGAATGAATGAATATTGTTTTAATTTAGTTTCTTTCGTTATTAAACCTTATATTACGGACTATTGAATATTTAATATTTTATTTTTTTCCGTATGATTTTTCAACAGTGTTAATAAATATGAACACTGTATCGTGTGTAAATTTACCACATGTACAAGGTACTGCACGACTGACACCGAGTAGTGCTTGATAAAACTGTCAATGGAGATCGTTTGTGATACTGGGATTTCTTTTACTTTGTCCCGCTTATTATGTACTTTACAATCACGCAATAAACCCATTCTACGTGCCAGAAATCTTAATCCTAAATCAAAATTCGTACATAAATTACACGGTTCAGAGGAAAATATAAACTGACTATAATTACTAAAATACAGAATTTTATTAACAAAGTTAATCCACCTGCCAGAAGCAATTTAGTCTCGTACAATATATATCAACAGCCTTATATTCAAAATTTAAATTTCACACAAATTCTATATTATTCTCTCTTTATTTACAAGCTTGCTCTTTTTTGCGAATTCCGAAGGAATGGATACATTGAGGTTGTTCTCATGAATACATTTTTATTTATCTTCTATTTATTTATATTTTTTAGTTTTTAAAAAATCTTCACCAATCATATATATAGGGTGTTGCAAAAACCATCCTCAACGGAGGTGAGATGAGATATTGAGATATGTTGATCATTTATTAATAAGGTACCGATGTCCGGAAATGATACGTTTTCATACTATGAGTAGCTAACTTCTCAAAAGTTCCGTTAGTTGGATTTCAAGACTCAATACTTGACAATGCTGTTGACAGTCACATAAATTTTCAAAATACACAACTTCATCTCATAGCAGAGCATACATCGGGGGTGTAGTGATTGGCGCACACGTTTAAATACGCCTGGCCTCGTTTGAATTGTTTCTGTAGCAGCGTGGATTCGGGATACAAGATCCATATATGACTCTACTGGAGTCTGATACACAGACTGATTCATGTCTCCCCACACAAAATAGTCGAGAGGGTTAAGATCTACTGGAGTCTGATACACAGACTGATTCATGTCTCCCCACACAAAGTAGTCGAGAGGGTTAAGATCAGATGAACTCGGAGGCCATGGGACTGGTCTCCCTCTGCCAAAACATCGATCTGGATACGTGGTATCCAAATGTCTCGTCGCATTGGCATTCAAGTGAGCCGGAGCTCCGTCATGTTGCAGCCACATTCCGTTGCGAAGCCACGTATCACAGGTTCCGTACCTATGAAGTATCGTCAAGTAATAAGTCTTCAAATCCTTCGAACTAACACTGATCTTGAGACCTAATCAGCTAGTCAAAATGTGAAAACGAATTCCGGACATGGGTACCCTATTAAAAAGTGATCAACAAATCTCAATATACTACCTCACTTCCACTGTCAATTTTTTGAAACACCCGGTATATATATATATATATGTGTGTGTGTGTGTGTGTGTGTGTGTGTGTGTGTTCGTTAATTTAAAAAATAAGGTCAAGTCCGGAAATTAGGTGTGAGATTTCACGTGAATAAAAAAAATAAAAAATCGGTCTAGCTGGGGCAATTTTCTATGTATCACAATGAATCTCAATTACGCAACCCATCCATAGTAATTCTGCCCGAGTGCAGGTCTTTCACTGCAATCATAGCATTTTCATGCTATGCTTTGCAGCTTTACTAGGGAATTGTAGGTGTGGTAGCTTCCCGTTGCTTTCCACACCGTGAAGGATGATGTAGATAATGATAAGGATGATGATGGCCATATGATTACGGGGACCGTTTGGGCCTTAAAGTTTTCCTGACATTTGTCTTACAGGTGAGGAAAAACCCCGATAGAAACCTCACTCAGAAAAACTACCCCGACCGGGGATCGAACCCGGGCCCGCTGCGTGACAAGGCAGCATGCTACCTCGAGACCACAGCGGTGGACAATTACACAATAATGTACAATAATAACTTATGGTTTCACATGATTCTGTTTTCATTGTGGTCCGAAAAGTTTAAATAAATGACACGAGAATTATTGTTTCGCAATTTTAAGGGTTAACGGAATATTCTATAGACAGAAATAAAAATGTTAAAATACATTCAAATGTTTTCTGAAATATTTAACGTGAAATTGGAAATTAAAAAATATGAATATTAATTTTCAATGAGGAAACTTCGAAAACAATTATATATTTTCCTGGAAGCAAATAATACAACATACTAAAATCAATGTAACAAATTCGTTGACGTCATTAACATTTTTGTTTGTTTTGTTTTAGGTGATATTATTACTAGGAATATAGAATATACGAGATAATACCAATAATAATTTTAATAGAATATAAATAAAGCAACACAAATTACCTTCATGTGTAATGTATGCAGGTGGCACCTAAAAATGATCATTATGTTAATTTTTCAACATTCAGTTTTTAAGGATGTAAATTAAAATCTAATGTTACAAGAATTGTAAATAAATATAATGCAAAAGAAAAACCTATTTTATTAAAAATAAAGTGAAGTATATATCCAATATATAAAAATGAAAGTTTGTTTGTTGATTTCTTTGTTTGTATGTTTGTTCGTACTTTATGTGCGGCTATACCGTTGATCCGATTTTGATGGGGCTTTTTGCAAAATGTTCAGGAGATTCCCGGGATGAACATAGGCTATAAGAGAGTTGTGATACTCAGCTCCTACACCCTTAAAAATCGCCCTTTATAGTGGAAAATGCGAAAAAAACAGCTCTTTGGACGCTTAAATGGTTTACGCTGCCTAAACCATAACAAATACACAAAACTGATGTACACAGAATTGAATATCTCAAACAGCTCTCCAAAAAAGTCCGTGACAGATAACTCACAATCGCCATTTTTGTCTTTCATTGATGCCAAGAAGATCGAGACAAGTAGCTACGTAGACTCCTGTGCAAGCATAGCAGCACATGGCGGGTATTCTTTTACAGATAACTCACAATAACGGATTTTGTCTTTTAGCTCATTTATGCCAAGGACATCGATATCAGTAGATTCCCGGGCAACGCCGGGTAATCAGCACGGGGAATCTAAAAATAATTACGATATACATTAATAATTATTTTTCATTTTACTTATTCAAATAATCATAAGAAGTACATTAATTTTTATCTTTCAGCTCATTTATGCCAAGAAGATTGGGATGAGTAGATTCCCGGACAACGCCGGGTAAACAGCACGGGGTATCTAAAAATAATTGCGATATAAATGTTTCCTCTTACTTATTTAACTAAACATAAAACACATTAATTTTCGTATTTAAGCTCATTTATGTCAAGAAGATCGGGATAAGAAGTTTCCCGGGCAACGCTGAGTAATCAGCATGGGATATCTAAAAATATAAATTTATAATTTTTTTCCTTCTACTTATTTAACTAAACATAAAAGCACATTAATTTTCATTTATTTAGCGTAGCAGCTCGCCGTATGTTATATATATATATATATATATGTCCACCTCTGTGGTCTCGAGGTAGCATGCTGCCTTGTCACGCAGTGGGCCCGGGTTCGATCCCCGGTCGGGGCATTTTTCTGGGTGAGGTTTTTCTCGGGGTTTTTACTCACCTGTAAGACAAATGTGAGGAAAACGTTAAGGCCCAAACGGTCTCCGACATCATATGGCCATCATCATCATCATCCTTATCATTATCATCACATCATCATAATCCTTCACCGGTGTGGATAGCAACGGGATGCTATCACACCTATAAATCCCTAATAAAGCTGCAAAGCATACCATGACAATGCTATGATTTCAGTGAAAGACCTGCCCTCGGGCAGAATTACTATGAATAGATATATATGTAAGCAGCCTCATGGACTAGCGGTCAGCGTTCCCGACTATAGTTCATGAGATCCTGGGTTCGATTCCCTGTCAAGCCATAGGAATGTTTCCCATGGTCTGGAATTTAAGTTAAGTTTAGGTTCAAGAACTCTCCTGACGCTTCATTATCATTTGTCGCCCATCAAATCATCGGAGTAACCTCCGCCTTCCAGGTGCCCCAACCTAAGAAATGGGTTACAATTCCGACAATGACAGGAGAGAAAGCAAGGAACGCCATAAAAGCACCTGGTGGCATTAGACAATATATATATATATATATATATATATATATATATATATATATATATATATTGCCTCCAATTTTTAGAGTAAAAATTATACAACTGATAGAGAACTCTAGAATAACAGCAACCTACTAGAATTTTGACACTCATAATCAACTTAGAGCTCAGAGCAGTCGTTGAAAGTGGAGATCATCTGCCTCAATGCATGCTTAACTTCTCCAGAATTCGCAATTTATTGTATCATAATGAATATATATATATATATATAAATATATATATATATATATATGTGTGTGTGTGTGTGTGTGTGTGTGTGTGTGTGTGTGTCTGTAATTTTAACCATTCTTTATCCAATCAAGTAATACGTTACTTGACTAGTAGATGTATCATTGAGGCGATGTGCTAACCACATGTCACTCGTTTACTCTACGTATAGGTAAATACATGTAACTACAATAGCTAAGTTAATAAATTCCCGCATCATTGTTTCCATGCGGGGACGTTTGAAATATTGATTTGGTATAGTGTATTAGTTTATAAATTTTATAACGAACCCATATGCTTGAACTGCATTCGGAAAGTTTTATTTTTAAAGGAGGTAGAATTTGAATTGGATTATATCTAAATTACAATCTGAAATTTTTTGTTTCTTGATTATGAATTGGGAATTGGAATATATTGAAGATTAATAATAACACGGGTCAACATGATTTTTGTCTCATGAGTACCAATTTTGTACTTGATGCAGTTTTTATCGTGTTTTAAAATATGTATTCGGAATTTCTCCATCACCCTCAGTTTTCTTTAATTTCAATTTCAATTGATGGATTTTTAATAACCTTTTTTCGTCCATTTGTTCATTGTGAAATAAAACCAAATGAGCTAACTCAGAAGATTTCAGCTATGGAAAAGATATATCAAGGCAAATGGAATCCTAATATGCTGACCGATTATTGTTGGACCAACAAGAGGGATGCTCCACAGGCTAAATATAGCAGAAAATAGTAATTTCTTACTTTCTACGCGAGTCCGAATATTCGAATATTATGTAGTTACGAATGTAGAAAATATTAAGTGTTTCAAATTCTAAATTCCTGTCTCTCGGAAACCTTGCGTGATGGAGTAAAACCGATATCATATTTGATCTCAGAAGAGAAAATACTATCAGAATCACGTATTTTTCTGTCTGAGAAAAAAAAAGTTTCTTTTTTGTTGCTCAGTGTAATAGGTGTGTTAGGATAAATGGAAATAGTACATCAAATTTTAACATAGTTAGATTCTTAACCAACATTAAATCCACAACACTTTTACAATATAAATTACTTATAAAATAAATTATTATTATTATTATTATTATTATTATTATTATTATTATTATTATTATTATTTATTAATGGGAACGCTCCGTAGCGCAAGCGGTTAGACGCGCTGGAGTCCCGAGATCGAGTCTCGATCACTTCATGTGGGTTTCGTGGTGGTAAAACGGAGCTTTGTCTGATTTTTCTAAGGGTATCTCCCGTTTTCCCCTGCCACAAATTTCATTCGACTCATCTCATCCATTTCGTTTCATTTCATTCATCCGCCCTTGTGGTGTTGTTTCAGGAGAGGCCGGCCAGCACCCTCGTCATACACAGACCTCTACAAATATAGGGGCTTCATCTCATCTCATTCCTCGACCCGAGCCTGAGTTGGATACGAGTTGAAGATATTTATTTATACGGTAAAACGTTTTAAATCCGGAACGTGAATAATGCGGAAAACTGTCTAATGTAAACAAATTTACTGGTCCCGGAAAAATAATAATAATTTTACGTGTATTTATTTTGTATGAAATGGAATCTCTCCAACGCGGACACGGAAGGATATTTCTACAGAATTCAAGAAAAAAATGTTTATAAGGCGAAAAGGTAGAGAGAGAAATAAATTCGTTTCCACTTCATTGAATCCCCGTTAAACGAATTATTAATAAGTGATGATTCCTGCCGCTCACGCGGGTGAAGTAGAGTTTCTACCTGTATCTGGAACTTACTTTAGGCCTCACTGCACACCCGTTTTGCGAAAAACAGGTTCGTTTAACAAATATTTGGCGTGTGACATCTGTCTCACAAATAACCAGTGCACTATAAAATCTTAAAATAGTCGGTAAGATCTGAGACTGATTTAGTACTTATATTTTGCAGATAGCGTTCTGAATTTACGGAATAAAGGTGGCTAAATCGTATGTATCATTGCCATTAAACGAAAAAGTGAAAGTGATTGCAGATAAAGAAAAACAAACGCTCAGTATGTGAAATAATGACTAAATTAAATTGTGGAAAAACCCAAGTTTGTGAGATTTTAAAACTCAAAGGAATGAATGGATGCAAGGAGATGGTCAAATGAAGAGCAAAAAGAGAGAAAAAAAATGAAATCAATGAGGCGCGTTTTACATGTCCATGATAAAAAAATCTCCTAATTTCCGGACCGATGCTCCAAAGCCAAGCTCTAGCTGTTGCTACATCCCTAGGGAATAACGATTTCAAGGCATCTTTAGGTTGGTTGTTGACAGTTTTACAAGACGACACAATGTACTGTGGAATGAAATTTGCGGGGAATTAAAGGATGTGGACGAAAATATAGTTAGTGCGTAGAAATACAAAATTCATACTTGACTTTCAGTATATGCGCCTAAGGACATTTTTAACGCTGACGAAACGGGACTCTTTTTCGCGCGTTACAGTCGAACTCGCTCGGACGCACTACACTTCACTTTCCAACAAATACAATTAATCCAAGGTACATAAAAGATATACGGTGCTCTATAATCTAAGACTAGTTAATATATTTTTGTATAATGCGGAATGTTGTCTAATGTGGAAAAACGGTCCCATGCGATTCCGCTTTGAACAAGTTTTTCTGTATTATTATTATTATTATTATTATTATTATTATTATTATTATTATTACATTTTTCCCTTTTCATTACTAAGTCCTCATCTGTGCCTTTGCCACACACCCAAGAAATAACAAATTAAGTCAACAAATACATAAAATACTTGTAATATTTTCTCAGTTTAAATATTTAAAAAATAACGTAGGGAAAAACGTGCTTTGTTTTAGTTTTATGCTCATACTACGCAGTGTAAATCTCTTTCTGATAACGCCTGACTATGTACTGCTGTCAACTTCTCTGACACCGCTACACTGCAGGTGACCTACTTACATTTCTTCAGGCGCAAAACTTATTATCATAAGTAATGCCACGAGTGATTTCCAAATTACTATCGATAAATTCACGACTCACGAAGTGAGGAGTGAATTTGTCTAGAGAATTTGGAAATCAAGAGTGGCATTTGTTAGGACCATTTAACGAATAAAATTAAGCTGTTTACTCACAAATCATTGTTTAACTATAGTTATTTTAAAATATTTATATATTTAATGTAAACGACGATGTTTGAAAACAAATCAGAAATGTGACGTTATGTTCATTCACTGCTGCTTGATCATATTATTTATTGCCAAATAAGATCGCAATATTGTAAGAGTGCACCCAAGTGGAGAAATAATGAAACACATCAAACTATATATCATAATCAACATTACGGGTTATTCATTTATTTTTTTAGTAAACAACTCCGTAAAATCAAGGAGTCTTTTCATTATTTGCTATATTCAATGTACGTTCTGGCTCCAAGTATTATGGCTGCTGTGTCCATCTATTTCGTGGACGCCCCGATCTCTTCTTCCTCCTCTTGGTTGATAGTTTAGAATTTTTGTAGGCAATCTTCTTGGTATCCATTCTGCAGACATGTTCATACAATATTCTCCTATACTCTTCCATTTTATCTATCTATTTTATATATTTTATTATGATTATTCCACAATACAATGGTTCTCCTTAAACCCAAAGTGATTTGTCGCCAGAGGCTCCTGTCTAAAGCATTTTCTTCCCTCAAATCTCTAGCTAACATACTTCTCGTCACTCCATTTATCCAATGTTCTCCAGGTATGACTCTTCCACTTGTTCCATTAGCTTTCCAATCAAGAATATCCATTGGTATGCTATCTTCTTCCATTCTTACGAGGTGTCCATACCATTTCAAACGTTTTTCTTCTATTTTTGCTATTTTTTTAACTTGCATAATTTGCCTTACTGTTCTGTTTCTCACTTTATCCCTTCTTGAATGTTTTTTTTTTGCAAATTCCCCAGGTTGTCTTTCGATATTCCTGGTGTTCTCTCCTGTCATGACGTACTTGTAACCCACTTCTGAGGTTGGGGCGCCAGGAAGGCGGGGTTACGTTGCCCCGATGATATGATAGGTGACGATGATGATGATAATGGTGCGCCAGGAGAGTCCCTAATTCTAAGCTTAATCTAAGACGAATACGAATAATGATTGCGATGGCCATATGATTTGAGGGATCGTTTGGGCCTTAAAGTTTTCCTGATATTTGTCTTACAGGTGAGGAAAAACCACGATAAAAACCTCACCCAGAAAAACTGTCCCGACCGGGGATCGAACCCGGGCCCGCTGCGTGATAAGGCAGCACGCTACCTCGAAACCACAGCGGTGGACGTCTTGAAATTCTTGTGATCGTCTCCAAAAATCAGTTTCGACTTTTAACAGCTTGTTGGCTTGTTTTCTACTTACTGTCCAGGTTTCGGACCTATATAAATAAAATGCTTTGTAACAGGGCATGAAATATAATTTTCTTCGTTTTGTATATTATATTTCTATTCCAAAGAACTGAGTTCAACATACCATTAATTGCCCATTTCCATTATATAATACATGGAACTTTCTCTTTAGGCACTTAAGTTATTTACGCAACATCTCTATTCAGATTTAAATATTAAATTTTAAAATTCGTACTAGTCTTCCTCAACTAAATGAAACTTCTGTTTATAGAACTTCCACAAACATTAAAAAATGAAGGCATTTCGGTAGAAAATATTCCATCATCAGGAATTAAATTGTGCCATTGTAGATGCTGACGATGGAAGACTTTTATGAAAGGCCTACATTTTATAATGTTTGACGAAGTTTAATAAACATGAGTTTGTTTTAGTTGAGGACGACTGATAAAACAAATATGAATTTCAAAATTTGAATATTTTAATCAATAACCTCAACGGTGGTTTAACATGCATTTTTAAAGGTAATGAGTGTCTTCATATGTAATTTATTATACAAGATCATAATTTCCATTCTAAACAAAATTAGTTGTTATAGTTTTCTAATGTATAATAGAAATGTTGTAAAGGGAGCTGAAATAGGTATAAATCCCTAGAGTCGTTTGTAATATAACAACAGTGCTGCCAATATTACAATTTCAATCATGCAAGAGGAAATCCCTGAGGACAAATCAGACTTGCTGTTATGGGATAAACTTGCGATGGAAGCCATTGTAAATATTTGTTTGAGTCAGTAGCTTGTGTAGGCGTGCTAATAAACCTGTCGCGCTCATGCGCAATATTATTTTATATTCTATGTAAGATATCTTCTACCTCTGATCTGTGTTGATTCTTAATTTAATAATGTATCCAGTAAGATACATTAGTATTAACTATATAATATTTTAAATAAAACTATAGAAATCTTAACCTACAGACACATGTTCCTTTTATTGATTTTGAGAAGGCATTCGATCGTGTTGATAGAGATAAGTTATGTAAAATTATGGACATACATGGCTACCCCGCAAAATTAATTTATGTGATAAAAAGTTTATATGAAAAATCTCAAATTATAATAAATATAGGCAACATCAAAGACCGAAACAATTTTAATAAATAGAGGTGTAAGACAAGGGTGTAGTTTATCACCTACCCTTTTTAATTTATATATTAATGACATCATCCAAAATTGGAAAAATAATGTTAATGTAGGTATAAGAATGGGCCGTTTTAAAATATTAAATGTTTTAATTCGTCCCGCGCCGTAGCCGAGCGGTTAAGGTAGGAAGCCTTGGCGCAGAGCTACGGGACTTGCGCGGGTTCGAGTCTCCATGGGGGAAGACATTTTCTCATGGTATTTCGGCCAGTATGGGACCGGTGCCCACCCTGCATCGTGAGGCAATTGGGTAGCTACAATAAGTAGCGGCTCCAGGTTGAGGAACCAGCTATAACGGCTGGGGGACTCGACATGCTAACCACATGTCACCCCTACACTGGCTGTTGATCATCTACCTCTATGATTGACACATGTGGATGTGAAGGGCCAGCAGCCGGCTGGTAAAAGGGCAACCGCTGAAAAGTGGAAAGACCCTCTATCGAAATGTTTCAATTCAGGCCTATTCTGACGATGTGGTTATAATTCAAGGAAATGAAAATAATTTGCAGTCCTCTTTATATCAATTAAATCAGTTATGCCAAGAATATAATTTAAAAATATCAAAAGAAAAAACGAAAATAATGGCATTTTGGGGAAGTGAACATATAAGATCAAAAACCTTAATAGAAAACCTCTGAAACAAGTAACACATTTTAATTATTTGGTTTGTAATTTACCATAAACACAAAAACTGAAAGAGACGTAAATATGAAACTGTCAAGATTCCAAATTATATGTGGAACTATACATAGAACATTAAAGAACAAAACAAGAAGAGATACTAGATTGAAGTTTTATAAAACATTGGCAGTTCCTGCATTTCTGTATGGGAGTGAAACTTGGGTAATGACAAAAAATTGCAAAGTAGAATACAAAGCGTAGAAATGAACTTCCTTAAAAGAACAAAAGGCTGCACAAGAATGGATCGGATAAAGAATGAAGATATAAGAACAGAATTAAATATATATCCATTGAATGATAAAATCAAAGAATATAGCCTAGAGAAAAATGGTTTAGACATGCAAAAATAATGAATGTAACAAGATTACCAAAAGCAGCACTTAACTACAAGCCAAGAGGTTCAAGGAATGTAGGAAGGCGAGTGAAAAGATGGACAGAACAACTGTGAGGCGGAACAGGCAACATGCCTAGCCCATGAAGTGAAGAATAAGAAGACGAAGAAGAAGAAGAAGAAAAGTATAGAAAAACGAATGAGTGTAAATGCGTTTACTTAAATATGTGTCCATTTACATAATATGCATTAATAACGTGTAAACAGTAATTTTATGTGTAGGCCTATATAATTGTGACTGTAAGAAATGGGAATATAATGGCACTGTGCATCAACTATACGTAGACTTCAAAAATGCATACAATTAAATTTATTAAGAGAGAGAAGTTATATAGTATCCTGCTGGAGTCTGGAATTCCTAAAAAGTTTGTTAGACTTAGGGTCAGCTACACCAACAGAGGTAACTGTATTACGCCAGTTTTCCCCATGTATAATACATAGCTTAAACTGGCGTAATACTGTTACCTCTGTTGGTGAAACCGACCCTTATTCGATTATGCCTAAATCGCACAAAGAGTAGGGTGCGTGTAGGCAAACAGTTTTCGGATACTTTAGAAATTCACAATGGGTTAAAGCAAGGAGATAGACTATTTTCTTTACTATTCAGCTTTGAACTGAAGCATGCCACCAAATCTTTAGAGCATGAAGAAGGCATACAAATCAATGGTGTTAATAAGCTGTTAATGTTTGCTGATGATGTATTATTAGGCGATAGCGAATAGATACTAAGGCGCACACCCAATTGAATAACACTAAGAATTTGGTACTAGAATTACACATCATTAAAACTAAACATGTGTTCACACATAGAAATGCATTAAAGAAAATTGATAGTTATTGACAAATGAGGGAAATTTTGAAGAAGTGACTAAATTCGTATACAATAATTACAAAGAGGAGTGAGATACACAAAGAAATTAAACATAGGCTCAATTCGGAAGATTGCATGCTATTACGGATTACAAGATCAATATTTTATTTAAATTATTAGAACTAATATAACCTAATAATGTTAATAAATCCCAACGTCAATAAAACTGTTATTCTTCCAGATACACTATATGGTTGCGAAACATGGACTCTTATTATAAGGGAGGAGAAAAGTAAGAGTATCTGAGAATAAAGTTCGTAGGAAAATATTTGGACCAAAGAGAGATGAACAGACAGGAGAATGGAGAAGGATACATAACAGAGAGCAACATGATATTCGTAGGAAACCAGATATAATAAGAACAGTTATATCTCATAGACTGCTTTGGACGGGTCATGTGGCACGAATAGGAAATGAAAGACTGATATGGAAACTTCATGTAGAAAACCAGAGGGAAAACGCCCAGTTGATGGACCAATAATGAGATGGGAGAATAATATTATCCATAATTCGAAGGAAGGTAAATTATGGAGAAGATGAATGGAAAACATTAGTTCAGAATAGAGATGAATGGAGAGCGTATGTCCGCGTGTTCATAAGGATACAGGTTCGAAAATGCCAGTGAATGAGTTAGTTATTTCTAATTGTAAGCCCTTCTTGGCGAGAGTTCCACAAGGTGCAGAACTCTCACCCCTCATAGGCCTATATACTACTGTTAGGCCCGGGTTGCATGTGACGCTTGAAATTACCTGTAAGGCGAGAAGTAAAACTGAGTCAACGGAATTGAAGTATTAATATATCATTACTTAATATCTTATTATTTTCTTTGTCATCTGTATATTGTGTAGCATATGTCTATTATGAATTATTAATCAAGTTGTAGATCATTCATAATTGTTAATCTCTGAATTACACAGGTCAACATGATTTTTGTCTCGAGTACCAATAGTTGTACTTAGTGCAGTTTTTTATCGTGTTTTAAAATATGTATTCAGAATTTCTCCTTCACCCATAGTTTTTTTTATTTCAATTTCAATTAATGGATTTATATAATTATTTTTTGATAATTTTTTCGTCCATTTGTCCACTGTAAAATAAAACCAAATGAGCTAATTCAAATGGTTTCAGTATGGAAAAGAGGTATCAAAGCAAATGGTATCCTAATATGCTGGCCGATTATTGTTGGACTATCAAGAGGGATGCTCCACAGGCGAAATATAGCAGAACATCGTCATTCCTTACTTTCTAGGTGAGTCCAAAATGTTGGAATATTGTGTAGTTACGAATGTAGAAAATATTGAAGTGTTTGAAATTATAAATGCCCGTCTCTCGGAAACCTTGCGTGATGGACAAAAACCGTTATCATATTTTAATTCAGGAGAAAAATACTATCCAAATCGCATATCTTTCTTTCTGAGACAAAAAAAAAGTTTATTTTTTGTTGCTAAGCGTAATTTTACATTGGTGAAATGGAAGATAAAACCTTACAGTCTTAAGTGCATTAGGTAAAATAAACTATTAATAATCATAATAATAATAATAATAATAATAATAATAATAATAATAATTCGACTTGCCAAATTCATAGTCCTTTTTCTTAGCCAAAGTCTATGCCTATTGATTTATCTATCTTTGCAGCAAACATAACAATTATTTTATATGGAACGGGTTGTCAACCCTTCGCCAACTCCGACATTTGGGGGATCTAACCAGAGTCTCATTTTACGATTTTCGGGATTCCTATTGGGCCTTCTCGGCTACCGTAGCCGTCACGGAGAAACTAGTCCCCACCGTACATCACCTCAATAGGCTATTCCGTACTACCCATTGCCCACCCCTCGGGACGTGGGCTACTGAAGCTGGATCAGAAAACCGGACAATAAATTGAACAATGCAGAAAATAATCTTGGTGACAGAAATGGATGGATTAAGGAGAAGTATGAGAATATACCAGGCTACAACATATTAAAAGTGCATTATGTTAGACAAGACATTGATGCACAAGAAACTGTTATCGATAGGACAACAAAGAGAGCTTTACAGTGGTATGGCCATGTGCAACGTATGTCGCATGAACAGTGGCCTAAACTGGTATTAAGTTGGATGGTACCAGGCAGATGGACATGATATGAAGGAATATATGATGACATGATAAAGAGGAGTATGCAAGAAGGACAATGGGAAGATAGGAATCTCTGGAAAGCAGGAATTAAAGGCGAACTGCTGTAAAGTGGAAAACCTGTATTAATCACTAAGTATTAATTCGAATTGCTGCTTACGCGGTTCCTGCGTGACGGACTTTTATTAAACGAGGTTTCATTTCAGCAGTCGTGTCATCATTATCAGGATTACTTTCAGATATTTAAAATTTCTAATTTCAAGCAAGAGATTTAGGATATTTAAATATTAAATTTAAATTGAATAATTTAATGTTATATTTTAAATTAACACTTTCCACAATTGGATATAGATTTATTTTAATAAGAAAAATTACGTTCAAAACGGGAGTCGAATCCCGGATCTCTGACTCTGTACGTCAGAGTGATAACCGTGACGCCATTCGAATTTCCGATAGGAACGGGACAAATATATAAAGAACTGCTAGAACATCGAGAAGTAGAAAATTACTAGTGGGTATCCAAAACTTACAATATTTATGAAACTCCAAGTTAACATTAACATAACAAACAAAATACCCCCCTTCATTATGTCACCACAACGTGGTAAATTAACATCAAGATAAAAATAATGATTCATAGTTTTACCTTCTATACCAGGCATGGGGAACTGCCGAATGAGGGGTAGTATGACATCCTTCCTCATTCCACCCTTCATTGAACTCGTAACTGTTGTTATTATCGTCTCGCATACCATGCAGTTGCGGTACACCCTTATAACCTGAAGCATATATACTGCTCGGGACCCAGCTCCGTGTGTCTGAAAGGAATTTGCTGTCTCAGCTGTTAGTACTATGAGAAGCATAGAAGTGTACCTCCTCCCACTCCCCACACTTCTCCCCGCAAACACACAGAGCTTGGTCTCGAGCTGTACTAATCCCTTCCATTCTTATGTACATTACGTGTAATGTTTGAAGAGACGCGTAGAGGACCGCTGATGAGCATTTTCTTGACACTAATTTGTCTATGTCAGGCTGGATAGTAACTCTTAGAGATGCGTAATACTGAGACTAGGGTGTCATCGTTTATTCTGGAGCTTATTTTAGATTTGGTATGGTTCAACTTCGAAAATAATTGTTCGCATGTATAAGTCGAACCAAACATTGCGACAATGTGGCCTGCAAAATCAAATCTCTCATGTTGGGATACGAGTCTATTGACAACAACCTGTATAGTTCCAAGCCTTCCGTGCCACAAACAACTTCCGTGCCATTCTGAATACAAAAATAATCATTTTCCCAGTCAGTATTGAAATGGTATCGGTGTTTAGAATTTGCCATACTCACGCTGAATTGTACGCCACTGACTCTCATTGCGTATTGTCAATCACTGTATACCTGCGTCTGCAGTGCAAGTACAAATGAGTGGAATGGATATTGGCGGAGAGGATTTGTTATGAGCTCCCGGAGCCCCAATTCCCCATGCCTGTTCTATACTGTATCCGAGCTAAGTTCCAATTGTACTGTAAACAAACTTGTATAAGGTATTAATCTTCCGACTCCATCTATTGGGGGAACCGTGCACTAATTTTACCCGCCATATGACTGAATTGTCGTGTTACTTACTCACTGGCACTACCGAACCCGTAGGTTCAGGCCTCGCGGATATATGCTCTCCATACATCCCTATCCCGAGCCAATGCTTTCCAATCATTCCCTGTATAATCTACTTCCCTCAAATCATACTCAATATTATTCTCCCACCTTATTCTTGGTCTACCAACTGAGCGTTTTCCCTCTGGTTTTCCTATAAGAATCTTCCATGCATATCTTTCATTCCTCATTCGTGCTACATGTCCTGCCCATCGCAGTCTTCAAGGCTTAACTGTGCTTATTATATCTGGCTTCCTATAAAGATACGCCGTAGCGTAGCGGTTCAGGCACTACACTAAACCCTCTGGCGGCACTATGGTCCTGGAGTCGACTTAGCCTCTAACAGAAACGAGTACTAGAAGCTTGTTCTGGGGGTAAAGGCGGCCGTCAGGCAGGGCTGACATCAAGTGCCGAATGTCCAAAGGCCCCCTGAGGCCTGTAGTGGGATCGTTTTACTTTCCTATAAAGACCATATAGTTCATTGTTATGCAGTCTTCACCATTTACCTGTCTGTTCATCTCTCTTTGGTCCAAAAACAATTCCTAAGAACTTTATTCTCAAATACTCGTAATCTCCTTTCCTCCTTAAAGTAAGAGTCCATGTTTCGCATCCATATAATATAACTGGTAGAATAATAGTTTTAATACATTTTCGGTTTAACGTTTTTTGAAAGGAGTTGAGACTTCAAAAGTATCTGTAATGCATAATAGCACGCATTTCCAGAATTGAGCCTATGTTTAATTTCTTTGTGCATCTCATTCTTATTTGCGATTATTGATCCTAAGTATTTAAATTCAGCCACTTCCTCAAGGTGTCCCTCTTTTGTCATTAGCTATCCATTTCCATTACATAATGTATTCCTATGTGTAACCACATATTTAGTTTTCTTCTTCTACTACAAGGTTTAGGCTATGCAGCCTGTTCCGGCGAAGTTAAAAGTGGAGTCAATTCCGTCCGGCTTTCTCCTTCGCTTTTTAGTAATAGACAATTCATCTGGCCGCCTTACAAGGGCTGCGCAGATATAGTTGGGTGGTGGGATTGCCACCTTACAGCCTCCCAACTTGCTTCAGCTTTGTTTTTAGGGTGCTTTCCCTTAGGTAGATTGCTTCTCTTCGGCTCTGAGCTCTATCCTGCACATATAGAGCCGTCCAATCTGGAACAGACGCTATGCGGTGATTTGAGTTCCACCCCCCGGTAATTTCATTTCCCCGGTACCACCTATATTTAGGAGGCATTCCCCTATCCACCACCTGGGCGCCCGATGGGGGATAAGCAATCCCTCACAGAACATATTTAGTGATATTTACTTCGACCTAATTCCTTCGTGTTACTCAACAGTGGTGCTACGTTTACCCGCCAAATGACTGAATTGTCGTGTTATTGATAGAAACATTATTCTTAGGCTTAGGTAAAATAAGAGTGAATACAAGATGGTACCAATAATTGGTAACTTCCATTTCATATTTATTTATCACAAAACACTACATATAGGCCTACCTAATCAGACTTGTACGCTTTTTCCATCATCTCGATGGATATCCTTTATTTGCAATTCCATCAGGTCTACGAGCAGAATATATGCACAATGCTGACTTAACTTGAAATTCTGCTGTTACTCTCACTACATCTTCAATGGCTAATATAGGATTCTTTTTTCACTAAACTGTTTGAAAACATTAAAAAGAATTTGTTTCTCTCCGCTTTTCAAAGGTTTTCCTTTTTTGATGCTTTGAAAATTGTAGGCCTATAGAAAAAGCAGTCATTTGAAACAATTGTAATTCTGAAGTATTCTATATTGCCCATGCGTAAGAATTTAACAATGAAATCCTTCTTTATTTAATCTATAACATTTTAATTATATATTTTAAAATTTTCCCATGTACGTTATGTACACACTTGCTAGATAATATATATTTGTATTATTATATTTTATTTATTTACAGTGTTAGAAAACTAACTACATTTTCTTACACAATTAAAGGTAAAAATATATTTGACAAATCAAAACGCAATCCATATATCTGGTTAGTGTGACCAGTCTCATGGGCTAGTGGTCAGCGTTTTTGACTACAGTTCAGGAGCCCCCGGGTTCGATTCCCGGTGAAACCCTAGAAATGTTTCCTTAAAGTGAATTATTCCTATGGTTGTCCGTGGTCTCGAATTTTGTTAAGTTTAGGTTAAGAACTTTTCTGGCGCTTCATTATCATTTATCATCATGTATCACCCATCGTATCAACGGGGTAACGTAACTTCGCGCTCCAGGTATCCCTAAGAAGTGGATTACAATTCCGTCAATATCAGGGGAGAAAACCAGATATCGCTGGTGGACAATGAAAACCTCGTAACTCCATATTGGTAAATTTTACAGCAGAAACAAATAACTGATTTAAATAATTATGAAAATTGATAAGCAATAGTTCCCACATATTTAACTACAGAATACAAGTCAAGTTATTAATAAATTTGTAGTCCATGTTCTGAACAGGTTATGCATCACATATTTCTGTGCTGGCTACTGGAGTTATGTGGTTTTTAATGACGAGGTTTTCATTGCCTACAGTCGATGTCATAAAATCAACCTGGTGGCATTAGACAAAAAAATGGGTTAGTTTACATGACAATTGGAACTTAGCTCGGAAGAGATATATACTCATGCTAACACCACAATGCAATGTTGGAATGCATTAAATAGATTCCATATACACTGTAGTTCGCATGAAGAGAATCGCTTGCAAGACACAAGCAAATTAATTTTCCTTCTCCGCAGCAGTGTGCCGGGATTTGTAATTAGGTCTGCAACGAAATGTAATTAAAGAGTAATAAAACACTGTTTCAACGTGGCCACTAAGAAAACTTGTCATTTAACTTCGCTAAAGAAGTAACAGCTAATGATGAGGTTTGCTTTTCCTGTTTCCTAACACACAATACAATCGTTAACATTTTGTAAACGTTTAATATATTTTTGAGTTTGTTTTCATGAAAGTATTTTCAAAAATAGTAGATCGTCATCGATCCTATAGTAACAAAATGTATTAATATAAAATGAAACATTTTGTATTAAAAAGCTGTTAATTTATTTTGATGATGATGTATTATTAGGCGATAGCTAGGAAATACTAAGGGCCAACACGCACACTCTACTGAATAACACTAAGAAATCGGGGCTGGAAGTAAACATCAATAAAACCAAATAGAAATAATTCTTCTTCTTCTTCACTTCCTGGTTTAGGCAAGAGTTGCCTGTACAGAAATAATTATATAATGTAAATGGACAGTTAATGACAAATGAGGGAAATTTTGAAGAAATGACTAAAATAAAATGCATACGAACAACAACTACAACCAGGAATGAGGTGCAAAAATAAAATAAACATAGGCCTAGGCGTAGTTCTGGAAATGCTTGCTATTATGCATTACAGGGACACTTGTCGCCCCAACTTTCCATCTCAAAAATAGATAAATAAATAAAACCCACATCAAACTGGATATATATATATATATATATATATATATATATATATATATGTGTGTGTGTGTGTGTGTGTGTGTGTGTTATAATTAAATGTTTAACATTGAGCAATGCAAGCTTAATATGGTATGATAAGAAAAATAAATGCCTGGACGGGATTCGAACCGCGGATCTCTGTATATATAATATATATATCTATATCTACACACACAGCACACACACACATAATTGTAATGTTTACACGATCTTTCTGTGCCTAAAGTTTTATTTTCTCTTCTCTGCCTCTCGTCTCTCCTCCTCCATCGAAGCCATGTCCTCCAGGTCCTCTTGGCTCTCATTTCCAGTTCTGTATTTCCTGGGCATCCCCGAGTTTCGAGGTCTTCGCTCTCGCTCCTTCTTCTAGGTGGACACCATTCGAAATGTTTTCCTGGTTAATCTTTCTTTCTTCTGGCATCGGTCGTACTCGTGCTGGCCATACCAATTTTAATTGCTTATACCGTATATAGGTGTCGTACTATTGAATAACCAATATTATTTTTTTCGCCTTAGGTATGGGCTATGTAATTTCTATATATATATATACATGGCAACAAATGCACGGCTAGGGTCGGCTCATTTCCGTTCCAACTTAAAGAGATTTGGTCTTTCCATCTACCAAATTGGCTTCCTTGACTTCTATATTCTGTGGGTCTGAAGTTTAAAGTCATTTTAGGAGGTCTATCATCTGGCATTCATAGTTGATGCTCGTACCAATTTTGTCTTTGTCAATTTTATCCGTCAATTTAAAAATATTTAATTGATCTCTTATTTCAGAACTTCTTTTCTGATCCATAAGAGTAAAGCCTGCCGTTGGCCTCAAAAATCTCATCTCCGCTGCCTCTATTTTTCTCCTATCTGTACGAGTCAAAGTTCAATTTTCACTGCCTTTGATAATAGTAGGAACGGCCATGACTTTATAAAATTTCAGTTGAGTATCCTGAGTTGTTTTATTCTTTAGAGTTCATTTTATCCGTCAATTTAAAAATATTTAATTGATCTCTTATTTCAGAACTTCTTTTCTGATCCATAAGAGTATAGCCTGCCGTTGGCCTCAAAAATCTCATCTCCGCCTGCCTCTATTTTTCTCCTATCTGTATGAGTCAAAGTTCAATTTTCACTGCCTTTGATAATAGTAGGAACGGCCATGAGTTTATAAAATTTCAGTTGAGTATCCTGAGTTGTTTTATTCTTTAGAGTTCATCTTATCGTTCCACATATTCTCAGAAATGTCTGTATTTTATACTTATATCTTCTTTTTGGCAGTATGATACATTAAAAAAACAAATAATTGTAGGATTTCAATTGTTCAATGATATTATTATTTATGACAAATTTGCATCTGAGATGATTTTGTCCTCGAAATGCCATTGATTTTGTTTTTGTACATGAAATGTTTAAATTATATTCCTTGCCTACTTTCCTAATTAGTGTGCAGCTCTCTGGAGATTAGCTTTGATGAACTAAAAATAGCCTGGGTCATCTGCGAATAAAATCGTCATTTAAAACTTTGTCATTTATTTTAAAATGTTCAATTAAGACATCTTGTCATATTTTAATAGCATGGTCAACATATATACTAAACAAAGCCGGAGATAGCGGGCATCCCTGTCTTACACCTTGGTTAATTTCTTCAGAGATATTACTCATCGCTATTCCTTTGCCAATGCTGATAGTAGTTTTGGAGTACAAACTTCTAATTACTTTTATAATGTGATTTGGATATCCACTCGTTTCCATAATGGCCCATAATATCTTTCGGCTTACCCAATCGAAAGCTTTCTCATAACACTGGTCAATATGATTTTTGTCTCATGAGTACCAATAGTAGTATTTGATGCATTTTTTTATCGTGTTTTCAAATATGTATTCGGAATTTCTCCATCACCCACAGTTTTTTTTATTTCAATTTCAATTAATGGATTTAAATATATTTTTTTTAATATACGTTTTTTCGTCCATAGGCGGCAGTGAGCGATGAGCACGAGAAACACATTCATCAAGAGATTTCAGCTATAGAAAAGAGATATCAAGGCAAATGGAATCCTAATATGCTGGCCGATTATTCTTGGAGCATCAAGAGGGATGCTCCACAGGTGAAATATAGCAGAAAATCGTAATTTATTACTTTCTAGGTGAGTCCGAATATTCGAATATTGTGTAGTTATGAATGTAGAAAATATTGAAGTGTTTGAAATTATAAATGCCTGTCTCTCGGAAACCTTGCATGATGGAGAAAACCCGATATCATATTTGAATTCAGGAGAAAAAATACTATCTGTATCACATATTTTTATATCTAAGACAAAAAAAAGTTTATTTTTTGTTGCTCAGTGTAATCAACAAATAATATATATATATATATATATATATATATATATATGTCCACCGCTGTGGTCTCAAGGTAGCGTGCTGCCTTGTCACGCAGCGGGCCCGGGTTCGATTCCCGGTCGGGGAAATTTTTCTGGGTGAGGTTTTTATCGGTGTTTTTCCTCACCTGTAAGACAAATGTCAGGAAAACTTTAAGGCCCAAACGGTCCACGAAATCATATGGCCATCATCATCCTTATCATTATCATCACCATCATCCTTCACCGGTGTGGAAAGCAACGGGAAGCTACCACACCTACAATTCCCTAGTAAAGCTGCAAACATAGCATGAAAATGTTACTATTGCAGTGAAGGACCTGCCTTCGGGCAGAATTACTATGGATGGATGGATGGATGGATGGATATATATTATATATATATTATTATATATATATATATATATATATATATATATATATACTAGAAGTCCCGGCCACGCGTTGCTGTGGCTAAGGTATACGTTAAATATTTAGTAGTAGTAGTAGTAGTAGGACTTTATTAGACAAAAAGTAAGATATTTACAATATTATTTACAAATATGGGTCGCACGGGCAGTAAGCCGTACGTGCTGTTGACAGTCCGTTACAATAAAGTAATAATTGGTACTAGTGTAAAGAAAAAAATAAACAAAAACAGCAATAACATTACAATTACATAAAGAAAACACAATAATATTACAATTAAGTAATAACACAATAGCAATAACATTACAATTACATAAAGAAAACACAATAATAATATTACAATTAAATAATAACACAATAGCATTATACACTAAAAACATTAACCTTACAATTACATAAAGAAAACACAATAATATTACAATTAGATAATAACACAATAGCATTATACACTAAAAAAACATTAACATTACAATTACATAAAGAAAACACATTAATATTACAATTAAATAATAACACAACAGCATTATACACTAATTAGTTTATATATAATTGTTAATAATTAATGGTATTGCATTTTGATAACATATATTTATTCATGAATGAGTGTTGTCCTTATTTTTCGCGTTTTGTCCAGAAATTTACCGAGGTTTATCCAATTTTCTGGATTTACCAATAACTCGTAGCATGCCAATCTTTCCCGATTTGAATTTAGAAATCTTTCCGGTAATAACTGACGTCTCCAATATTCTAAATCATTACATTTTCCTAATATATGTATCTCATCTTCAAATTTCCCGCACATTGGACATATTCGCATATCGTGATCCCCGCTAATTTTTAGAAATTTCCATGCCCCTAGCCTAAACCAAGCAAGCCCTGATCTCTCCTTAAATCCTAGGTTGAGTATATACGATTCTTTTCCCCAGACGTGTTTTAGGTCTCTTTGTAAACACAGTGAGCGTTTTCCTGTACATTCGGCGAAGGTATCTTGTTGATTTACATCTAAGTACCTCCTCCTTATTTTTCTCCACACGTTCTTGCGATTTTCAGTCCCTTTTTCCCATATCCAGCCCATCCCAATCTTTTGGAGTTCTCTCCTAACCTCGTCTGCCCAAAATTTAACATCTATGTTTTTAATTTGGTGGTCGTAGCAAATTGCTCTAAGCATTGTTTGTTCACCTTGGATTACTCGCAACCAGTATTTTGAGTACACGAATTTTACAGTTAATGTGGTCCTGGAATGACCCGAATTCATATAAAATTCCACAGTTAGAAACGGCCTTACTAAGTCCTGTAATATACTTTAGAAAATGCGTATATACCTTATTTAGTATTTCCGTTCTTTGGAAACCCCAAATCTCACTACTGTAGTGCATGACTGGCCTGACTATAGCTCCATACATTTTTTTCTAATGTGCTGACTGGAATATCAGGCACTCGACCCAGAATACCGAGTACACTGTTAAGTTGTCCCCTCCCTTTAAATATGCTATATCAATGTGTTTTTTTCCACTTTCCGTTCATTTTCAACGTCGTACCAAGATATTCGAAATGTTTCACGTTTTGAAGAACTTGATCTCTGTATTTCCATTCCTCTGTTCTACCATAAACCGTCCCATTTTTAAATGTCATTGTTTTTGTCTTACTAGCATTTACAGTCAATCCCCAATTCCTACAGTATATTTCCAGTAGGTCAAGACCTCTTTGCAATCCCTTGATTGTCTTGGAACAGATAATTAAATCATCTGCATACAAAATTAAATTGCTGTCTTTCAGCCAGATTACTTAAAACTAATACTTACACACGAAATTAATAATATTGAAAATAAAATAAACACTGAACACACTTAAATTATGAAATAATCAATATTTGTAATTCAATTGAAATTCGCGGTTGCAACAAAAAGCACAGCCATCTGGATCTCTCTTTGTTAAATAATAAACCAATTACCTTACACCGCCATCTGTTAGAATCGTATGGAACTCACAGATAATTAATAACTCTTTGTAAAATACTAGAACAAAATATAACTCTTTGTTAAATAATAAACAAATAATTTGCAATAACAAATAATGCGACTATAAATTTAGTTATAAACTACCCTAAGTCTCAAGTTGGATCAAACTGCACTCAGTGTGCAAAATGTTATTAAAATCGGTTCAGTAGTTTAGGATTTCATCGCGGACAAACGACGTGACACGAAATTTTTATATATTCTTTCAGTGTTAAGAGTGCTTAAATTGCGTTAGGTTAGCTTTTAAGTTGGTCTTCCACAGATTAGAATACTTAAATTGCGTTAGATAAGCTTTTAGGTTCTTAAATGTATTGTATATGTTGGTTGCATCCCGTGATTCCATAGAGTAAACCGCTTGCGCATGGTGTATAATTGGAACTTAGAAACATTTTTCACGTCACATGTTGTAAAGAATCCCCATACTTTTTCCTTGTTAAGTGGAAGAGAAGGATTTGTGGCCTTAACTCTTCTTCTTCTACTGGCATGCAACTCTTAGAGTTTAGCTAGTGCCTCCTTGACGATGGCAGACCAAAAGGCCATAACTCTGCCGGTTGAAATAAATTATTATTATTATTATTATTATTATTATTATTATTATTATTATTATTATTATTATTATTATTATTATTATTGTGAATATATTACTTTTCTTACAAAAAAAAAATAATGCTAAAAAATTATTCGAAATGCGCAATGAAAGGGAGATTATGATGATGATCATCATCATAATTGGCTCGACAGCCCCATGTGGGCCTTGGCCGCCTTCAGAAACCTATGCCAGACTTCCCTGTTCTGCGCTTCATTCTTCCAGTTTTTTATTTTTTAAATTTTAATGTCTTGAATTATACCATCCTCCCATCTTAATTTAGGTCTTCCAACTTTTCTGGCCAATAGTGGTTGTTCATTGTAAATTCTTTTTGTAATCCTTTTGTTGTCCACGCGAATAATGTGTCCAGCCCATGCCGATCTATTAACTTTAACAAAATTCAAAATATCTGGCTGATTGTACAATTTATACAATTCATTATTGTATCTCTTTCTCCATGCATTATTTTCTTTCACGGCACCAAAAATGGATCTCAGTATCTTCCTTTCAAAACGCCCTAATAATTCCTCATCAGAGGATTATGATGATGGTGACTGGAAATTTCCTATCATTTATTTGATAGCCATTCTAATAGTTTATAAATATTTAATAGAGTAACAAGGTTGAAGTATTTTGAAATGGTATAATGTGTTTCCCTTTAAAATATTAATTTATGATACACATTAGTAAACGATAATGGTCTTTATTTAGAAAGCAGAATATATATTTAAAAGGATATAAACTAACTCGAAGTAATCAATCATGTTTCAAGAAGTACAAAGTACAGTACCTGGCAATAGTTTAAACAACCAGAACACTTTATTAACAGCGCGTGTATTTTTGTTATGAAACTTATGAATAATTTACACTCTGAATCATACGTATTTGATTAGATCATTAGAACACTGTATTTCATTCTCGAAGTATAATTTGCATTATGTTTTATACTTTTTCTTCCTCTTATTTATTGTAGTTTAATCTCCACCTTATAGGTTCTTTTACTTTACATATACCACACAGGCCTTACAGTGACACGGCCAATCGGGGGAGAGATTTTAAACTTTGGATGACAAGACAATGCTTTTATGGATGGAGGACATAGAGGCTCACCGATCAGTTTAATACAGAGCCTCCGAGACATCACGAAAATTTAAGACGAAACACACCATTATTCCATACATTAATTTTAAATAATAACTCTGAGCAACAAAAATAAACGTTTTTTTTGTCTCAGAAAAAAAAATGTGATTTTGATAGTATTTTGTCTCCTGAATTCAAATATGATATCGGTTTTTCTCCATCACACAAGGTTTCCGAGAGACAGAAATTTATAACTTCAAACACTTCAATATTTTCTACATTCGTAGCTACACAATATTCGAACATTCGGACTCGCCTAGAAAGTAAGAAATGACGATTTTCTGCTATATTTCGCCTGTGGAGCATCCCTCTTGATGCTCCAAGAATAATCGGCCAGCATATTAGGATTCCATTTGCTTTGATATCTCTTTTCCACAGCTGAAATCTCCTGATAAATGTGTTCCCCGTTTTATTTTACAATGGACAAATGGAAGAAAAAACGTTTATTAAAAAATAACTATTTAAATCCATTAACTGAAATTGAAATAAAAAAACTGTAGGCAATGGAGAAATTCCGAATACATATTTGAAAACACGATAAAAAACTGCATTAAGTACAACTATTGGTACTCATGAGACAAAAATCATATTGCCCAGTGTTATTGTTATGATGACTAATCATAATGTACCAAATAATTAATGAAATAAAGAAAGAGTTTTGCAAATCCATACACACACACACACACACAACAACTATATATATATAATATATATATAATATAAACGAATGTGTGTCTATCTTTCCTTTATAGACTTCAACCCTCCAACCTATCTTAGCTAAAATTTGTATATACAGATTTTCAGATGCGGCGAGTGTTTGCCGTTACTCTATTATGTTCTAAAATCCTAAGTGTAAGAGTTCATCTGAAATGAAAATTTAAAAATCTTTTAGCGATCGCAATTTTCGACATTTCACAAGAAAACTTGGCATATCCTATTAAATAAACCGAGGTATGTATTATTTAAAAAACGGCGATATCCGACCGTTACAAGTGGATATTTATCTGGAATTCACACATACCATATATATATATATATATATATATATATATATATATATAAACGAATGTATGTTTGTGTGTCCCTTTATAGACTTCTAATCCGTTCAACCGATCTTCGTGAAAATTTGTATATACCGGTTTTTAGATTCGGCGAGTGTTTAGCCGTTATTTATTATGTTCTAAAATAATTAGGTATAGGAGTTCACCTGAACAAAAAATTTAAAAATCGCTCTAGCTATCGCAATTTTCGATGTTTCACAACAAAACTCGGAATATCCTTTTAAAAATACACCGAGGTACGTATTACCAAAAATCGGCGAAATCCGACTGTTAGAAGTGGGCGTTTACCTAATATTAGAAATTAAAAATTTACTCTAGCAACCGCCATGTTTGATTAGTCGCAGTGTATACCATATAATCAATGATTAATTTATTTAGGCGTAGAAGCGCACACCGGGTATTAGCTAGTTAATTCATAATTAAATGTATGCGTTATTTTAGTAATTAAAATAAAATAAATAGTAAAGTCTGTAATGCAGGAAATAAAAAATTAACGAATTCTTCAGTAAGTAGAATTTATTTTCCGATTTTGCTGGTTTACGGAATATCTCTCTGTTTTTTTAATTAAAATGTGTGATGATGGAACGTCATCGTATTAATGATGTATTATTATACGGTATTAATAAGCTGTTAGTTTATGCTTAAGATGTAGTATTATTAGGCGATACCTAGGAGATACTAAAGGGCCAATTCGAATATTCTAATGAATAACACTAATAAATTGGGACTGGAAGTAAACATCTATAAAAACTAAATATATGTTCACAAAGAAGATAATAAATATATATAATGTAAATGGACAGTTAATGACAAACGAGAGAAATTTTGAAGTGGCTGAATTCAATATACCTACGAACAACCGCTGTGGTCTCGAGGTAGCGTGCTGCCTTGTCACGCAGTGGGCCCGGGTTCGATCCCCGGTCGGGACAGTTTCCTCGGTGAGGGTTTTATCGGCGTTTTACCCTCACCTGTAAGACAAATGTCGGGAAACTTTAATGCCCAAATGGTCCCCGAACATCATATGGCCATTGAAATCACCATCATTCATATTCATCTTAGATTAAGCTTAGGATTAAGGGCTCTCCTGGCGCACCACTATCATCATCATCACCCATCATATCATCGGGGCAACGTAATCCCGCCTTACAGGCGCCCCAACCTCAGAAGTGGGTTACAATTACGCCAATGCCAAGACAGAATACCAGAAATGTCCAAAAGGACAACCTGGGGCATTAAAGAAATAATAATTACAAACAAGAACGAGGTGCAAAAAAATAAACATAGGCTAAATTCTGGATATGAATGCAATTATCCCTTTCCGTCCCAATTTCTCCCAAAAAACGTTAAACTGAAAACAATATATATAACTGTTATTCTCCTAGTTGTATGGATGCGAAACAGGGACTCTGGCTTTAAGGGAGGACAAATATTACGACTATTGGAGAATAAAGTTCCGAGGAAAATGTTAGAACCAAAGATAGATGAACAGATAGCTGAAAGGAGAAAACTTCATAACAGTGAGCTGCATGTTCATTATAGGAAACAGGACATAATAAGAACAGTTAAGTCTCGTAGACTGCGATAGCCAGGACATGTAGCACAAACGGGGAAATAAAGAAGTACATTGAACCTTCTTTTAGGAAAACCAGATTGGAAAACTCCTAGATGGTAAACAATGAATGTGGTGGGAGTATAATATTAACCATGATTTGAGGACGTAGGTTATACACGATTTGGGTGGAAAACATTAGCTCATGTTAGGGATGTATGGAGACCTTATATCGGCACGGGCATGTACCTACGGTTTTTGATATTGCCAGTGAGTTAATTAATTAACTATCATAATAAAATGTAAAATATTTTACGGAAACATCTTCATGAAAAACATATTATATACTTTTTCATTGAATAAATTTAATTTTTAGTATACTAATTGTAAATTATATGTCAAACTTTAAGGTTTTGTACTTTTGTTTTGTGTCATTGGGAGAAGGCCAACGGGTTCAAATAAGTTAATAATTTTGAGACATGTGCATTTTAATCACATTGCAAAATGGGTATGTACTAACTATCAGCTTTCATATTAAAATTTAATGGCGGCAAATAGGTTAGGGCAGATAATCTATTCAGTGATTATGTGTTATTCATAACTGTGGACCGGTGTGAGACCCACATAGCTAGTGAATCAATGATTTCATTGATCTCTTAGGCATTGACGTCGCTTGATGACGTACAAATTACTGCACCGAGTTCAATTGACGACCGCTCGAGAGCAGCACTGAGCAGTGCCACGAGTCTATCTAGCATCGATTGTTGTTTTATTCGATATACGAAAATTGCATTTCCGTAATTTATTAAAATTGTTGTTTTTATCCAAGAGATTAATATCATTATGGCTATTATATCCTGAGGGCATCAGGTTACACTGAGCAACAAAAAATAAACTTTTTTTTGTCTCAGAAAAAATGTAATTCTGATAGTATTTGTTCTCCTGAATTCAAATATGATATTTATTTTTCCTCTTCACGCAAGGTTTCCGAGAGACAGGAATTTATAATTTGAAACACTTTAATATTTTCTACATTCGTAACTACACAATATTCGAATATTCGGACTCACCTAGAAAGTAAAAAATGACGATTTTCTGCTATATTTCTCCTGTGGAGCATCTCTCTTGATGGTCCAACAATAATCGGCCAGCATATTAGGATTCCATTTGCCCTGATATCTCTTTTCCATAGCTGAAATCATTTGAGTTAGCTCATTTGTTTTATTTTACAATGGACAAATGGACGAAGAAACGTTTATTAAAAAAATATTATTTAAATCAATTAACTGAAATTGAAATAAAAAAAATTGTGGGTGATGCAGGAATTCCGAATACATATTTGAAAACAAGATAAAAAAATTAAGTACAACTATTGGAACTCATGAGACAAAAATCATGTTGACCAGTGTTATCAGGCAGAGGTCCTTAGGCCTAAGCCTCGTAAATCGCACTAAGGTATAACAAACTAATAATACCCTTGGTGCGTAGAGAATCTTATGCTTTGGTAGGTCTATATTATAATTAAAAGGAAAGAAATGGCTATTAATACAGTAAAAGTTCCTTATTCACGATTCCCATATTCGCATTTGCATTATTCGGGGGTTAACAATTGCGACACAGTACCTGTATTCGCGGAAAAACATTCCTTTTTTCGCGGACTCAGTATATTAGAAGCATTAGTATAATTTATTAACGCATCGGCAACATTTTTGTAATACAGACACGTGTCAAGGCGGCTTTTACAAAGAGCGATTCAAACCAAATGGACAAATTAATAGGCCTATCAAAGTAAAACAAACCTTATTGTTATTAAGCCTAAAGTTCGTTGTTAAAAGCTACCTGTATGAGATGTCCGTTGATAAATGCCTCTCTCGCTACAATCGGTGTTTTATTGTTTCAACTTGTCATTTGTTGAAATAATTTTAATTGAATAACACGTGTCTCTTCTGGTTTGTTCCCAATTTTAATAGGCCTATCGAGTAAAAGAAAATTGATTTCGAAGCGGAAAAAAGTAGTGTTACCGCTTAAATAAAAAATATAAATGCTAGACTGTTTACGCGTTGGCGAGTCGTTTGTATCTATATCCCGTTGTTTCTATGTTAACTGTACGACTCATCAAGAAATCAGAAGACAAAATAAGGAATTCTATTGGTTAATTCACAGCTGAATATCAATCTGAATTGAAAGACCTCTCAAAAGCGACAAAACAGGGGGAAAAATCCTAGCTAAGTTCTTTAAGCCCTTGCCTAAGCCTGACAGTAATAATTAATAGAAATTGTTCAAAATCTCTCATTAAATGAATTTATTTTGACTGTTTAACTCAAGCCCCAAATGGGAGTCAATGACCAATCACATTTGAATGATTTTTTACTTACAACCAATCACATTCGTGTTTCGCCTAAAATTTACCAACTAAAGTTTATCATAATAAAGAAAGCACCTCCTGTTTAACATTCTGAATAGGTCATAGCATTATTTTGCAGTGATTTACTCTGCAAGAAATACGGCTACCAGAATGTATACATAGTGCATGAATGTCAAAACGTAGCGCATACGAGAGATAATATAAAACCATTTGTAACAATTGATTATACCACAAAAAAAAAACACTGTTTGCACTTTCTTAAACGAATTATTTTCCAGGAAATGACGTTACAGAAAAATATTGACATATTTACATCATAGGACATCAGAGAATAATTAATACCTATAACGTTGGTTGTAAATTTCTCCACTAGGGTGCATTCTTACAATATTGCGATCTTTTGGCAATAAATAATATATGATCTGGTTGCAGTGATCGAACAAAAGAAGCAAATGAAGCGTACCAATCGTTTCTCATTTGTTTTCAAACATCGCCGTTTACATTAAATATATAAATATTTTAAAATAACTATAGTTAAATAATGATTTGTGAGTATACAGCTTAATTTTATTCGTTAAATAGTCCTAACAAATGCCACTCTTTATTTCCAAATTCTCTAGATAAATTGGAAATCACTCGTGGCATTACTTATGATAATTATTTTATTTTAGGAACTTGGAACATATCCCCAACATCCCCATACAAATTACCATTCCATATTCGCGGTTTCTGTATTTGCGGCATATTTGCGGAACATATCCCCCGCGAATAAGGATCTTTCATTGTACATGAAATGCGCATAAGCAAATTATTAGATCGTCGCTTTTTTTTTTCAATCCAACAAATAACTTCGTTCCTAAAGGACTTTTATCTAGGGTGTTTTTGTTTATTCAATTTTTTTTATTATTCCGGCTTTTACAATGAATATACATTTTTCCGGTACCGATGTTCACAGTTAACTACACATTCGTTTCAACACATTTTTCCATTTCTGTCTGTTCATCCATATATCTTCTTCTATTTCCTATTCCCTCTTAGCTTTATTGATTCCCTGAATCCACGTAATAGTTGGTCTACCCTACTTTTTCCTTCCCTGTGGTTCCCAATCCATGATTATCTTAGGTAGTCTTCCTTCTTCCATTCTTCTAATGTGTCCGTACCAATTTAATTGTTTCTTCTTTATAAAATCGAATATTGAATATTGTACCTGCATTTTTTCTTTTATATAAGAATTTCTGATTTTATCCTTCCTGGATATTCTTGCAGCACGTCTCCAGTAGTCCATTTCAGCGGCGAGCAATTTTTTCTTCATTTGCGCATTTAAAGCCCACACATCAGCTCCATAGGTAATAATGCTTCTGATTATTGTATTAAAAATAGTTTTTTTTTGTTTCTTTGAAGATATGTTTGTCCTATACTATTCCATTTAGGGCAGATATAGCATACTTTCCTATACTGATCCTGTTTCTTATCTCTGTTTCTTGTTTTCCATCTTTAGTAATTTTAATTACCAAATACTTATATTCTTCAGTGTGCTTAATTAACCCTAAATTTTCTTCTAGTATTAAATCTTGAGGAAGATCCCCTATTGTCATATATCTAGATTTATCCATATTGATCTTTAAACACCATAAACTATATTCTTGTATTAATTTTCTAGTGAGGTATTCTATATCTTCAAATTCTTGAGCCAATATCAATTGGCCATCTGCAAACTGGAGTGTATATATTGTTGAATTATCATCTAGTGGTATTCCCATCAGTTTACATATATTTTTCCATTCTTCAATAGCCTTTTCAGTATAAATCTTATATAATGTTGGAGATATAGAGAATCCTTGTCGTAATCCTTTATTTGTTTGAAAACCTTTAGACAAATACTTTCCCATTTTTACTTGCACATATGATTCTGAATATAGCTTTTGAATTGCTTCAATCAGTGTTGGATTTATTTTTTTTAGTTTTAAGACTTTCCATAATTTTGATGTAGGAATGTTATCGTAGGCTTTTTCTATATCTATAAATACTAGATGTAGCGGTTGTGCTCTGATCGTTTTCTTTTCTATAATCTGTCGTATGCTGAAAATATGGTCTATTGTTGATCTGCCCACTCTAAATCCTGCCTGGTCCTCTGGTTCTAACTCTTTGTATTCAATTTGTAGGAAATATTTGATTATCTTTCCATATAGTCTACTTAGTGTACTATTGACTGTAATTCCATTCAATAATACATTTAAATGGAATAATGTATAAATGTTTGAGAAGAAATTTGTGAATTGGCAAGAGAAGCTGAACAAAAGTTTAAGTTAAGGACTCTCCTGGTACTTCATTATCATTTATCACCCATCATACAATCGGTGTAACGTAACTCTGCCTTCCATCAATATAAGAAATGGATTACAATTCCGCCAAAGCCAGGGGAGAAAACTGGAAATATCATAAGAGACAACCTGGTGGCAATTGAAAACTATTTTCTACCTTATCCGCTCTTAGATGATCCTAACATCAACAAACGCCAATTGTATCCTTCCGCCATTCGCGCCACAATTACTGTCACTTTCGACAGAGAGATGACGACACAGCAACACAAGACTTGACACTTTCAGCCATTTTGTTTGATGAGAATCAACTGAAGTATGATTCAAATGCTTCACCCACTTGTAATAAAATATTTTAAGATTTAATTCATGATTAGGTGTATTTTAGAATATTTTCTATGTTTTGAATATTATTATTTTCATTCACGAAGAATAGCAAGTATATTCAGAGGACATGTTTTTAATTTAATGACGGGAACTACTTTTTCGCGTATACAACGTACGTCGATGTCCATAACCAATGAAAAGCGAGCAGGTCACATGGTTTTTTATTGACGAGGATCACTTTAAGAGCGGACAGCCGTTATGAAAGTACAACAATGAGAAATGTCTTTTTGCGTATTATTCAAGAAAATTAAAATTCGTAAAATTCACTTATAATAATAAAAATCTTATCGTAAACGCTAATGCCAATGTTTATGTGATCGTTATGTGAATTAAATATATAACTGTTAATTCTAAAACCAGGACACGAGAGGTTAGCAAGGAGAATATTTGAATATAAGTCGTAATATTGTTGGCCACAAGGAATATAAATGTGACTCAACATGGCGCTACTAATCCGAGAGATCGTGA
The DNA here is from genome assembly GCA_030220185.1 of Diploptera punctata. Classification (NCBI taxonomy): domain Eukaryota; kingdom Metazoa; phylum Arthropoda; class Insecta; order Blattodea; family Blaberidae; genus Diploptera; species Diploptera punctata. The sequence continues at coordinate 135,893 of JASPKZ010008401.1, forward strand.
TACCATGATAAAACAGTTGAACACCGAGAGATGTCTTTACTTCACATCCCTGACGCACAACATTCACGTAGTTCATACTTTTACCACGGCGCTTTTATCATTCAGTATGTTAGCGAAACTAGCGAATGAATCTAGAATTAGCTACTGGAAATTCTTACCTTTTAAACAGCAGAACTATAATAATGCAGGCATATCACGTGTTCTTACCTGAAATAAAGAGAAAATAGGTTAACTAAATTTTAGCAATAACATATTACATACAATACAGAAACGGGTATATAAAATACTTTAGTATTATGATTATGTCCACCTCTGTAATCTCGGGGTGGCGTCGTTGATTCATGCAGCGGGCCCGGTTCGATTACCGGTCGGGACAAGTTTCTTGTGTGATTTTTTTACCGGGGGTTTACAAATGTTAGGAAATTTAAGGCAAAAACGGTCCCCGAACATCATCTGGCCATTATAATCACATTCGCCATGTTCAGTATGAGTGGGTGTGTAATGACGTGTTTCGTCTTAACCCATTCGCTTCAGATTTAAATGCTGAATGCATTTTCCCAAAAACCGGATTTAAGTTACCGCAAATTATATTGTCAATTTTCAGATACTCAAAACAAACAAAAGATAACGGTACTTGAGATCACAATAAGGGCGAAGGCAAAACACATTCCTCTACTATTCATAAACGTTAACAAAAGATTACCCAGCCAAGGGATGTACAAAACATTGCAAAATATTTAACAGCAGAGTTAAGCGAGTATACCTCGTCTTGTGAGTTGAAGGTCATTTAACTGCCGGCGAGACTACCCTCTTCTTTGAGGCGAATGGATTAATGTGGTGTTGTCTCGGAGGAGGTCCTGACATTGAGCTGATCACTCAATCGGGAAGCCCTTCCATGTCCTTGTGTGACCAAAAAATTATGTGTGTACTCAATATCACGACAGGTCGTGTCAGTGAAAGGCTCGGGTGGCGTGAAAGTAGTCTACTTATAAGGCGAGAGGTCAAACTGTGGTTATGGAATGTATTATGATTAGTTGAGACCGGATTATATGCAACATAACAAGCTCGAAATATGTATGCAAATATGCATGAAAAATGCTTAAAATATGCATGAAAAATGTCAATATATACAATACCAAATAATAAAAAAACATATTATTACTTTAATAAATATATTTTTTTTAATACTTGCATCGTTATATGCTTCCTTGCACTGACGAACTGCCAAAGTCTCTGGTCTATCGAAATAGTTTACTACACTTTTGATGGCCTCGAAGTGTTCATTGTAAAACAACGCAGATGTTTTAATTTTGTAAATATAGCCCAAAAATTGCGTTATCGCTAGTTTTTAGTTAAAATATGCAATAACAGATGAAAAAAGGTCTGACAAGGGAAGTACTTGGGCTCGAACAAACATATATACACCAAAATCGTGTGAGAGATAATTTAAAGGTCACTTATTGCATTAGTGATACTCGCTCATCTGCAAAACTCTGAAGTCGTCCGTTCCTTCTTTTTTGAATACCTTGTATAATCCCAAATCAAGTTATTTTGTATGGAAGTGTGGAGCGCGTTAGAATGTTCAAGGAGGTATAAATAGTTCACAAATGCAATTTCTGCGTCGAGTAACATCTAACAAGATGCTGTCAACGATTTCATGCCGATATCTACCTTGACATTTCTCTCAAAGAGCCGTTTTGATATATCGATGCCGTGTCCAAAAAAATATCTGCTGTTTTTAACTGCAAGAGTCGGCCGTGGTGGACTAGTGGTTATGTTCTTGCCTCTGGTTCCGAGGGTCGCGTGTTCAAATCCGATCGGGGTCGATGGATTTTTTAGGATGGAAAAATCCAAGGAGCAAGTCCTCCGGGAAGAGACTTTAAGCCATTGGTCCCGAGTCTGAAGATTTTCAGGCTCGTAAAAGATCCTTGAGCCTGAATAAATAGGCTCTAAGCAAAATTTACCACGAAAGAAGCCGTTCTGGCTTTATAATATAATGAAAAATTCCCAAATAAATGTGTTCTTAATAAAGAATCCATCATTTTCAAAGTTAGAAGCAATGGATTCATAGCATGTGGTGGGCGGGAATTGACAACGTATATAAGAGAAAAAATTGCATTTAGATTGGAATTCGCCAGATGGCTCAGTCGGCAGAACATTGGCCTAGAAAGCCAAATGTCCTGCGTTCGAGTCCCAGTCTGGGCGTATAATTTTTTCCTTGAAATGTGAAGAAAAAGCTGTGCTGTAACACACCGGTACGCGGAACAGCTAGGGTAATTTAAGACTACTTTAAATACCTTATATGGAAAATTACCATTTTACTTTTCCATGTCCTTTATAGAAACAAATGTGCTCTTTCCAGTGGTATCAGTAAAACTAGGATCAGAGATGATTGCCATATTGGAAAACTAGCCTTTGAAAATGCTAAAAATTTGAAAATTTTAATTTTATGCTCGGAAGGAGTGTCAGTAAAATCTGAACTATTAACTCAAGGAAAGCAATGCTCGTGCAGCATAATGTGGACCTGATAGTTAGTTGACAGCCTGATAATCAAGGTCCCAACTGCTTTTGCCTTGTAGTAAACGATGGTTAAAATATTATATAAATCTCTGTGTCAAACTTTTCAAGGCACTTTCAGACCAAATGCCACAAGTGGTAATAATTTCAAAGCAATTTGAATGCTATAGCTGTATTCAGCACCAACGTTGTACTAGTATAAAATAATTCAAGGTAATAGACACTACAGTTTAAGTACAAGGTTATATCAAATTTGACAAAATTCTTTGCGCCGCGTGCTCCATGACATGGCATTAGGTCCAGTAAGGTGGCCCTAGCTCTGGAGCCGCTGCATCAATCGAGCTAACATTTTACACAGTAACCTAACAAATGCATGTGCACATATGCACAAATTTTGAATAAAATCTGAGGTGGGGGCCCCTAGGCACTTGACATGGAATGACCCGTAAGCAAACTGTTTACACTCAGAATAAAAGTTGATGCCAGAATGTATCATCTAACATGTTATAATATAAAGTTCATTGTTACGTCGCATGACATAATTCTTAATTCATATTGGTTAATAATTCTATTTAATATAAGGTTAAAACCGATTGGTCATATAAGAAAGATAAGTGATTTTAATTCCTATCACAATTTTATTTACTTTTATTTATGAGAGTAGATGATTACTCAGATTTTATTTTTAAAGTCTAAATAAAAATATTTAGAATTTAACAACAATGAATTAAGATAATTTTTAAAAGCATTACTATTAAGAACATCTTTATCATAAGTGATGACACGAGTGATTTCAAATTATCTAGAGAATTTGGAAATCAAGAGTGGTATTTGTTAGGACTATTTAACGAATAAAATTAAGCTGTTTACTCATAAATCATTATTTAACTATAGTTATTTTAAAATATTTATATATTTAATGTAAACGGCGATGTTTGAAAACAAATGAGAAACGACTGGTACGCTTCATTTGCTTCTTTTGTTCATCACTGCAATCAGATCACATTGTAAGAATGCACCCTAGTGGAGAAATTTATAATCAACATTATAGGCATTAATTAATTTCTGATCTCCTATCATGTAAATATGTCAATTATATTTTTCTGCAACGTCATTTCCTGGAAAATAATTCGTTTAAGAAAGTGCAAACAGCAGTTTCTTTTTTTTTGTGGTATAATCAATTGCTACAAATGTTTTTATATAATCTCCTGCATGCGCTATCTGCTGACATTCATGCACTATATATACAATCTGGTAGCCGTATTTCTTGGAGAGTCAGTCACTGCAAAATAATGCTATGACCTATTCAGAATGTTTAAAAGGAGCAGTTTTCTTTAATACGACAAACTTCAGTTAATACATTCTAGGCGAAACACGACTGTCATTGGTTGTAAATAAAAAAATCATTGAAATGTGATTGGCGATTGACTCCCATTTGGGGCATGAGTTAAATAGTATAGTAAAATATTTTTATTATTATTAAGATATTTTTATTATTTTTTTATTTGACAATTGACAATGAAATATTTCATTTTCTATTTAAAGTTCAATTCAAGTATAAAAAGAATATTAAAATAAACAATTATTTATTAACTTTACATTATTTAGGTAATACAAAATCCTGATACACTTCTGGTGTTTTTTGTCGGTTAAGTTAGTTAGCCTGCGATTTAAGGTTTATTTGCAATTCGTGTTAAATTCTCTCCCAACCTTTCACTTGGTTTAAATACCCCCAAGTACAATCGAACGGCGAAGAACAAGTTTATTGGATACGTAGGTGAACTTCGCTGCATCCCACACACTGTACAACACGTTAAAACTCATTAGTTACCGCATCCAAATTTAGGTCCTTCCGCAACACTCAAATTCCTACACCAAAGAACTTGCGCCCACGTTCAGAGATTTAATATACAGCTTCTCTAGTGATTTATACCGCAATTCTAGGTTTTATGTTGACAATACGATACTAAAGCGAATTTATAGCTCTCTTTTTAGATTGTTTTACTATGAAAGGAAAGTTGCCAAAGATTTATCAGGTGCTAGAGATACGTCACGTTTGCATAGAATAAATAAAATTAATTTCTAGATGACTGGCGACTTCTACAGGATGTTTCAAAAGTTAATAATAATAATAATAACAATAATAATAATAATGACAATAATACTAATATTAATAATAACAATAATAATTATTTTTTATTTCCGGTTTTAACAATGTTTATACATTTTTCCGGCACCAATGATTTCTCTTTAATTTCGCTTTATAATTTTCCTCCATTCGTCTCTGTTATAAAACATTTCTTCCTCTATTTCCCAGTCCTTCAAATTTTCTCTAATCCCTTGGAACCGCGTGAGATTTGGTCGTCCTTTCCTTCTCGTTCCTGATGGTGTCTATTCCATTATTTTCTTCGGTAATCTTTCGACCTCCATTCGCCTAATATGTCCGTGCCATTTCAGTTGTTTTTCTTGGATAAATTCTAAAACTGAGTTTTGTACATCCATGTTCTCTTTTATAATTTCATTTCTAATTTTCTCTCCCCTTGATATCCTAGCAGATCTCCAATACTCCATTTCTGCTACCATGAATTATCTTTTCATATGATAATTTATAGTCCAAACCTCTGACCCATAAGTAATAATAATAATAATAATAATAATAATAATAATAATAATAATAATAATAATAATTAACGTAAGACGGTCGGCCGCGGTGGAAGTGGTTATGATCCTTTTTCCAGTCCCAAGGGTCGCGGGTTCAAACCCGACCGCGGTCGATGAATTTTTTAGGATGGAAAAATGCAAAGAGCAAGTCATCCGGAAGAGACTTTAAGCCATGGGTCCCGAGCCAGAAGAGTTTTTCAGGCTCGTTAAAGATCCTTAAGTCAGAGTAAAAAGACCTCTAAGCAAAATTTACCGACTTCAACATCCCAGTAATACCTTACTTGCCTGCTAGATGTCTCATTGGGTTGGTATGTTGACCGCATGCCATCCATGACATTTATGGGCAAATAAAGTAACTAAACTAACTGGTTTAGTATCTCTTTACAAAGCAGAAACTACGGCTCAACATTAGGCCATGCCAGTACAGATAGATATATAGATGGTTAGATAGAATATAAGACAAGGATCACTGCTAAAACTACATTGCCACTCTTATTAAGTTAAAGTTAGACACTTACCTCTGATCAATTAAGGCAAATTGATGTTTTACCAATGAAATTTCTCCGCTATGCAACCGAAAATACATTATTAGATCACTATATATATATATATATATATATATATAGCATCAGAAGTGAATTGAACATAGAACCAATCTTTCACTCTCTTTCACTAGTTTTCAAGCTTACTTTAAAAATTGCAATGGGGGCAGAAAGTCTAGTTTTTCTCAACCAAGCTCAGTATATACTACTAAAGTATAACAAGGAAGTCCACCGCTGTGGTCTCGAGGTAGCGTACTGCGTTTGTCACGCAGCGGACCCGGGTTCGATTCCCGGTCGGGACAGTTTCCTGCGTGAGGTTTTTTTCGGTGTTTTTCCTCACCTGTAAGACAAATGTCAGGAAGCTTAGGGTCCAATGGTCCCCTGAAATCATCCGGCCATAATCATCATCTTTATCATTATCATCATCATCATCCTTCACCGGTGTGGAAAGCAACGGGAAGCTACCATACCTATAATTCCCTGGAAAAGCTGCAAAGCATAGCATGTAAATGCTATGATTTGAAGAAGTAAATTGCTGTCCCACGTTGTGGTGACATTTTGAAGCAGTAATTCTCTTCATGCCCGATGTTATAACATTTTGAAGAAGGATTTGTATCCCAAAAAGAAGTACTGGTTCAGGTAGGGTTTAATTTCGGTAGAGCCTGATTCTCTTCTTAGGGTCGGTAGTTGTAGTACACTGGATAGGAAAACACTTTAAAATCACTGAAAACTGTTTCTTGTAGAAATAATTGTAAATGTATTCACTTATTAATTTCCCAGCAGATCAAGTAAATGTAGGTGGTATTATTCTTTACCGTCAATTAAAATTAAATTATTTTCTTTTCTTGAATCAATTCTTCTTCTTGTATTAAATATCACATTTTATGACGAGAGCTCAATTGCTTCTATCTTTGTTGAAAGTTGTATGAAGAATGATTAGTGTAATTCTTTTATAATTTTAAGACCATTATTACATCACATGATGGTCTTCTTCTTCTTCTTCCGAATGCAGTATTGGGTGATGATGCCCGTTCTGCGACTACAAAAACTGATCTTTCCATCGGTTGAAGGGTCTTCCGAGGTCTCTTTTGCCTTTAGGGTTGAGGTGGTAAATCATCTTTGGTAAACGGGAATTTGACATTCTCTGAACGTGTTGGAACCATTTAATCTGACTATTTAACTCATGACCCAAATGGGAGTCAATGACCAATCACGTTTCAATGATTTCTGTTTTACAACCAATCAGAGTCGTGTTTCACGAAATATTTATCAGTGTTATAATTACCATATTAAACAAAGCTCCTCCTTTTTAATATTCTGAACAGGTCTGACCGTTATTTTGCAGTGACTTAGCCTATAAGAAATACGGCTACCAGATTGTATATATATTGCATACATGTCAACATTTGTAGCAATTGATTATGCCACCAAAAAAAGAAACCACTGTTTGCACTTTCTTAAATGCATTTTTTCCCAGGTAATAATCCAGAAAAATATAATTGTCATATTTACATCATACGACATCACAAATGAATTAATATACAGTTTGATGTGTTTCATTTTTTCTCCACTAGAGAGCATTCTTACAATATTGCGTTCCTTTGGCAATAAATAGTATGATCTGGTTGCAGTGATAAACAAAAGAAGCAGATGAAGCGAACCTATCGTTTCTCATTTGTTTTCAAACATCGCCGTTTACATTAAATATATAAATATTTTAAAATAACTATAGTTAAATAATGGTTTGTGAGTAAACAGCTTAATTTTATTCGTTAAATAGTCCTAACAAATGCCACTCTTGATTTCCAAATTCTCTAGATAAATTCACGACTCACTTCGTGAGTCGTGAATTTATCGATAATTTGGAAATCACTCGTGGCATTACTTATGATAATTTTGTATATGTTCAACCATTTCCCTACTACTCCACTGCATCCTTATCTCATCACTTTTCATTCTATCCCTTAATGTTACTCCAGTTAGTGATCGGAGGAATCTCATTTGTGAACTATTAATGCGGGATTGATCTTTTGCTCGAAGTGTCCAGCATTCACTTCCGTATAGTAGAGCAGGTTTGGCTATGGCATTATGAAATCTCAATTGGATTTCTTTCCTCATTTGTTTTCCAAAATTTCTCCTAATTATACCATTTAATCTGTTATATTTTTCTAAATTTGTTTCCACATCTTTTTGATTATGAAACTGTGATATATTATTACCTAAATAATTAAAGTGTGTTACTTGTTCTATTGGTTTATTATTTATTATTATTTTTACTCTCGAAAGTCCCTTTCCAGTGATAGATGATAGTAATTATAATTCTATTGGTTAACCGTTCTTTAAATATAAGGTTTAAATTTGATTTATTAAATCAACTAGTTAATTATTTTAACATCCAATCAGAGTTTAGTTTACTTTCATTTAATAATATGAAGTTAAGCAGGTGTTCTTATTACAGTTATAACAGAAGGATTTATAATTCTGACAACAATGACTTAAAACAATGTTTAAAAGCATTCTTTACAAAAACAGTTATGTAATAAAATTTCTTTAATTGTTACTGGGACATTTTTATTCAACAATAACCAAGAATGAATTATTTAGATGTTTTTCTTTATTTAAGTTATATTCAAATATTAAAAGAATTTTAAAATCCGAAGTTATTACCTTTGACTTTCATATTCATTATATATTAAAATTCTGCTTTAGATTGCAGTGAAGGACCTGCCATCGGGCAGAATTACTATGGATGGATGGATGGATGGATAACAAGGAAGGTATTCTCCTAAAATCGGCTAAATGCGACTATAAAAATGGAGGTTTACCTAAAACTCGAAATTAAAAAAAAAAATCAATGTTCGGTTTGTCGTAATGTACTTGTATCAGTTACCATAGAATTTAATTAATATGAGGAAGATATATTCCGTAAACCAGCAAATTCCGATCTTACATTAGACTTTCTAAAGAATTTGGTTAGTTTACGCAGTTCCTGCGTGACGGGCTTTTGATTAAGTCTGTAAGCTAACTTGAATTTTAAACAAAAATTAAACTAGGAAGCTAATGAAAGCTACATTTTCTAATTAAATGCAGCCTTCTGGCCATCAAACGCCCCAGCTAATCTGAGAGCAGACGACAAATTCCAATTTTCATGTTGACACACACATTTTACATGTAAATTCATGCAGATAAGTTATCAGTTTCCACATTACACCGTTCATAATATTTAAAGGTAAATATAATTAAAAATAGCCATCACAGCTTCAGATATTTAATATATAAATATACACGAAGAACATTTAGCTATATTTGTAAAAGAACAATTTCTAAACGATATAAAAAATATCCTCAACTCGTGTCCAACTCAGGGTCGGATCTAGGGATGAGATGA